>CM069441.1:69256137-69595216 GCA_035610835.1 Ophiura sarsii | reverse complement strand
AGGGTTAAGGGGACCATGGGTATAATAAAAATTGTTATCAAAAAAAGAATTATGGTTTTTCAGTACAAAAAAGTTATGACCCCCATCCCCTAAAATTGTCCATTATTGATAAAAAAACCAGGCGAAAAATTGTTATTTTTAAATGGTTATAACCATAAGCACACTACACCGCACTACAGCCGGAGAGTCGGTGGGCGGGGGGGGGGGGGGGGGGGGGGGGCAAAAACAAAAAGGGGTGCGGGGGCACACAAAATTCTGTAGGGGGGGGGGGGGGGAGCGATCGCCCCCTCTGGCTACGCCACTTTGGGCATGCTGTCAGCGGGGCATGCTGTCTCACAGCGTGGACATGCTGTCCGCGTGGGCATGAGCAAAAGGGCATGTTGTTGAGTTGTTGAGTTCCAAGATGAGCAAAAGTCTACTGCAAGCAGATGCCTAAAAGAAGGGCAACACTTCCCTACCTTCGCACCCATGCATCCACACCATCCCCCTTCCCCACCATAAACCCTCTCCCCAGGGCCATCCATTCCTGATTCGCCACCACAAACCCCTGCCTCCACCACAACCCTCTCAGCAGATTTTTTTACTCCATTGAACAATTATTTGGGTTTCAAACATGAAACATAGTGAATTTATTACGCATTTTGTCTTGGTGGCCATATTTGCCCACTTAATCAGTTCAGCCCCCTAATTGAGACCCTGGGTGCACACCCCTACCAAAAAAAAAGTTGAGTGCCCGGGAGGAGGAGGGAGGGAAAGGAGAGTCCGGGAGCTTTTATAGTGTCTCTCACTTTTTCTCTACGTCTCTGAACCATGGGAGTGTTTTATAACGAAAGTAAATATTGATAGCAGGAGAGTTTTAGGTCATCCAGCCAGGCAAGTAAAACCCAACAACTCGGCCCTCTGAATCACCAGTGGCGTAACCAGGGAGACGTAACCAGGGAGACAGCCCCCCCCCCCCCACCCCCACATTTGCAAAAGAGTAAAAATAAAAGGAAGATAAGGAGGAAGGGTAACGAGCATAGACAGCCCCCATCATTGTCACGGTGGGGACGATGCCCCCCCCCCCAAAAAAGCCATTTTTTGCGCGAAATTAGTTTCAATATTTAACTATTCAACAGTGGCGTCGCCAGGGGGGGGGGGGGGGGGGGGGGGGGGGGGGGTGACGGGGGGACGATCGCCCCCACCAATATTGACGTCGGTTCATTTGACCACAGGATTCATGGAATTATGATGGTCAAAAGTACACAGATGAAAGATTTCGCGCGCTATGCTCGCATAATGTGTCCCCCAAAGTGCAACATTCTTTGCTACAAGCTTGTTTAGAGCCAAAGTGTACCTCGATCGTGCCAAAAATAGGTGTAAAGTCGAAAAACTTTTCGCGCGCTTCACGCGCATTTCTTGGCTCACAAAAGTCTTGTCGGTTCATTTTCATTTCTCGCCCCCCCCCCCCCCCCTCCCCCCAATATGAATAACCTACCTATACGCCATTGCTATTCAAGCTTAACAACATGGTTTCAGGAACGTTTCTGGACCATTTTAGGGGAAAAAACTAGAATTTTGGCGCGCTTCGAGCGAGTTAGATTCAATGTTTCTTTAATCAAGTTATAAAAAGATGGCTTAAGGAACGTTATCTGGACCATTTTAGTTTTAAAAAAGTGATAGTTTGTACGCTCAGGAACGTTTTTCTGGAGCTTTTTAGTGTTAAAATAGCATTTTTTTTTGCGCGATTCGCGCAAATTGCTTTCAATGTTTATTTCAGCTTTATAACAACGTTGCAATATGTTTCAAGAACGTTTTCTGACCATTTTAGTTAGTAAACTATACATACGCGTTTCGAGCCAATTGGTTTCATTTTTTTTTTTATCAACAAGCTTAAACAAAATGCTTTATGAACGTTTTTCAGGTACCATTTAGTGTTAAAATAACCAGTTTTTGCACAAATTATTTTCAATGTTTTATTATTCAAGCTTAACAAGATTGCTTCAGTAACGGGTTTTTTAACCTTTCTTTTTACAATAGCCATTTTTTTAAAAATATTTTGTTATTCAATTTGAACAAGATGGCTTCAGAAACGTTTTCTGGACCTTTTTATTGTTAAAATAGACATTTTTTTGCGCGCTACGCGCGTATTAGTTTCACTGGTTATTTATATTAAAGCTTAACAAGATAGCTTCAGAAAAGTTTTTCTAAACCTTTATTTTTACAATAGCCAATTTTTTCGCGCTCCGCGGTAATTATTTATTATTTTGTGTTATTCAATTTCAACAAGATGGCTTCATAAACGATTTCTGAAACTTTTTAGTGCTAAAATAGACCTTTTTTTGCGCGCTACGCGCGTATTAGTTTCACTGATTATTTATTATTCAAGCTTAACGAGATGGCTTCAAGAACATTTTTCTAAACCGTTATTTTTTACATATAGCACATTTTTGCGCGTTCCGCGCCAATTATTTTCATACTACTTTGTTATTCAATTGGAACAAGATGGCTTCAGAAACGTTTTCTGGACCTTTTTAGTGTTAAAATAGACATTTTTGGCAAATTTTGAATTAAAAACTGATTTTGTTAGGTTGTCTGAAAAAATTTGGCGCCAAAAAAGTGATTTTTGGGCAAAAATGTAGAAATCACTATTTTTTGGGAAATTTAATACCAAAAATGGATTCTCCGACTCATTTCATTTGAAAAATTGTATACTTTTATGTACATTACATTGTTAGTTTAAAAGTAGTGCTTGATAAATTTCATATATTTTGGGTTGACACTTCCCTTAAGGTGTTTTTACTTGAATCATCGAGCTTTTTATTTATTCACCTTTATACAAATATAGACATAATGTTAATTTATAAATGCATGTTATCTTTAAGGGAAGTGTCAACCCTTTTTAGCACCAAATGTATCAAGCACTGTAACTTTTAAACTATAAATGTGATGTACATAAAAGCAGCGTTCGAATTAAAGGGACATTAAGTGGTGTTGAAAAGTTTAAATGTTTAAAAATTTACTTCAGAATTCAAGATGAACATTAAAAATCGCCATTATTGTTGTTTCTACTAACAAAAAACACAGCAAAACTAGATTAAAACAATATCATCGCTATTTATTGAAAAACGCCCTCTATGCAAAATATGGTTCGCGTTATGTATCACGCGTACTGCACGGGGATACTGTCGGACGTAAAATGCTGGTCCCGCGGGATAAGCATTTTTTGAATCGACGTTTTCTGGTACAAAGAGAGCTGATTTTTCTTAATCCTTATAGGTGTAAATTCATACATGTAATACAATTATAAAAATAAACTAATCTCAGTTTTTATCATAATTGAGGGCGCTGCCTCCAACACATCTCTTAGTGTCCCTTTAAGTGGTCGTCCGGTTGCCCGAGACAACCAAAATTAGCAACGGACAACCAAAATACACTTTTGCAGTTGTCCAGCGTACAACCAAAAAACCTGCAAATGGCAATGATTTAAGAATATCCTTTCTGAACGTATTTACAGAACAAATATCAATCGGTATGCCATTAAAAGAAATATCTTTGTTAACATTAATGTTTGGATTACGCATCGATTTCAAAACTGCCGGGAGAGCATTACGAATGACATAATAATCTAAACAAGGTATTTAAAAAAAACTGGACGGGGGAGATAGAAGACTGTTGAAAGTTCAAGAACAGACATTAACAAACAGCGTTGCTACTATGTTTCCTAACAATTTAACTCTAAGGGATTCAAAAGTGTTTTTGATATCAAATGAAAGGTCCCATTTCTCATTACACTGATGATGCCCTTAAATCTAGAATAGGGTCAACAACCTTTAAGACGTATGGTTAACATTGATGAAGAAGTTGGATTGGGGTAATTAAAGTTGTATGGTGGACACCGAATCATTCAGAAATATTATAAGGACACATTGAGAAATAGGTTATGTAAAACTTTTTTTATGAAAGACTGGTACCTTCTGTTTAAAGTTTGAAAATGAAAATAGGCTATCCATTTTATTTGCGGCGGTTTTAGACTTTGCTAAACATGCTCAGCATTATCAGTCCCGGGCATCAGTGCACGCAGTGTACGTATACAACACACTGACCCATCTGCAGGCCGTCAGCTACGCGGAAATCTCTGCACAACGCATGTATACCATACGCCAACATTTCCACCCTGAAAGTACGTTGTGAAATTGCCGTAGCGTTGTATTATTCCATGATGGTTTTAGATTACATATTCTTGGTGAAATTATACACCGATATGGCTTGAAAAATAACATACCAGTATATAATTTCCTACGAGAATTGAAATCTGATGATCCAGTATCAAACAACAACGTCCAAAATGTCTCAAGAAATATTCCAAAATGTCTCCGGCCGTCCATACCATCGATGTATTCAAACACACGCAGCACTACAGCACTGCATTGCACTAACAGTGCATGGCAAAGGTCGAGGGGTTGTTGCCATATCATTGGGCTAATCATATTGAAGGGTTCACCTAGACTGTAACTCTCAGCCGCCCTCTTATGTCGCTATCTTGCAGGCTCCGATATTTGTACAGCTTTAGCGTCCGTACGGTAATATTGATGACTGGGGGATGTAGCCTAGGGTTCGCCATAATCATTGGGCTAATTGCGAGACCAAGGCAACACGGAACAAAGAGGCCGTGGACTCAGTGACTCAGTATATTACTAAATCATATAATATAATACAAAATAGCATCCAAATAGCTTAGTATATTACTAAATGGCATCCAAATAGCTGAAATAACTTACTGTGTCCTCTTACCTTCATATTATAACAATATCAATTACATTTTACAACAAAATCGCTTCAGAAGATGATTAATGCAAGTTATTAATATTAGCAAATGCCGCGAATTTTAGGGGTTTGTGAAAAGGTTACGACTTAGAAACGTCGTTTCAAATGACGGGGTCGCTCATCTCCCCCGTCAAAAAATTACTGTTATTCGGCATACGATCTTTGAGTCAAGTGAAAGAAGAATTACCCTGATTATCAAATAGCTGGTGTAGTCTAATAATGCAAGCTTTGATCCACCTCTTTATGAAAAGTATCTTGTTATTAAAGAGACACGAAGAGATGTGTTGGAGACTGCGCCCTCAATTATGATAAAAAGTTTTTAAAAAACTGGGATTTGTATATTTTTACAATTGTATTATATGTATGAACTTACACCTATAAGAATTATAAAAACAAGCCCACTTTGAACAACAAAACGTCGATTCAAAAATGCTGGTATTTCCGTAAACCGCATTTTACTATGGTTAGGGGTGGTTTTCCAACATATTTAAACATTGTTTTAATCAAGTTTTGCTGTGTTTTTGTGAGTAGAAACAACAATAATGGCAATTTTTAATGTTCATCCTGAAATCTGTAAATGTATCCAAATTAAAAATATTCAACATGACTTCGTGTCCCTTTAAGCTGAATTGAGTTAGTATTCCAGATAATCTCATTGCTCATGTCGATAACATCGGAGGTTTGGTATACACTCTTGTAGCCGTGAACCAAGTCTTCACAACGTTGATATCGTTATCGACTATTTTAAGGCGTCGAAGAAACTTGTAACATAAAACATACCTCTCTGAGTACACCCTACACCCTAGTATACTCGTACGGCCTTGTATAATTTCACTGTCACACAATCGAACACTACACCCCCTGATACTTCCCATCCGAGAACCGACCAAATAGTCTACTCGTACGGCCTTGTATAATTTCACTGTCACACAATCGAACACTACACCCCCTGGGGATACTTCCCATCCGAGAACCGACCAAATACAATTTTTTTCCCCGGGGGTGAGATCAGAGGATGGGGAGCGGTCCATGGGGAGTGAGCCCTCTATCGGTACATGTTCATAGAGTGACAAAGAAAAGGAAAAAGGTATACTACAGTTGACTAAGTACACCCCTACATGCACACACTGCTGCTACTAATATTATGCAAACACAACCGCAAGACGGGCTCTCACCTGTTTAAAATATTCACATGAAATGTTTAAAAATCTAAACAACGTTGTCTTAGCGTATTTTACGCATGTTTTCGTACTACTATATACTAGATTATTCTTTTCAGCTGATCGGTGTATGGAAAATGTACCATTATTAGTAATTAAGGCTATATCTTGCCTCACGTCCCGTACGGAATAAACCGTGATAGCTACAACGTATTTTAATTGATTTGAGCATGCGCACTTGAGTTACGGGACGTCTAGCAAGACATTGTCGTAATTAAATGTATACAAAACAAGGTATTTAAAAAAAACTGGACGGGGGAGATAGAAGACTGTTGAAAGTTCAAGAACAGACATTAACAAACAGCGTTGCTACTATGTTTCCTAACAATTTAACTCTAAGGGATTCAAAAGTGTTTTTGATATCAAATGAAAGGTCCCATTTCTCATTACACTGATGATGCCCTTAAATCTAGAATAGGGTCAACAACCTTTAAGACGTATGGTTAACATTGATGAAGAAGTTGGATTGGGGTAATTAAAGTTGTATGGTGGACACCGAATCATTCAGAAATATTATAAGGACACATTGAGAAATAGGTTATGTAAAACTTTTTTTATTAAAGGTTATTAAAAATATTCTTAAACTAGAGAATAACAAGACTAGGCACGCCTAGTAGAGCTGGTCGGATATTTGAATGTTAAAAAATGTTTTTGTATTGTAATATGGCAGAAATAATTTGGAAAGTGGTGTTATGGTACTAATTTTTTTTAACTGGAAAATATGATTGGCTTTATTTGTTCACACAAAGTAACTTACACATATGTTATTCTTAGGGAGTGTTCATAAATACTCTGGTGGTGGAGGTTGGAAATATTTGAGCTTTGGACATATTTTTTTCTTGATCACCCCAAACAGCGTTATTTTTTGTCTTGATCCCCCTTTTTCGTTGATTTTTTTTCTTGATCCCCCTGTATATCCAATTAATCAAGCAATAGTAGATTTGACTGCTCACGAAGCATTTCTTTCTGATCCTCCCTCCATTTTTTCCAACCCCCCCCCCCCCCCCTAAATAATAAATTCATTTGGACAATCCACTGAAGAATGTTGTGGAATTCTGAGACCTTTTTGCCTTTGTCATGACAGAGAAAGTATTATGATGTAATAACCCCCCGCCCCCTCCATAAATAACGAAGAATTTCTTTCTGATCCTCCCTCCATTTTTTCCAACCACCCCCCATAAATAATAAATTCATTTGGACAATCCACTGAATAATTTTGATGAATGTTGTGGAATTCTGAGACCTTTTTGCCTTTGTCATGACAGAGAAAGTATTATGATGTTATAACCCCCACCCCCATAAATAATAAATATTTATAATGAACACTCCCTTTGGTTTGAAAAGGTAAACAATTTCATTATGGTTTAGAAAACATAATGGGCCTCTTTTGACTATAAAGTAAGTATATGTAGGACAGTATTTTTACTCTGGGGAAACTTATCCAGTAAACGAAATACTAATATAATGAAACGGAACACCGTTTTCGGTTCGTCACATATTCTAAAGCTTACCCTCTACATGTAGCCCAGTGCAATCAGGCCTGTATGCATTCTGTGTCAGCCTGAACACACGAAAGCATAGGGGAAAATAAGCTTATTAAAAAGTTGACTGATTAGATCGCGTACTTCAACTTTATAATCTCATCTTTTTATGTTCCCATAGTAATCCTTAGTTACATTTAACAGTCAGGCAACTTATTATAGTCTTCAAATGGTCACATTCTGTGTATTTTGTGTGTAAATGTGATTCGTAAACTAAATCTGGTCCCGATATTTTGTACGATGTATGATCCCCGTCCTCAAGGGGTTGTTGCCATATCATTGGGCTAATCATATTGAAGGGTTCACCTAGACTGTAACTCTCAGCCGCCCTCTTATGTCGCTATCTTGCAGGCTCCGATATTTGTACAGCTTTAGCGTCCGTACGGTAATATTGATGACTGGGGGATGTAGCCTAGGGTTCGCCATAATCATTGGGCTAATTGCGAGAGCCAAGGCAACACGGAACAAAGAGGCCGTGCCGTGGCCGTGGACTCAGTGACTCAGTATATTACTAAATCATATAATATAATACAAAATAGCATCCAAATAGCTTAGTATATTACTAAATGGCATCCAAATAGCTGAAATAACTTACTGTGTCCTCTTACCTTCATATTATAACAATATCAATTACATTTTACAACAAAATCGCTTCAGAAGATGATTAATGCAAGTTATTAGCAAATGCAATTTTAGGGGTTTGTGAAAAGGTTACGACTTAGAAACGTCGTTTCAAATGACGGGCTCGTCATCTCCCCCGTCAAAAAATGATTTAGTGCGCAGAGTGAAATTTGTAAAAACAATCCAAGATTATAATGTGAGATTTTCTGGATGCGTGAAAAATAGATGAGACTATTTATAATAATGTTGGCACTTGGCACTATGTATCAAAGTTTCTAGCGTTTGTATTTTGATTATGAATTATTTACCTGTATTTTCTGGGTCCTAAAGTAGCTTTAAATAACTTAACTAATGAGAGGTTTCTGTTGAACACTGATTTGATTACTATTTTAATAAAACATAGTATTTATCTTTTTTCAGCTTCGACATGAAACAAATTATAAGTTTTGGGCCATTTCTTAAAAATTTCTTACCAATGTCAAAGAGTATGTTGCAGAACCTTAAAAGGTAGGTCCTGGTGCATTTCTAGCTCATTTGCTCAAATTATGAAGTTAGGAGAAGGAAAGTGTTGACCACACCATATTTTCAGTGGTTTTTTTCAGACACCTTTATTTTCGATATCTGGGCTCCACATTTGTTCCTACACATCAACAGATATTGCTCTTTAAACATTTGGAAAAAAGAAAGTAAATAGTATACATCAAATACAAAAAATTGAGATTTCAAAAACTTTTCCCATTTTTGTCCGATGTCCCTATTCACCCCGTTTTATGGTACAAGGGTGTTCTCACCAGATTCAACCAGCTACCTATAATGTGCTTGTTGACATCCCTTATAGGTCTTTATAAATTGACGATGTGTACTCAGCTGTGAAATCCAAGGTCAGTTAAAAGCTAGCATCTAGTTGGCTGAGCCCTATACAGGTGTGAATGGTGCCTGTACTGATCACAAAGGCCAATCACAAAAAAGAGGTTTAATAGAAATATATGACAGCATTAAAACTCATACAAGGAAAGTTAATGATTTATTTGAACTTGAGCTACTTAAAAGTATTTGGAGAAATACTGAATCGGTTTAAATTTTTATTTGATGGACCAAAGGGAGGGTATACATTTGTGTATAACAAATTGAAATAAAAGGCGTTTATGGTAATAGTTGCACTATGTAGCACACTAGAAGCTTTGATGATACATTTGTTGGGAAATTTTGGCAGGGAGAAAGAAAGGAGAAATGGGGAGGTGACCCGGGGGAGGGGGACACTCAACTTGTTTTTTTGGATAGGGGTGTGCCGCCCAGAGTCTCAAAATTTGCTATTACATAAGCCAGTCGTATGAAATATACCATATTTGTAGTTTTGTATCTCAGCTACAAATTCATAATAAATTGGTCTGAGTACTGATGGTACTATTCTAGAGATGCAGTGAAAACCAACGGTCCATTTAGTGTGACGAAAATGGATAAAAAAAGCCAAATATCTCCTAAGTGCTATTCATTTGGCCAATTCTAAGAGAAAAAACGGACCTATAGGTCAATTAAAACCATTCTAAATTACAGATATCACTTGAACAGACTATAAACAATAAAAGTTACTGATCATTTGGACAATAATGCCCTTTTATTACCCAGAACCATACCAGGACAGCCATTGGTTTAACCCTACCCCAGAGAACCGCTGCAAAAGTCATATTTGCTTTTCATAAGAACTAAGAGATCTTCAATATGCAAGACTAAAGTGATAATTTTCTACCACTGACTACCTGATTGACTACTATAAAGGTTACATATAAGGAAAACTTATGAAGTGACTCATCATGTTAAGTTTTAATATTCGAGGTATCAATGTGGCTTGACTTGTAACAATGAACATTTGACTGAATATCAGTATTCCAGTATGCTAAAGGTGTAGCAATACATTCGAGTTGATATTATACCATTTGCAAGCCTACAAAGGTTAATATTTCCAACCATCGAATCTATACATGATCATACTGTATTATATTCAGAAATCATCCATTGTTTTCTATTATCAGTATTTAAATCTGCTGTTATGTCTAATCATACAATACGGAGAGCAAACCTAAAAAACATATATTTATCTTAAGTGTAATTTTCCGTGTCCGTTGTCCAAAATCTCTCACTGGCCTTTGATTGCATCTTTTTAACCTCACCCACCCTTAACTGCTCACCTGGATACGCCCCTGCCAGGAATGTCCAGAGCAATGAGACATGTTTTCAAGTGTCCTCTATTTCATCTAGCTCGAATATAGTTTAACGAAGTTCCTGACTGATCAGCATACGTAATGTTCAGATCAAAGTTGGTTTATCACATGTCTATATTTATTTTAAGTCAACGCTTACATTTCAACAGGTTAAAATGACTTAAAATTGACTTGACTTAAATTGACTTAAAATCCAATTTGACAATTCTTAGTTGGATGAGTGAGTCAGGTTGCACCGTTTTCAAAATAATCAATTAGTCTGTTATGCCGTTTTGTCATGGGAGGGCAGTATAGGCCAACACTGGGTCTGCAAATAACTCAATTGTGTTCATATTGTGTAAGCAATACTACATAACACTAACGAGTCCAAATTATTTTCCATCACTTTTTCGTTGGTAATGTGATAAATTTACTCTCCATGTCAAAAATGCCCACAGACGTATTCTTTTGGTCATCATAGTCCACCCATTCCTGGAAAGAGTAAAAAGAACATAAAATGTTATGCTAGTGAGTGAAAAATACAGATTGATGAGACTTAGTCAATGTATGTCAACCAACTACATTATTGTCAAAAGTCGCCCTTCTCTGTATTCACAATACGATACGATGTGCTGCCAGCGGTTGCTTAGGAGAGGCACAAATATGCAGTGCATCATGGTAAACAGTCAACATCTGAAGGCATGTTCTCATACCTCTCGTTTTTTAATGAACTTTATTTACAACACGAAAACAGCAATCTCATGAAATAAATGAAACTGGCATGTTTTTTACTCTTTTTTTAGTGCATGCACTGCTTTTGTCCACACATATTCAATGCGTCCAGTCAAACAGACACGCACGGTGCTTGGAAATTAATGCAGAATGCAAAAGAAGCAATAGGGTGTGATGATGTAATTGCTTCTTTTTGAAATTCAAACTGCTAGACAAATTTGGTAAGAGCAGTTTTCAATGTTGTTGTTTGTTTCTAATTGAATGAATTAAGACTAGGGACATTTAGAAAGTGCTTGAACTGCAATTTTTCTCATCTAAAGTTAACCATTGAATGAACTGCACCTGGTGACTGAATGCTTTAGAATGTGCGTAAAGATGGCGGTATATTCAGTATACAGGGTGAATCAAAAAACATTGTGCATGATTTGAAACGGCCATTTGACCTTAATGCATGCATTAAACCATGGATTGTTTTATTGTCTGTATAAAGCGTTGTTAATCTAGTTTATCCTCCCAAAAAATGAAAGTAATTGACTGAAAAATAAGCAAACTGTGGCAAGTTTTGTAAACTGACTGCATTTTTCGCCATTCCAATGGGATCTACACACAGTAAAATTGGTTTTGCTAAAATGGTCATTATCATCACATTAATTGTCAAAAGGTTCCTGAAAAATCATTCTGTCACTCTGGGATGATAAGTAATTAACAGTCTGATACCGAGTTGTCAAATTAATAGGCAAATCTGAATACATGCAAGCATCACCTGTTACAGACCAAGAAGTGGAGGCAAGAAGTCTTCAAGAAGTGGAGGCACTGTCAGAGCCGAAGTGACATCCCTACACCGCAACAGGGGAATGGTTAGACGTGCTGTTCGCAACATGTTGGACTGGGCACACACATGTCTTCAGCAAAATGGTGGCCATGTCAAAGGAAGGCTTCAGTAAAAAACTTAATATCAACAAACAACTTAATGATATTATTCCTATTTTAAATTGCAAGGATGCTAACATTTAATTTTAATTCTTTAATAAATTACAGGCACAATAATGCCTTGCTTGAAGACTCTTACTCCATATCATCGTGCTGCAGTAATATTTATGTCTTAACTGTGTAAATCCCATTGGAATGGTGAAAAATGCGGTCAGTTTACGAAACTTGCCACAATTTGTTTATTTTTCAGGCGATTACTTTCATTCTTTGGGAGGATAAACTAGATTAACAACGCTTTATACAGACAACAAAAATTCCAAGGTCAAAATGTCAAATGACCGCTTCAAATCGTGCACAATGGGTTTTTTATTCGCATTGTAATTAGCAGTCGACACAATTTCTCTTGGACACTTATGTATAGTCAAAATGATGACAATATTAACCATCATATTATTGATGAAGCCCTTCACTTGAATTTAATATCATTGTACAGAGACAACCATTAATAAGAATAACCATTTACAAGAAGTAACAATATAGGGCCATACAGCTAAAGACAACCATTCAATGACTTTAAGACTCTTACTCCATATCATCGTGTTGCAGTAATATTTATGTCTTAACTGTGTTAATCCAATTGGAATGGTGAAAAATGCGGTCAGTTTACGAAACTTGCCACAATTTGTTTATTTTTTCAGGCGATTACTTTCATTCTTTGGGAGGATAAACTAGATTAACAACGCTTTATACAGACAACAAAAATTCCAAGGTCAAAATGTCAAATGACTGTTTCAAATCATGCACAATGTTTTTTTATTCGCCTTGTAATTAGCAGTCGACACAATTTCTCTTGGACACTTATGTATAGTCAAAATGATGACAATATTAACCATCAAATTATTGATGAAGCCCTTCACTTGAATTTAATATCATTGTACAGAGACAACCATTAATAAGAATAACCATTTACAAGAAGTAACAATATAGGGCCATACAGCTAAAGACAACCATTCAATGACTTTAAGACTCTTACTCCATATCATCGTGCTGCAGTAATATTTATGTCTTAACTGTGTTAATCCAATTGGAATGGTGAAAAATGCGGTCAGTTTACGAAACTTGCCACAATTTGTTTATTTTTTCAGGCGATTACTTTCATTCTTTGGGAGGATAAACTAGATTAACAACGCTTTATACAGACAACAAAAATTCCAAGGTCAAAATGTCAAATGACTGTTTCAAATCATGCACAATGTTTTTTTATTCGCCTTGTAATTAGCAGTCGACACAATTTCTCTTGGACACTTATGTATAGTCAAAATGATGACAATATTAACCATCAAATTATTGATGAAGCCCTACACTTGAATTTAATATCATTGTACAGAGACAACCATTAATAAGAATAACCATTTACAAGAAATAACAATATAGGGCCATACAGCTAAAGACAACCATTCAATGACATTCTTGTACTGCTAGGGTCTTATTTCGTTATTGGAAGTGACTATATTAGCCGATGATCGGGCAGCCATTTCGAGAAAAGCTATACAGCTGATGATGTTAAATGACTTGCACTCGCAAGTCCCTCCCGGGCACCCGCGGTAGGTAGCGCTAGTAAAAAACAGAACCGCAGGCGCGGGAGGGCAGGGGTGCATGGGGCCGACTTAACAGAATTCCTCCGGTACAGTGGGTCCAATTTAGATTGGCCTGCAGGGCTATGGGAAAGAACTGTGCCGCTTGGATGATGCTACAACGAGGTTAGTGTTTATTCCATAGAAGAACACATGTTCTGCTGTATAGCTTTACCCGGAAAAGCTGCCCGATCATCGGCTGTATAGCTTCTGCCTTCGTTATTATAAGTGAACAATCACTACCATGCATACCTTTTCTGCAAGATCTACTTCAAATCTTGATGGCGAATCAATCCCAGTGCATTTAAATCCAACCTGAATAAAACAAGGATGTACATGTAGCTGTTATTAATGAACAGTTATAGGCTTCAATGTGGCTTTGATTAAGAAATCTTAATTTAAGATCCTAATTGTAAAGATCCAAATTGATTGATTATTTGTTTGATCAATGATTATTTGTTCGATGGATGGATGAATGGATGGAAGGATGGGTGGATGGATTTATCCAATACTACTAGTACAACTTGACATGATATTGCGCTACTGAGTCTTACCCTTGGAGAGAAATCTACTGGTTCTATTCCTCTGCATTCAAAAGCAACCACAGTCTTAAACTTCTCACTGTCTTCTATGTTATATGGCTTTATTGAGTCAGCTATTATATCTGTAAGGAGATGAAAATCATGCAAAACATGACTTCATTAATAAGAACTTGTTTGATAAGGACCAATTCTCAAACAGCTAAAGTTTGATTTATCAACTATTTATTAATCAGTTATCATCAACATTTTCTGAAAATGGATTTTTTGCTGATTTTAAAATTAAAAAAATGTCACTGGAGGTCAGGAGTGTATTTCAACATTACCCGTAACCCATGTTTGAAAACATGCACCTAATAACATTATTGTACAGTATATTATTGGAAGGTTAGAATGGTTATATGAACAAGATTCATCAAGATTTTCATTCA
Source organism: Ophiura sarsii (assembly GCA_035610835.1). NCBI lineage: Eukaryota > Metazoa > Echinodermata > Ophiuroidea > Amphilepidida > Ophiuridae > Ophiura > Ophiura sarsii. Next base: position 69,580,564 of record CM069441.1, on the reverse strand, counting down.
AAATTGGTCTAAAACAATGTTACACATAGGACTCATAATCTAATAAAATATATCATAAAACTCATCTCTACTTGATTGTTAATAACAATGTTCAGTATATTTAGTAGGTCATTTGCATGACATTTATGCCCACTTTGAAGATCATGCTTCTTTTGACTTCCAAATATTTTGGAATTGCCATTTGGGTACAAATTAGGACAAATCACAGATATTTTTTCATTCCAAATAACTTGGGGAATAACTCTTTTCTGCATTGTCTACCAAAAATAGACTCAAATGATTTTAAACACAGAAATTGCAATGTTATAGAATGCATAATTTCAGCAAGTGGATTTTCATCTCCACTTTTCATCACCTACCCATTGAACTTTCCCTACTACAGAATTTGCATTTGGACACCATACTGGCTGAGCCTCGGCTCCCTTTGATGGCATGGCTCTCCTGCAAAAATAGACAAATGACAGAGAGGAAAGTCTTACAAACTACTCAGAGATACATCACTATCATGCAGTGGATATGCAGGCACATACAGGCTGTAACAAAAAAAAACATGTTAGCCTTGATTCATGACAATCGATGGTGGTAAGCAGATATGATCAATTGTCTAAAGTAATCATGAAATCACCTGGGCCCCTTTGGTTTAATCAATGGTAAAACCACTGGGATTAATATGAATGGAATCGAACCAGGAACATAGCAGTAGAGCCCTCTTGTTAGACAACAATGGTTCATTTCAAGTGGTTAAAACTATTACAAAGAAGGAAAGGTCTCTACAAATATCTGTAGGGTAGAATTAAAACCATCCCTTAACCCTAACCTCCTAAGTCACATTTTGAAGAATTTTTTTTTCAACGACAAAAATGCGGACAAAAAGAGTGGCGCCGCCACCGGGGCTTGAACCCACAACCTCTTGGTTGTCAGACGAACGCTCTACCAGTGCGCCACGGGGGCCAACCATAATTGGGCCAGTGTATTGGCCCGACTATGTAGCCTGGGGCCATTATTTCATCGAAAAAGTGCCACGCCAGCTGGCACAGACAGACTTTACCGTGCACATTGCGGCATTGAGGATGGTTATGGTTAATAAAATCATACATGGAAAATTTTGAAGAAAAAAAAAAAGAGAGAAAAAAAACTAGGGATCAACCGATGTGACATTTCCCTTCCGATACGATAACGGATAATTAATTTATAATGTCAGTCGATATCTGATCCGATCCGATACTCTTATTGAGTCCTTATAAAATAGGAAATTACTTAAAAATATTGTGGGGATCGACTCAAAAAGGTTATAATGATAGAAAAAACACGGATTACATGTATATTAGCAAATTAGTAAATAATGGAATAATGGAGGGAAATTGTATTCAAAGGAACTGAAAAATGCATATTTAACAGACACGTTTTGGCAAAAAAAACCATTGTTGTTGTTGTTTTTCATTGGCAAGCAATATGGGTGTCAAGGACAATTTCCTACCGATTCCGATATTTGTCCGATATGTCTAAATATCGGGCCGATCCGATATCCTATCCGATAACTGGTTGATCCCTAAAAAAACCTCGTTAACCCTAACCTCCTAAGTCACATTTTGAAGAATTTTTTTTCAACGACAAAAACGCGGACAAAAAGAGTGGCGCCACCACCGGGGCTCGAACCCACAACCTCTCGGTTGTCAGACGAACGCTCTACCAGTGCGCCACGGGGGCCAACCATACTCGGGCCAGTGTATTGGCCCGACTATGTAGCCTGGGGCCATTATTTCATCGAAAAAGTGCCACGCCAGCTGGCACAGACAGACTTTACCGTGCACATTTGCGGCATTGAGGATGGTTAGGGTTAATAAGACAAGCGCATGGCTGCCGCTCAACAAGTGCCCAATTCACATTGGAAGAACGAGTTTTTATGGTTGTAAACAGAATTTTAGAATGGCAATGATTGAGACAGTCTTTGTATTTAGCTTTTGCTCAGGAGGAATAATGAGCTATTTTATTTATGAACTCCAAATAAATTTGTCAAGATATAATTTATTTATTTTATGAATTTATTTATTCAAATGAAATAAAACTATTTAAAAAAAATGTATATTGTTCTCTTTAATGTTCCTTGCATGATACACTTACCATTTAATTTATACAAGCAAGATTGTATGATATTGTGAAAGTTGCCCAACCTGATTTCTAGACGACTTATTAGATTAGTCATAAGTATTAAACGCATAGTGGAGCGGATATGTGAAAAAGATGTTCACTTTTGGCAGGAAGGCACATAGGGGTGTTTTGATGCGCTGATTTCAAAAAACCACGGAACCACATTTTTTGAGTAATGGTGCGGCGGCCATCTTGAATTTCAAAATGGCCGCCATAAAAATATAGGAGATTTAGTAAAATTGCTCTAAATCAAATACTTTTGAGATTTATACCCCCAGATTTCACCAATATGTTCTCTATAATATGGTGCATAATTTTAGATGGATTGGTTGTGCCAGTTGTACTTTGGTTATTACTTGTTACCATGGAAACCATCAAAAATAGACATTTTTGGGCAAAAATACCTCTAAAATCATTCTTATTTGGAGATTTTTGTCATCTATTCATCATGATAATGCTTTTAGTATCATCTGCTATTATACATAATTTGGATGCGAAATTTGCATTTAAATTTTGAGTGGTATCCATGGAAACTTTTTAAATGGCGGTTTGACGAAATATATGTCAAAATCACTTCTTTTTCAACCATTTTCACCAATCAGTTGCTGGTAAAACACTATTATAGTGAATCGGGTGTGAATAACATGTTCACTTTTGGCAGGAAGCATGACAATTGGCACATAGGGGTGTTTTGATGCGCTGATTTCAAAAACCACATTTTTGAGCAATGGTGCGGCGGCCATTTTGAATTTCAAAATGGCCACCATAAAGATATAGGAGATTTAGTAAAATTGCTCTAAATCAAATACTTTTGAGATTTATACCCACATATTTCACCAATATGTTCTATAACATGGTGCACAATTTCAGATGGATTGGTTGTGCCATTTGTACTTTGGTTATTACTTGTTACCATGGAAACCATAAAAAACAGACATTTTCAAGAGAAAATACCTCTAAAATTGCTCTAAATCAACTATCTTTGAGATTTATACCCCGATATTTCATCAATATGTTCTCTATAACATGGTGCATAATTTTAGATGGGTTGGTTGTGCCAGTTGTACTTGGTTTATTACTTGTTACCATGGAAACCATCAAAAAGATACATTTTTGGGCAAAAGTATCTCTTACGTCACTCTTTTAAATGGCGGCTTGGTGAACAAAAAGTCAAAATCACTCCTTTTTCAACAATATCAACATTTAACCACTCTATTAGTTTCTAAACACAACAGTTCAATACATATTTCAGTATGGTACAAAATGCATGAAGTTGTATACAGAGCTACTAACGGATTAATTGTGTCAGTTGTATTTACCATACTTGTTGTCATGGTAACCATCAAAATTTGATTTAAAAACAAAATTCGTTGGTTGGATGGCTCCTGTCATGACTAACAGCTCGTGACGCGCAGATACTACACCAAAGTCATCAAAAATGTAACAATCACGGAGAGGGAGTCCAGTAATCGATCTTAGTTTGTCAATTTATCAGGACCGATTGAGAGCAATTTTACTAAATCTCCTATATTTTTATGGTGGCCATTTTGAAATTCAAGATGGCCGCCGCACCATTGCTAAAAAAATGTGGTTCCGTGGTTTTTGAAATCAGCGCATCAAAACACCTGTATGTGCCAATTTTGATGCTTCCTGCCAAAAGTGAACATCTTGGCCATTTTGTTACATATCCGCTCCACTAGTAAAGGGTTCAACAAAAGAAAGTATACCACTTTGTTTATGTCATTTTTAGTAATATTCAATTTTTGTTTGACCAAACAGGCTAGATAGGCATTTAAATGAATCTTTGAGGCATAATTTGATACAAAATTTGCTTCCTAACAACAAAGATAAACCATGATTAGCACCATTTAAAGAAAAATTGTCTATTTTCAAAAGTCTCATTTCCAATACACAGCACAAGAAGTAAGGACCAATTGGGGTCTCTCTGTGTGTATGTATAGCCAGGATTGACGGGGCTATCGATCCGCTATCGATCACACAGGGCAAATGCGTTGGGTTGTACGACATTGTGTGTGTTAACAATTGGTCCTTTTTTCTCAAATCTTTAATTACCTCCAATGTGACATAATTCCAAGACTGGGTCACTTCACCGCAACTGCTGCATTTAATCTGAAAATATATGGCATGGTTATAAAAATAGTGAAATACTACAAATACCAGTCCATCTTTTCAAATCTCTAGCAACAAAATTGGATGGAATAGTTTGACATAATTGACTTAGCTTTAAAGGGGCACTGAGAGATATGTATTGGAGTGCGCCCTAAATTTTCCTGGAAACTGTTTACCTTAATTCTCTGTCTATCTTGTAAAATTTCACGATTTGGTAATTTTGACGTAGATCACATATTGGAATTATCAGCACCACTCGCCACATAAATTGCTTCTACCGAATGTTTATCCAGCATCATCATTCAACCCTTTCCCACAAATCATTACACAAATCATTACATTTCAGGGTTCCTAATAAATTATAACCTTGTCTATTGAAACAATTCATTTTTTCTGAATTTTCATTTTTCTTGGCAATCTCTCAGTGCCCCTTTAAATAAGTGCAACTTGCCAAGTTAAAAATTGATCAATTGCCTTTAATGTAACTGTACCTTTAATGTTATTGTACCTGTGATGTTATACAATGTGCACACAATTCCATCGAAAAGAAGGTCACACAATACAGATACAAAGTACATAACAATTTGTTTTACGCTAATTTCAATAAATGGACAAGTAATGCAAATACATTCATAGACTTCTTGCGTCTTTTCATAACAAGTTGGACACTTTATCTAGTCGGGGAATAAGCAAATGATCCTCAAACTAAATTGAAAATTCTCAAACTCTTTTATACATAATCCACTCTCTACATTACCCCAAATGATTTTTTTACCCAACATAATTTCAGAACAAGGGTCCCCATTGTGCTCAAGATGGCTGAAATTCCGTACCATCCACCCTGCCTCCTTACAACTCAAATGACACTTTAACTTCATTATTAAGTTCATATGGTTTATCAGGAAGGTCTCCCATGGCACTCAATGAAGCGAAATCCAAACCTTCCATGAAACTTGCTGTAAAGTATGTCACTACATCCTGACACACATCTTCCCTAATCACTCATGCTACCTTGCCACACCAATGTGAAAAGCCTGGTTTTGTTACTGGATACTACCATTCTACAAGAAAATACCCCATACATGCATGCTCCCCAGGGCTTGACAATCCATGCATATAACTGAGTGACTGTACCTTAAAATACCATCTGAAGTCTTGTCCATCTGGCAGAAGATCTGTCACATTGTCCAGTGTTGCTTTGATCTGCAGTCCGATTTTCTGAAGAAAAATAAATGTGTTTATATTTGGTCATATAATTGTTGTTTTTGTGGGGGGGGGGGGGGGTGGGTGGGTGGGGTGTGGGGGGGGGGGGGGGTGTGCACATTTTGTTGGTGCTTTTTGGTCTATAACTCAAAAAATAAATAAAATATTATAGGTAGATGTTCCGATTTTCAACTTGAAGTTTTCTATTCTACATGAAAAAACGCTCCTGGGGAATGTTATCAGGATTATCATAAAACTAGTATGACAAAATTTAACCAAATATATTTTGAGTTATCTTTCCAAACCTAAAATGGGTCAAAAAACGTGTTTTTGTAATTTTTTCCAAAATGGTCAATTTCATTATCATGGTTGGATTCATTGAACCCTTTTCTGCAAAAAACTGTATACGTTTATAAAGATTAAATGAATATTGAAGAAGTTACGGCAGTTTTTCGGAGGCTGTACCTGAGAGTCCACACCCTCCTTAACCACGGTACAAAACAGATTTTTCAGAAACCTTTCCTAACTTTCAGTGTATCCCAAGGATAACTGAACAAATAATACTAGGCACGTTTGAACTTATTTGAATGCATTTCACATGGTTATTGCAAATATGGTAAACGACATTCAATAATGTTGACATTTTTGAAACATTTTATGCTATTTTGGATTGTCGTCTGCAGACGCCTGCCACGTGGAAAGTGTTAAAAGGGTTATAAAATGTTAAAGGTAAAAGTAATATTAATGGGCTTTGTCATGAAACCTTTAGCCCGTTGTAACGTAAAATAGTCATTGCATTGTGGGATTACATTTCGGTACATCTCGAATGTGTGTATGATATTTTGAAACATAAATCATATATATAGGCAATATGGTGATTGATAAATAATTCTGATTTTTGAAGAAACAACAATAATGGCAATTTTTAAAGGCATATAATGTGATCTTTTCCAGAGAGCGCCCTCTATTCATGATTTTTTTTAGAAAGAAGATTTTCTAACGGATTTACATTTCTGATCATAAATCATACATTCCAAGTTACAGAGCGATACGATTCCTAATTACCTCAAAATCATGGTTTTAGAGTGAATTTAGAGTGAAAATAAAAACTGTCGTGTCACTCTAAAACCATGATTTTGAAGTAATTAAGAATTGTATCGCCCTGTCACTTGGAATGTATGAATGATTTATGATCAGAAATGTAAATCTGCAAGAAAATCTGTTTTCCATTTTTTTCCCTCGATGTTGAGCCTTGAGGGCGTTCCCTGGAAAGATCACATAATATAGCGATGATATTGTTTTGATCAAGTTTTGCTGTGTTTTTGTTAATAAAAAGGGAGTTCCTTTAGTATACCCTACCACTGCATGTTTTGGCAATGTCTTGCTAGACGTCCCGTAACTGATGTGCGCATGCTCATACCAATTAAAATGTGCTGTCGTAGTACACGATTTATTCCGTACAGGACGTCTAGCAAGATATACTATAGCCCATGTTTTCAACGTAGATGTTCCGATTTTCAACTTGAAGTTTTCTATTCTACATGAAAGGTCATCCTTAAAAACGTCGTGTCCCAAAATTTGAGATGCATAGCTATTATGGTTCTTATTTTAGACGCACAAGATGCTGTGAACTGTACCCATTGAGTAGTACACAAACTATATCGGTGGTAACCACCATTCGCGGTAATTCAACGCTATTTCGTCGATTTCTCTGTCATTATACCGAATTAGGCCGTCAAATTTCAGTATGATGATGAGAAAAATACGAGCTTTCATATGATATGAAAATCTCCGTATGTTTGAAATAATTCTGTGTTACGAAAATGTGATCGGGTCATCTACCTTAATAATGTCCCTCTAATGTCCCTTTAAAGACTAGGTTTTAATTAAAGCCTAAGGCCTACTACTACTTACTAGAGCCTGGGGTGGGGCATTAGAAATAACGTAACGATAATCATCAACATAGGGTTTAAGGCAATATCCTCAAATAGGTCTTACATACAGAATAAAGCACAAGGCAGCAATTGATTTGCCTTTGAATTACATTGTAAATATGATAGCTGCCGTGTGCTTTATTCCGTATGTAAGACCTATTTGAGGATATTGCCGGGTTTAATATTAATATACGCTTAATACACTTACCACCATCTTGGCTCAAATTGCTACTTTCGGTATCGAAGTGACAACTGACAAGTATTTTGTGAATGTTTACTCGTTGTTTAGTCTATGTTGCAATTTTAGGCTAAAGCAGTCCAAACACTTTGGCATATAATGCCCGATCTGAGGTTGACACAATGAATAGGTTTTTCTGTTCCCAGGTACAAGGGAACAGTTGAGCAACAAAAATGATTAAAAATATTTATTTTAAATAATAAAAAAATAAAAAATATTATATAAAAATTAGATAAATAAAAAAAACCACTCTTTTCAAAAAGTGAATTTAAAAAATAAAAAATAAAAAATAAAAATTGATGTGGGTCGGGGAACAGGGGAACAAGGGAACAAGGCAAAGACTCAGAAAAAATATGGCGGGAACAGCGGAACAGAGGAACACTAGTCAATTTAGAAAGGAAAAATAAAAATAAAATAAATTAAATAAAAATAAAATAAAAAAATAAAAAATAGATATGGGTCGGGGAACAGGGGAACAGGGGAACAAGGCAAAGACTCAGAAAAAATATGGCGGGAACAGCGGAACAGAGGAACACTAGTCAATTTAGAAAGGAAAAATAAAAATAAAATAAATAAAATAAAAATAAAATAAAAAAATAAAAAATAGATATGGGTCGGGGAACAGGGGAACAGGGGAACAAGGCAAAGACTCAGAAAAAATACGGCGGGGAACAGCGAAACAGAGGAACACTATTACAAAAAGTCAATTTAGAAATTAAAAATATTTATAAAAAAAAAATTGATATGGGTCGGGGAACAGAGGAACAGGGGAACAAGGCATAGACTCAGAAAAAATACGGCGGGAACAGCGGAACAGAGGAACACTATTTCAAAAAGTCAATTTAGAAAAAGAAAAAAAAATAGATTTGGGTCGGGGAACAGAGGAACAGGGGAACAGGAGAAAGGTGCTCCTTATAAAAAGGAATTTCAATTAAAGCGTGACGTATTCCAGGAAAATGTCAGCTTCACACACTATATATGGTGGCCGGTACACCGAGACCAGTAATCTGCCGAATAAATATTTTGTGTTATAATCAAAACAAAGAATTCTCAATCAAATCGTATACGATTCCTCAGTGTTCCAGCGTCTACGTAAACAGATGTGGGGGCCAGCGAGGTTACATTTACTCTAGAGTGGCGACGCAGCGAGACGAATCTTGGCGAGTTTACAGATTTGATACATTTGCGTTCAATGTAGATTGATGCGCTTTACTCCGTAAACTCGCCAAGATTCAGCTTCGAATGAAGCCACGCGTTTGCTGCATTTTCCTACAATTCCTTTGTGTTTGTAGGAAAAGTGCGTGCCGCCGTTTACCGACGCGTAATTAAGCGTAGTGTGTGGCGTCGTAGTACGCGTTCCTTGCGCAGCGGTGCATCAGCAGGTTTGTCATGGCTAATCAAGCTATTTGACCGGCCCGTGATACAAGGGAGAACGACACGGGCTTGGGCTGGGGGAACTGCGTTAGAAGCATTTTCTATGATGGGCAAAAGGTTAAGACTAAGTCCTTTCTAATCACGGGAAAAGAATGGACTAATTGAAAAGGTAGAACAAATAAAAAAATTGGAAGTTGTAACTTGTAAACCAGATATTTGCACTAAGGAAGAGCGCAAGTTTGTGTTTGCAAAATTTGGTATTATTCAACGTATTTGTATTATATTATTTTGTATAGTGTTTAGACCACAAAATGTGTTTAATACGGGAAAATTTACTGGTTTATCTGGTATTTCTAAATTATAAAAATGACAGCTCCAAGGGAGGTTCGCTACCTCGAACCCCCACCAGGGATATTCCCCCGGCCCATCCACCCCAACCCTCTCTCCCGTCAATCACGCTGCACCCGAGCCCTATATATGTAGGCCTCTACGAATGGTTTGACACTTTTATAAAGGAAAAATCAAAATCGTCATTTAAGAAAGAACAGTACGAATCTTGCATTGGAGAACTATGAACATGTTCTTAGTTTTCCATAGGCCTAAGTCATTATTATAACTATAATAGGCCTATAGTATTTAAAGATGTATCGTCTTTACGTATTGAACTTAGGATCGATGACCTGTAATGACAATTTGACAGTGTTGGTAAAAACATTAACAACACTCACAAAGGTAAACAAACAAACAAACAAACAAACACCCTGCAAACAGACACCCCAACAAAACAAACAAACCCCCAAACCAACAACAACAACGATGCGCCCCCCCCCCCCCCCCCCCCAGCCCCAACTGTGAAAGTAAACGTGCATGGTTAATTTAATGATGCTATCAAGATTGCTATCTTCAGTAGATAGCAAACAAATTGATTTTATGTTTTATATAACTAGTATAGATATAAACAATAGCCTAACAGACATTATTGACAAGGTAGTGAACTGAGCGATTAGAAATCAAACTGGTAACTCTTTACAAAGAGCTTTGATAGACCAATTGAGTGAAATAAGAATAATATCGGCCCACACATATTATAGATAACTAAAATATAAATAAAAGAAGAAAAACAATATTTTGACGGACATAAAGAGAACCTAAACAACGATATCGGGGCGGGAACTAAATCTACCAGAATATAGTAATATTGTTTTCTTTATAAAACAGGTAAAATAACTATCGCAGTGGTATCCATAGCAAATAAAATGGCTACTGTAAACTGTTGTAATAGGCATTATAATAATTGAAATATTGTGGACAAATCAACCCATGCATATGCCAAAGTTAAAGTTAAATTGGTCGGTCTTGTCCCGTGCAGACCATGGTGCAGACACACTCCAAATCATTAATTACCCATACCTTAGAATTAAACTTGTAATATCATCTCGCAAATCCATTGGAAATCTCAGTAAAAAACTATAATCTAGCTTTAGCAAAGAATAAAAAGCCCGCACGCCGTTGAAGGCTGCCACACTGATTACACGCATGCAGCGGCGCAGGGCCGACACTTACGCGAGCGTACACATTTACCTTTACGCGATGCAGGGAGACGCTGTTGTTTTTGAGCTGGCTTCAAAAATTGTACGCGCGGGTAGTAGCCCTTGGTTAGACAAGTTCCACCAGTCCCCAAAGTGTCGTCCCGCACCCGCTGAACTAATATACCCAGAATGCATAGCGCGGTCCTCCACTTGGGGACTGGTCACAAAGCGTGAAAATAGAAGGAGCAAAATAACATCACAATTCCGATGTTATTTACGCGCATGAATGCGTGTGAATTACCACGCAGATCTGCCGGCACGACGCGGGCGGGGCTCCGAATGTCCGCGCCGCGCCCGCGTGTGCGTAAGTGCCCTACCAATTCGCGTGTTTGTGCAAGCCGCAGCTCGCGCGGTCGTTAAAAAGTGCTCCGTCATTTGGGCTGGAACATTTCCAGTCGTCACAACAGCAAACATACCAGACTTAGAACCAAAAGAAATGACAACACCATTTACGGCGGAAGAAGTCAAAGGAGCAATCAGCACGCTGAAAAACTACAAAAGTCCAGGATGTGACGAAATTAATAGTGAACTTCTTAAATATGGACCAGCGGAAATAAACGAAATTATAGCTGAACTGCTTAATGACATCGCCAGCACAGGACAATTTCCTTCAGAAATGAAAGATGGCATATTAGTACCACTTCCCAAACCGGGCAAAAAACAAGGTCCGCCATCAAATCTACGACCAATTATCTTACTCTCTATACTAAGGAAAATATTAGCAATGTGTCTACTAAGAAGAATTGATGACCGACTGAATGAAAACATTCCGCTTACACAAGCAGCCTACCGTGCTGGAAGATCAACCACAGAAAATGTGTTCACATTCAAGACTCTAGCTGAAAAAGCAATCACTTCTTCGAGCTACGAAACTCACATAATCATGCTTGACACTTGAGCAAAGCATTTGATAGCGTCATCCGCAAGACCCTATATGAAGATCTCCAGAGCATTCTCAACACAGATGAGCTGCATCTGACAACAATTCTCCTGAAAGATGTAAGACTGAAAGTCAGATGCGGAAAAACTACCGGAGACTATTTCACAACTAATATAGGGGTCCCTCAGGGGGATTGCCTCAGCCCGATCCTCTTCACTCTATACTTGGCCAAAGCCCTGGAGCAAGAAAAACACGTAGACCTAGATCATACATACGCCAAACCTAATATATCGGAAGCCGAAGATCTCCTGCCACCTCATCTAAAAGATCATACCTACTGCAGGAAGACTGATCCGTATTTCCTCATAGACCAGCAATACGCAGATGATATCAGTTGGCTCGCTAACAGCAATCATAAAATTGAACAAATCAAAGCGGAAATACCAGACAAGCTCAGCAAACGCAATCTCAAAATTAACCAAACCAAAACAGAAGAATACACAATAAAAAGAAACGGAAACGAGTCATGGAAGAAATGCAAGTATCTCGGCAGCTTATTGGACACAAATGAAGATATTTGCAGAAGGAAACAATTGGCTATGATGGCATACAATAAACTGAAATTTATCATGAATTCAAGAACAACATCAACGAACTTAAAACTAAGAACGTTTAACGCATTCATAACCAGCATCTTCCTTTATAATTGTGAACTATGGACAATGGACAAGAAAGCTGAACACAAAATCGACGTGTTCCAGAGATCGTTATTACGTAGAATGATGAAATTAAGCTGGCAAGACAAAGTAACTAATGAGGAGTTATATCAACGAACGAGTCAAACCAGATGGAGCAACTTAATAAGAACTAGGCGTATGACCTGGTTTGGTCATCTCCTAAGACTCCCAGAGAAAACCCCAGCTAAGATGTCCCTAGCAGAAATAGGAAGAAGTGTTAAAAGACCACAAGGTAGACCAAAACAGACGTGGATAAGAATGATCCAAAAACAATTGCAAGAACTAAATATTGACTATACAAACGCAGAAAATCTAGCAGAACTGGCCAGTGACAGATATACCTGGCATTTACTAACTGATAAGTGAGGGCGCCATGTCAACAAAGACGAAATGCGTAACTGATGATGATGATGATGACAACAGCAAACGCAGTGGAGCGTATTGTACGACTGGAGGATAAAGTCTAGCCCTTGGTGGGGGCACACTGTGCGTGAGCGCGTCAATCGCGACGGCAAGGGCGCAGTAAAACCGGAAGGTGTGACGTTCTTGTAAACAAAAGGTAATTGACCAATCGCGGCCCTATAAATCAACAAGACCCCACGCTGCGTGATTGGACAATTATGTAAGTAGGCCTACGCCCGCCCGAACGCGGTGGCATTGTTGTCAAGGGCTCATCACCATGATCACACTGCGTTCAGAATTCGGATGAACGCTGGCGTGACTGGAATAAATGTTTTGAGGCGAGAATTCTTTGTTTTGATTTTTGAAGCCAAAAAAAAATAGATGGGTCGGGGGACGCGCGGGTAGCCCTTGGTGGGGGCACACTGTGCGTGAGAGCGTCAATCGCGACGGCAAGGGCGCAGTAAAACCGGAAGGTGTGACGTTCTTGTAAACAGAAGGTAATTGACCAATCGCGGCCCTATAAATCAACAAGACCACACGCTGCGTGATTGGACAATTATGTAAGTAGGCCTACGCCCGCCCGAACGCGTTGTGGCATTGTTGTCAAGGGCTCATCACCATAGACTAATGGACCCACGTCACATGAGGTTGAGCTCGCGTAAAGTACGCCTGCTCAACCTCACCCCAAAACGGTCCCCTGGATCTCTGTTGTGCGCACTACGTCATCTCGACCTCAAGGCTCTGATTGGTTGGTGTTCAAACGTGAGAACTGAAAAAACTCATGAGCTTTTCCACGCACCATCACGCGCCACTGCGTCGGTGGTTATGGCGCAGCGGGAGCACTGCGTTGGTGGATACGGCGCAGCGTGACGATCGTTAAAAAGGCGTCAGTTTAAATTTGACCAATCAGGTGCTTTGGTGTTGTTGGTTGGCAGTATTTTGTGAGTTAAACATGCGTGCGCAGCCTGATCGAAGTGCGCCCACGTATGTCGAACTGTGGCCAGGAGATTATGTGCCGTAGGTCCATTACTTAGAGACTGCTCATTCCGCATTCCAACACACACAGCGCACTGAAGCCGCGTGTTCCCTGACGACAGTCAATCTCCCATGACGACAGTCAATCACCCATGACGACGGTCAATTCTTCTGGCGCAGCTTGTGCGTTGAGTGCGTATGATTAGCACGCAGACACACCCGCGTCCGTGGCGCAATTAACGGGAGCGAAAACTGGTGCGTGCTTCAGAACAACGTTAGCGTTATTCGTGAAACGCTTGCGTTTGTTTCAAATCAACACGCAGGGACGCTACAAGAAAAAGTGACGCACTCAAGCACTCGCGTAGAGCGCCGTTTTTCGAGAAGTGCGTATTTGTTGTTGTCATGGTTCGACTTTTTGTTCTTTGGCTTCAATTTTTAAGCGTCGTGAGCAGCCTCTGCTCATCACCATGATCACACTGCGTTCAGAATTCGGATGAACGCTGGCGTGACTGGAATAAATGTTTTGAGGCGAGAATTCTTTGTTTTGATTTTTGAAGCCAAAAAAAAAAATAGATGGGTCGGGGAACGCGCGGGTAGTAGCCCTTGGTGGGGGCACACTGTGCGTGAGCGCGTCAATCGCGACGGCAAGGGCGCAGTAAAACCGGAAGGTGTGACGTTCTTGTAAACAAAAGGTAATTGACCAATCGCGGCCCTATAAATCAACAAGACCTCACGCTGCGTGATTGGACAATTATGTAAGGCCTACGCCCGCCCGAACGCGTTGTGGCGTTGTTGTCAAGGGCTCATCACCATGATCACACTGCGTTCAGAATTCGGATGAACGCTGGCGTGACTCAATAAATGTTTTGATCGAGAATTCTTTGTTTTGATTATTGAAGCCAAAAAAATAATAGATGGGTCGGGGAACAGAGGAACAGGGGAACAAGACATAGCCGCAGACAGTCAATATAAAGGAGAGAAAATGGGGAGGGGAATCAGCGGAACAGAGGAACACTATTTGATCAAGTCAATTTAGAAAGAAAGAAAAAAATAGTTTTGCTGGTCTCCTAAACTCATAATTGTAGTCCCTAAAAATGTCACTGCTACTACGGGGACAGGGCTTTCTTGATGAACCAAAACTCTGGAACAATCTTCCCTTACATATTTGTAACTCTAAGACGGTCGGTCTTTGAAAACTCTTTTTTCAACCGGATATTTATATAGTTATTTTATTGTGTAGCATTCATGTATTATTTGCATTAGCTATTTCTTGGTGTGCTGTATACTGTATCAACATATTACATGATAGCCATTGATGGCTACTCTTTATGTGCATTCATGATATTTTGTGCATGCTATTTTATTATTTTGTTAAGCGCTTTATGATGTTTTCGATTTCAGTTCAGGCGCTATAGATGCCTGTTATTATTATTATTATTATTATTACCATTGATTTGTATCAAATTATGCATAGATGTCCCGATAAATGTCAAAATTATCGTTTGCTGCATACATTGTTTTGAAAATCCAATTATACCAATAGTTTCCAAGGAATTTGTATTTAGTACACATAGACTATCTACTTTTTAAAATGTGCCCAAATATAAGGAATTTTGCCCAATAATGATGTATGCCTAATTTGATCGAAATATGTTGAATTCGTAAAACAGTCTAGTCTCGAGTTATTGAAATAAATTTAGAATAGTACATGTATGTAGATTAAGCTGAAAAGCAGGGCTAGGGGAGGATGGGGCAACTGGGCCGGTTAAGCATATTTCATGATATAAAAGCTGAAAGCTCGTGTAAATATTTATGGAATTGCTATGAAAATATCACCCATGTAACTGTTTACATATAACATATAATCAATGTTAAAAAATATCCAAACAAAAGGCCAATTACCACTCTAACTAATAACTTTACTTGGCACGGTCCAGTTACCCCATCGCCTGGGGCAACTGGTCCTATATGTTCCAACGGTTAGAATACATAGAAATCATTGATTGACAACACGGTAACAAGTGACCCCACCAAAGCAAAAGGTATCACCAAGAGCCTTAACAAGACTTTAGTTTCACCAAAAATTGTGCCCGTCGGCCTCCGGCTTCATTATTTTATCAACGTGTCCCTTCTTACCCCAGGCGATAAAATGTTTCTTAATTTTTTGTCCCATCTTCCCCCACAGGGGTAAGATGGGACGCCATTGATTTACTATGTGCTGACAGTGGTGGGGCAAGATGGGACGCGGGGGAAGATGGGACAAAGATAGACTTTTAACATGAATGTAACCTTGTCCCATCTTACCCCAATGAGGCACATTTCTGAAAAAACACTTTTTAATGATCTTGGCAGGAAACAGTAGCACATTTTTGTCTTATTTGATAGAAAGTGGTTTAGACGTTATTTTCCACTTTGAGAAACTAAAATCCGGGGCATTGATTCATAGATATTTAGTGTCAAGTCGTGACCTATGCTTAGTAGCATTGGTGAAATGCAGCATCAATTTCGACGCCTAAGGCTTACGACCCTCTGAAGTGTCCCGTTTCACGAAGGATGATACTTAAAATTGGTTGCAAATATAAATAGACAATATATCAAAGCTTTTTTGTTACAAAAATGGGCACAATTTGACTATTTTAAGGTAAAAAAGTATCTCCGAAAACCACTGTCCCACTTTACCCCATGTCCCATATTACCCCATGTTACCCTACCCCTTTCTTTAATGATTTTATTTACTTCATATAATCATCATTTAGTACTTAGCCTATAATAAACTATCTTGATATTTAGCCAGCTTTTCATGTTACAGGGGAAGTTAGTCAATATGACAATGATGACCCAACGGTTGATATACACAAAAGCAGTGGATAAAATACATAAATCATGATATTTCGTCATAGCAAATACCTTTACAGACACTATTCAAAATGTAATTCATAATACTGAGGTGACTGTAGATGACCCGATCACATTTTCGTAACACAGAATTATTTCAAACATACGGAGATTTTCATATCATATGAAAGCTCGTATTTTTCTCATCATCATACTGAAATTTGACGGCCTAAATCGGTATAATTACGGAGAAATCGATGAAATAACGTCGAATTACCGCGAATGGTGGTATACCACCGATATAGTTTGTGTACTACTCAATGGGTACAGTTCACAGCATCTTGTGCATGTAAAATAAGAACCATTAGAGCTATGCAACTCAAACTTTGGAACACGACTTTTTTAAGGATGACCTTTCATGTAGAATAGAAAACTTCAAGTTGAAAATCGAAATGTGATCGGGTCATCTACCTTTAAACCATTCTAAAGCAATTTCATGTCTTATTGTAATCCTTTAATATCAGAAATAGTGGTATTAGACCCGAAATGCCCCAAAATGTCTAAGAACTTGAAAGAATGTGAATTATTTCATATTCTATTCACATTTCAATACCGAGTCATGTTTTATTGACACTAACAACTCATTTTCAAAATTAATTTTACAATTTTGATTAAGTTTTTGCAGGCGGTCCAGTTGCCCCCACACCCCTTTGGACCACTTACCCCAACAAATGAGCACTTTGTCGAGATGAAATGTTATTAAAACACGCCTGTGACGTAATACATTTTACGCCAAAATGTTTTAAAACATACACCATTTGTCATAATAATCAATAACTCCAATACATTTCAGGAAAAAAAGGCAAAACTGCTTTTTTGTTTTTAGCCGTTACACAGATTTATGTATAGCCAGTGAGTATCTTTGAATTCGCAAATATTACGGCGTTCGGGTCCTACAAATAGACGAGTGTCTTTAGATAAATAAGAAATGGTGCACTTTGTTATTTGCAAATTCATGACTAATAACTCTACCAAATGAATAGGCCTACCCGTGATAATGATTTAAGTTGAAGCATTCTTTAAATGATAATATTGATCGGAAATCCAAACCACTAATGTCCCAAATTATATAGCAATATGCGCCATTTTACGGTCATTTCAACCCCAACCTATGGTTTTAATCATATTTCGGAAAGTCCCTAAGCACACTACATAGCACCCATCAAATGCAATATGCACCTAGTATCTTAAGACGACTGTGCAGCATGTATATATTTACTGTTGCCTATATGTCAATCATATAAAGTACATTAAACATGATCTAAACCCATCTTCATATATCGCCCATACTATCTGTGAATTTTGAATTAGTCACTCAAGGAGTTAGCTTCAAAGATATGGAAAAAAATCACATGTGTAAATACCCTAAAGTTCCAAATGTTTTGGATTGTAGAAGGTAAAGATATATGTCAAGTATCAACAAAAGTCGTATTCTTCAAAAGAAAGCAGTATGCCCATACAATTACAAAAACCTTCATTTCGGACCACTTGCCCCACGGTCCAGTCGCCCCATATTCCCCTATGGTTCCAGCTTTTCCATACATGGAATGTAGATTCGCGGAAAATACATATCTTACACACAGGGGTGTTTATATTAAATGCGGCAGTTGTTTTATGAGATGGGAAAAGTAGTAGATTTCTAGCGCTGTATTAAAATCACTGAAATACAATATGATTTTTTAAATATTTTTAGGAGGATTAATGAATTGACACTCCCCCACAACTTCATAACTAAATTATATAAAGTGAAAATATCACATTTATATACTCACCTTCTTTTGTTTATAAATTAGATTTAAATTTACTCCAAAAAATAGACATGTGTGAAGTGTGTGCTATGCATATTAGTAGATTAGCAAATTAAAAGGTATTCAATCAAATCGATAATAACTTTGATTGTAGCGCTATTCCAAATGATCACAGCCCTTTACAACATTATACGTACATGACATAATTATATACATCACTCCGACACCACTATAGGCAACATACGAAATTAGAACGGGAAGGATACAGTGTAGTATTCAAAAAACTTTACCATATGGCTGCAATATCGTAACTAAAGTTATTTACTGGCTACGAATGTCTATTTTGTATAAAAAACAGTCAAGATGAATAATATTAAATTTGGACCGGTGCACACTCGTGTTTAATTTGTTATTACCGGACTTTGTTCTTGGCAATTATTTTACTTATGAAAATATCATATCAGGATAGGATACTTAGACTGACTGATTTACTATTGAATTTAGTTGCTTGAGAAGGACTGTGATATTTAGAACGTTTCGATGCCGAGATTACGTGGTGAACCGATACGATTTGGCAAATGAAGGCAAAGCGTGACCAGCATCGCCTGAGTGTGAGAGGATGGACAGACGGTCTGAGACGATCAGGGTTATAATAGAGAGCCCTCTTCCGCCAGCGCTCATAACATGCAGTTTGAGGCGCAGGACAACCAGGGCTACAATGGCGGCGCCTTTCTGCTCCACTGTCATAGACATCAGACAGACATACGACGATGGACACCTAAAAACCTAAATTTTGAATTCGTATTGGAGTAACACGTAAACGCGAATGTTGATCTAATCAGAATAAAAAAGTAAGCATGCTAATAGCAGTGGTAATTTATTATAAATGTTTACAACACAAAGCTTTTGTTAAAGTTAATTTAAAGCAATCACTTTTACAACGTACGGTACTAGTAGTGTGTGGGTGTGAGTGAAGACAGAAATGATCAATTAGTTTTGATTGTGAAAAAATGCTGAGAAAAACAACCTATAGATCAAAAAACGCATATCATAAAATCAAGATTTAATTCAAAAAGTGTTTAGTTTCAAATAAAATTGAAAAAAAAATGCTTCCAAACAGTATAAAAATGTTTCTACTTCAATCTAGAAACTCACTTCATATTTTTATTTCAAAAACAATATTACTTTCAACATCACGGACATCACGGTTGCAAAGGCAGTCCGAAAAACGCAGAAGGATGAACTTATTTCTGAGAAAGATAGGATAACTTCAAAACAGTTTCAATCTAAATTAGAAAAAGAGACAGCTTCGTTTCTGATTAAAATTCGCTGTTTGCGGCGTGATGATACGCAGCTCCTGAAACATAACGCGGAAAAGGCTGCGCCATGTGCGTAACTATTTTTCAGAAGTACGCACGGCTGCGTAAAATGTAAACAAAAACGTTCGGCTTCACTTTACGCAGCAAATACGCGGGGAGTTTCACATGCGCCTTATGGCGCATAAGATATCTATAATGGTCTGTGTATACTTTTGCGCCCTCCATAATAATAATCCTACTATAAATCTGGAAACGGTGTATGTTTGTGTGTTTGTGTGTTTGTTTGTTTGTTTATTTGTTATCCTTATTTCTCCGTTGCTTTTAATCGAAGTGGCGCCTAATTTGCATGAAAGATAGAGGAGTGACGGGAAGGGTGTTAAAGTTTATTCCACTGAAATTGGTTAACAATTGGCTCTAAAAACAGCAAAAAACCTCTCAGATTTGGCTCATAAATGCCACTAGAATTGAACAACATTGTCCGTTGCGCGTACTACAGCGTAATCTTACCGTGGTAACGCGTCGCGTGCATGTTTGTGCAAGGTCTCCCTGCCGCGGCACACGCACCCCTACACATGGCGCAGAAGCCACACGGGAAATGGTTACAGGCCTGTGTACAGCCTGTCATGTTGGGGGAGAGGGCGGGGGGGGGGGGGGGAGGGGGGAGCGGTGTAAAACCACGGGAAATTGTTTAGGATAGGCCTACGGTTATGAATGGTACAATTAGCGTTTTGCGGGGGTTAATGAAGCAACCTGATTTCTTTACTAGCTAACAACAATCTAAGGGATTATAAATCAAACTGGTTTGGGTGTGTGCATGGGAGGGGGGGGGGGGGGGGGGAAACCACGGGAAATGTTTTAGGATGGGGTTAAGAGTTAATGAAGTAGCCGCGGGAAATGGTTGGTTGGTGTAGTTGCAGTGGGGGTGGGGCGATTGTAGGGGGTTTATGTGGTTTTAAATGTACCGAGGGTTAACTTGATGCGGTTTGAGAGGTTTTATATAGGGGTTAATAAAGTAGCTACGGTAAATGGTTTAGGAGGGATATGGTTATAAATCAACCTGATTGGGGGTGGGGGTTGCGGGTTTATAATGCCGTTAGGAGGGATATGGTTATAAATCAACCTGGTTTGGGGGTGTTGTAGGGGGTTTATGTGGTTTCAGAGGTAGGTAATATGGCTTAACCATCTAGCGGATGAAGTAGCCGCGGGAAATGGTTAGGAGGGTTATGATTATAAATCCAACTGGTTGGTGTAGTTGCAGGGGGGTTGTATGGGGTTTATGTGGTTTTAAAAGTACCGAGGGTTAACTTGATGCTGTTTGAGAGGTATAGGCCTACATGGTTAATAAAGTAGCCACGGTAAATGGTTTAGGAGGGACATGGTTATAAATCGACCTGATTCTGATTCTGATTGGGGGGGGGGGGGGGGGGGGGTTATAGGGGGTTTAGGTTATAAATCGACCTGATTCTGATTCTGATTGGGGGGGGGGGGGTTATAGGGGGTTTATAATGCATTTAGAAGGGATATGGTTATAAATCAACCTGGTTTAGGGGGGTGTTGTAGGGGGTTTATGTGGTTTCAGAGGTAGTTAATGTGAACCATCTAGCGGGGACCCGAGCGTAGCGAGGGTACGCCGCTAGTAATAATAATAATAATAATAATAAACCATGCTTATTAAGCGCACTCCGTCGCAAGACCCCAGTGCGATGAACAAAAAAAGTACAAAATGAACAACAAAGATACAAACATAAAGTTATTTGCTGAAAGAGGTGAGTATTGAGCGAGCTTTTGAATTGCTGCAGTGATGTGGCATTTCTAACATGAGATGGGAGCCGGTTCCAGAGTTCAGGGGATATATGCATGAGGGAATGATCTTTGGCCGTAGGTGACAGTGTTAGTTTTTCTCCGTTGTAAGATGACTGATGTATTGACCTGTGCGTGTGGGTTCCTTGATGGAAATAAGGTCGCATAAGTACTTTGGAGCCTGGTTATTTAGTGCTTTGTATGTCAAAAGCATAAGTTTAAAAAACAATACGGCTCTTCACAGACAACCAGTGAAGATCTGGGCTTATATTACATGCTTCTTTTTCAAGGTTACCAACCGGGCAGCGGCATTAGTGGATGCGGCTTTAATTTGCCTATTTGAGAAACTGGAAGTCCATAATATGCTGTTATTTGAGTCCAGACGAGAAGAGACAAATGCATGAACGAGTTTCTCAGTGCTATTACAGTCCAGATATGCGTAGTGGACAATGTTTCTGATAGAGTGTGAAGCGAGACGGCTGATGTTATTTACATGAGGGACTAAAGTGAGATGCTGATCAATGATGACACCAAGATATTTTGCTTTAGTGACAGTATCAACGGCAGAGTCACCAATGTTTATGGAGGGGGTGGAAAATTTTTCAGAGAAGCGGGATGATAAATGAACTACCTCTGTTTGTTTTAGGCCTGCAGTGTCCACCATCGTCTGCCAGTTACAGAAATGAGTAGAATGCCGTCAATGCATCGAGATATTAAGCTCGGGCTCGGCCTCGCTCTCGTTGGTGGCGCTGTACCTCACTGGACTTCTCGACTCTCTAGTTCTCGGAAGGACTACATAAAAGGGCTCCGTGTTAGAAACCTGGTTGTGGTCAGTGCACAACTCGGGACCGTTAAGAACGTCACTAAGGCGACTCATGATAGCTCCAGTTTGCGGATGTCAGGCTGCTTGCAGTAAGACCACTCATCCTGCCACGCTTCGGCCTTAAGTAAAAATCTCGGGTCGCGGCGCACGTGGAAGGCCTTTTGCCTTGGTCAGTATTGTTAATACTAAATTTGACTGCAATTGGATTTTTTGTTTGTCAATACGACCACAAGACTGATGGATATGTAGCCCGGCTACTAACATATCAAGGAAGCTGTTGGTTGTCTTCAGGCTTCTTCTTATATTCTCTGGTAGTTTGTTCCATAAATGTTTACAATTCGCTGAACCAGTTCTGTCTTTTGCTGCGGTTTGTTTGCACCTGGTACTTTGTAGCTGGCCTCTGCCCTCTGAGTCTTTGACTGTATGTCACTATTCTCCCGGTCCGTGTGACGGAAGACCTCGGTGGATAACTTTACAATATTGGTTGGACATATTTGGATGCAAAACTACTATGATGGAACAACTCGACCATGGTAAGTACAGTATCCATCCAATATTTATCAATTATCATCACTCTATCTCTTGATTCCGTAAACAGTCAAATCGTATCGGTCAGGAATTCAATCGTTGTCCGCCAACATTATGAACATCCTGATGGCGAAGTGGTTTCGAACAGGTTTTAAAATGCGAAAATTAAAAAAAAGGTTTAGCCTACTGATTCGAACCCCGTGATCAATTGAACCTTTTTGTTTGCGTATTTTTAAATAAACCTTGTTTTATATACTAAATAATGTATATTTGATGGAATTACATGTACAAGTGCAAATCTTTACGAAAAAGGGGAAAAACGAATTCGCACCTGGCATGGCATCTATATAGCGCTTGAACGAGTGCCCAGGACCGGAGGAGTGTGAGGGCAAAACCCCGCGACGCTCTCGACGGAGTGACCCACTGACTGAGTAAAATTAGGCGGAATTCAGCAGTCGCCAAGTCTTTATAGACAAGGTCAAAACACAGATTGGTCAAAATAAATCAAATTCAGAATTAAACTACATTTCTTTTCATGATTTTGAGGTATTCTATTTGACTCCATGTTATAAAACAAAACCAAAACTTAACAATTTGTATTTGATGTTTTTGAGACAATTATTATAGGCCTATATCTATCATCTGTCATGTCTGTATATTTATTAACCATGAAAGTAACGGACCTGTTACTTTTGTGGTGTAACTTTTGTTTGGAATATGATGACATTGACCTTACCGTTTGGTACCAAAATGTCCCTTATAGCAGAAAATTATCATGAATTCCCTTACTCAGTGATCGCGTTTTTGGTCACTGTGGTTTATCGCGTGCTCGTGGGTTGAGAGCATGCGGCCGTGTCGGTCCCTATAGTAATACGAATCATGGTCGAGTCGTGGCAGCGCATATTTGAGTGATCAACATTTTAATCGGTGAAGTCAAATCCAAACCATCAAAGCAATTCATGAAGGAACTCAGCAAGTTGGCCCTTTTGTGCAGCTACACTATTTGGAATGCGTGGCAAGAGCCAGCCTGGGGAAGCGATGATCAACCCGTACCTAAGGTGTGATTCTCTATCCCTAGTTCCACTTTGCTGGGTTCGCTCTATTTCTGTGTATCTCCTGGTTCCGGTTGGACATTATTGATTTTTGTGGTTATTTGATGTAGGCCTATTTTTGTTTGTTGTTCAGCCCTGCGTTAAACCTGGACCACTGTGTGGTTCCGATTTTTGTCCTGGGCTTTAATCTACCTTCTTTTTTCTCGCATTGTATAATTTATGTCAGTGATTGCTTGAATAAAGATTGATTACACACTAATAAATTAAAATATGGACCGATATATTATAATATGACCAATAAATCATTATAGAGTAGTTCATGATTTGAAGATAGTAATGTATTACCCGGGGATACCAAATTTATATACCATTACTAAATGGAGATTGTCATTTGATCGGCACATAATATTTATAGAGATATCTACAAAATGAAATTCAACATTTTTACCTTGCAAGACATGATGATATTATTCAAAGAAACCCTCTAGAGTTCTTAAAACAAATCAGTAAACATGAATAATGAAGACATTTTGTTTAGCACTTCCAAAGGTATAGCCTATATATTCCTTAATTAATGTTCTCAGTTCAAAAACGCTATCAAATCCATGAATTTCACATGAATCTTGCAAATTAAGCTCTCAGGTCATTTAAATTAAGTTGGAAATGTCAAAAGTACGTATAGACAAGGAGTTATTTTGTATAGACGTTTCGTAATTGGCGATTTCATGTCAAAGAGGTGGACATAACTACTCGATGTCACGCCGATAAACATACTTTCTCGTAGGCTAGGCTTCTACTCTAGGCTTACTGCAATGAACTGTGAAATTTTACATAGTTCCTCCCTGATTTTCATAGATTAGAAAGTGTCTGTTACTTTAGCAAACATTTCATTGAAAACTAGTGGAACTTATGATGATACGTTCAAGTTTATTTCACAAATGTAAACTAATGGTGAAATATTGAACAGTTGAGAAGAATGAAGAATTTGTATGCAAGGTTCACCACCAATGAATTAAAGTCACTCTCGTCTCCGCAACACTCATTCTGAGCCTCGTATTCGGCAGCCCGGAGATCGTCCGCCCCCCGCACCCCGCACCAGCTGCACTAACATACCCAGAATGCATAGCGGGCCTCTACGCGTTGGTTGTGTGTTGGTTTTGGTTGACACGGTCTGGACATAGACAAGTTCCACCAGTCCCCGAAGTGTCGTCCCGCACCCGCTGAACTAATATACCCAGAATGCATAGCGCGGTCCTCCACTTCACAACAGCAAACGCAGTGGAGCGTATTGTACGACTGGAGGATAAAGTCTAGTCTGGACACGGCTGACCCTGGCTGACCTTTAAACTTTGTATTTTTTTTATCGTCTGCGTTCCGGAAGCTAGATCTTTAAGCTCAATACCTGTTTTCTTAGGTATGAAACTGGCTGGAACATACACCTTAAACTCGGTTTGTTCTCTCTTGTTGACGAAGACTTAACTTGCACTTCCTTCCATTTTGTTTTGTTAGCGATCATCATCATAAAAACAGCATGAATAGGCTGAAGCCTTATAAGCCTAAAAGGCTTTGCCTACTTTAGTCTTTTACTTTTAGTTTACTACTACCTAGGGAGCACAGCTGCACCAAGACGCTCTCCATAGACTTTACTGTTAGGAAAGGCTTTCTTAAATGGCTCTAGTTTCTATATTAGTGCGTTTGGTTCAATGAAATTTTGATATGTTTTGCTCACAAGGGTAATCTACAACATATCTGAATATGAAGGTGACATTACCGTGCACTTTTTTTGATATTATAACATAAGCCGCCGCATAACAACGTAGTGATTTTTTATATGATGGATTGGTATCAAATTAATAGCTCATTTAAACTAAGGAAATGGATTTTAAATGTAGTCAACAACCCTAAAAAATTAACAGAAGACACCGAAACTTGGCGAAAGGCAAATGCCGTCGGTGCCTCACCGCACCTAGCTAGGGATGTTCATATCATAATCATTGACTATAGGGCAATTCCATGCAAAGGTGGACATGACCACTAATTTTCAAGTTATTCATATCCTAACATAACATATTTAGTATCAAATTAAAGCTAAATAAAAGTCTAAATTTTCCAGAAATGAACTTTATTTTCATTTTTTTTACATATTTTGTGTTTTTTCCCCGTTTTAATTAGCATAATCTACTAATTTGATTAATTTTGTTGTAAAATCTGTTATTTATAATGCTATTCATTTATAAACTAAAAATAATAACTTTAAAATTATTTTATCAGTTGTGAGCTCTTACATAGGCCCTAGGCCTACTTATATTATTCTTTAAATTAAAAAAAGCACAAAAAATCTCTGCGTCGCGACTCAACGATCAATTTTTATTAAGATTTCACCAAAATGTCACGCTGTTACCGAAATAATTGATGTTTTTAAGGTTTTTTTACATTTTCATTAAATCTACATACAAATTAAATAATACTTGCAATGCAAATCACACTCCCATAGACCTATAACATACATGCTTCAAAGATGCAGTACTACCTTTTGTTAATTAATTATTTCAATTAGCAATATGTCACGCTGTTACTTTTTTGGTAACAGCGTGACGGTAACAGCGTGACCCCCATTGAATTATACAGTGAGTTCCAATACAATTTTTAAGTTAATTGGATAATTTAATTAACTTAATATTGTATTTAATATTGTATTTTATCTATTTTAAACTAACACAGAACACTATAATGTGATTTAATTTAATTAAAATCAACAATCACTATAATCAGTGTAAGTTTTGGAGATCATTGTATCGTCAATGTTTGATCTTTTTGCATTGCTCATATAGGGTCAGCCTTTGGTCACGCTGTTACCGTCACGCTGTTACCGTATGCAAATTTGTTTATTGTATCATATATATTTAAAATCATAAGATATTTTCTTTTTTATACAGGGAAGTTATAGCTGACTTTCTTATAATTAATACAATACACCTGATGAAACTTTAAAATTAAAATAAAGTTCACAGAGTTTTGACCATTCATAAATGAGAAAAATACCTATGTCCTTTTTAGCGTCACGCTGTTACCGCACTCATTAATATTCATATTTCATAAATGTGAATGATTTTTTTTCTTCTTTTTTTCCCCTATGTGTAGGTTGTACTAGTAGTAGTAGAAATGCAATAACAAAATGTTCTGAATAATTCAAGTGTGTATGTTATTTGCATATGA
The DNA here is from genome assembly GCA_035610835.1 of Ophiura sarsii. Taxonomy (NCBI): domain Eukaryota; kingdom Metazoa; phylum Echinodermata; class Ophiuroidea; order Amphilepidida; family Ophiuridae; genus Ophiura; species Ophiura sarsii. The sequence goes on along the minus strand of CM069441.1, from coordinate 69,553,573 downwards.
AGTGTGAAAATATCTTCCAAACCGTCACGCTGTTACCGTGGAATTGCCCTATAGTATATAAATATATAGTAGGCATGTTCATAACATTTTGAAAATAAAATTATCTCTTTGAAGTATAAATACATGGAAACAAAGTACTTTTACAATAAAAAATGATGGTTCAACCTTGTCTGCAGGCTGAATAATAAAAAAATTATTAATATAAATAATAGGGCCTAACCAAAAGTAGTTTGCCTCATAGTCATATTGCTGAAAACTGGGCAAGTCATGCACATTTTAAATCATTTTAGGTAAAAAAGGGTTTACTTTCATGATGTCCAGTTGCTTGTGTGGGGTTATTTAGACATCAGTTATTTAGTGAATACACCCAGCTTGTTAGTTGTTTCGTACTTTTCCGCTGGATTTAAAAGAGGTAAACATGGAGTTTTCTACATATTTTGGTCAACTTTTTTCACAAAAAAATGTCGCCCTCTATAGTCAATGATATGAACATCCCTAACTATAATAGGGGGAGACATTTTTTTTGGAAAAAAGTTGACCAAAATATGTAGAAAACTCCATGTTTACCTCTTTTAAATTCAGGGGAAAAGTATGAAACTGCTGGGATGTATTCACTGATGTATAAATAACCCCACACATGCAACTGGACATCATGAAACTGAAAGTAAACCCTTTTTTACCTAAAATGGTTTAAAATGTGCATGACTTGCCCAGTTTTCAGCAATATGAGGCAAACTACTTTTGGTTATAACTTTTTTATTATTTAGCCTGCAGACAAGATTGAACCATCATTTTTTATTGTAAAGTTCTTTGTTTCCATGTATTCCATTTTCAAAGAGATAATTTTAGCTAGTTGCCTCGATGCCCTCAACTTCTGGCTGTTTTTACTCCATTGAAAAGTACATAATTGCCTTGGATAAAGTTGGTGCCCATTTTAAATTGCCTGAAATTGCCATGTCCTTTCCATTTCTTACTTAATTTGAGGGCTGGAAGTCAAAAGGACATTCCGTTGCATAGATTCAGCAAAAGTAGGTAGGCTATTTGATTTTGAATGTTGATGAAAATCAGCCATATATATGCCCATGGTATTGATGACATATGATGTAGGACTAGAGGAGTGAAAAAGATGTGTGGACAGCACAAAGTAAATTTAGGCAACATTGATGAGTTGTAAATGACCTATTTGATCTGTTTTTGTTACTGCTGTTAGTTAGTGTATCTTATTTGTAATAATGCATAGGTCTAGGCCTACGGCAAAATACACATTTTCATCAACAGACCAACTTTGTGTTTAGGCCTAGGCCTAAATAATATTTAAACACTCAAAAGACAAAGATGTGTATTTTTAGTTTACTATAAAATCATCAAATGCTCCCTCCCATAGTAAAACCAATTCAAAAGATGAAAAAGCACCCAAATTGGTAAAAAAGAGCCCAATTTAACGGCAAATTTCATATGACAACCTAGTCCATGCAGTACACATATCCATGTTAAATTAACTCTGTAAAGTTGAACCAGAACTGTGACTTGAACCGTGACCCTCTAAAAGTGAGCTATCATGTGACTAATTTACATTAAATAATTCATGTCTAAATTTGTTTTTACGGGCATAACGGACATGTTTAACTTAAATTTAGTGTTCACCTGGCTCTTGACTAATATATGTATCTATTATTTGGATGAAATTTAATCTGATAGCCTTGCACAGAAAAATAAAAACCTAACTGAGTAATTGACCTTGTGTTGTTGTTTCAGTTTTGTTCAAAATGGCTGACAAAAGGTGATTTTGTGTTTTATACCCCTGTTTTACTTGCTAGTCATATAATAAAAATTCCAATGCAACTTTTCTGAACACTTTTGCTAGCTCTTAATTTCATAGCAATGCCATGACTAAATAGTGAACATTCAAGGACAAATTTGATTCGCCAAAAAATGAGTTGAACATAAAAACGGAGGATTTTCAGGTGACTACAATTTTTGTCTAAAATGGTTCAAAATTGAATCCACCTTGTCTTCGTGGACTGTTTTTCCTAACTTAAGGCCAAAATTTGTGTCGTCACAGTTAATTTATTTAGGTTGACAACTTAATAATCTGTCTAGCCTAGGGTCACACAACTTCTGATTGACTTTTCACGTCGTGAAATTCCCATTGAGTGTTAGCATTGCCATTTTTTCACCTCAATATTTCCTCCAAAATGAGTCGAGGTAAATTTTTAGTTTTAGTGCCTGTGTGGACAAGAGTCGAGTTAACCTAAAGTCTTAATCCGACCTTAACTTGGCCAATTTACCTGACAAAATTTACCTGACAAAAGTCAGAGGTAAAAGTCTTAGTTCCAATCGGTAGGCCTACCGTAGTGCAAGTGTATCTTGGATACACGGTACCACTACCCTCCATAGACTCATGACGTTGCGAAATTCACATTGATTGTCAGCACTGCCGTTTTTTTTCACCTCAATGTTTGCCCCAAAATTAGGATGCTTGATCAAAATTAATGAACTCAATGTATTACTAAAGAGTTCTAGGAACAACACGTTAGTGCATTTTGATTGATTTCAATTAAATATTTGATGTAAAATGAAAATCTTGATTATGGTTATCGTTGTTAATATCTATTGTGCTCATCGTACTGATGCCAATTTATCTCTGATCTCGATTAATGTCTTAACAAAATTACCAATGAAAACAAACAATGCTACTTATCCGGTGATTTTAATTTCGATTTATTGCAACATGAGAACATAAATATTATTAATGATTTCATTAACACCAATTATAACTCTAGCATACATTGTATGTACCCTCTGATCAATTGACCTACTAGGATAACCCCTACTTCAGCCACTTTACTTGATAACATTTTTACAAATGTTCTTACTCATGAAATTAAATCAGGTGTTATTGTGAATGATCTCACAGATCATTATCCAGTTTTTCAATTCACCAAGTCGATGCCCCGACGTCATAATCATCACCTGCCCATAAAATCTCGTTCATTCATTCAAAATAGAATTCTTGTATTTCATAATCACATAAGTCTCATTGATTGGAGCTTTATTACGGACATAACTTCAACCGAAGCAGCCTATGACGCTATGACAAAATTCATCAATATTTACAATTATATCTATTTTCCATTGAGGTACAACAACGGTTCATCAACCCCTAAAAATATCCCTCTCAAGCCATGGCTTACTTCAGCTATTCTTAAATCCATTAATCGCAAGCCTTACCATATCCTAACTATTATGATTCGCACCTCTATTAAAGAAAAACTATTTTGCTGAAAAACTAGATGCTTGCAAACGTGATACAAAACAAACATGGAATATTAAAAAGTGTCCTCAATCGACATTGTTGGCCCAAACCTCAAACGTCATTCTATATCAATAATATTGACATCACTGATCCAGTTGAGATTGCGAACCACTTAAACTCATATTTTGCAAATATTGGTCTTACTCTTGCTAATAAAATTCCACCGGCGAATACTAGTTTTTCATCATTACTTGAATAAAGCTACCTCTCCAATCTCTGTTCTCCCTGCTTTCCGTAAAGTCCTGGAACGTATTATGCACAGAAGACTATTTAGCTATGTTAAAGGTAGATGACCCGATCACATTTTCGTAACACAGTTTAAACATACAGAAATTTTCATATCTTATGAAAGCTCATATTTTTCTCATCATCATACTGAAATTTGACGGCCTAAATCGGTATAATTACGGAGAAATTGATGAAATAACGTCGAATTACCGCGAATGGTGGTATCCACCGATATAGTTTGTGTACTACTCAATGGGTACAGTTCACAGCATCTTGTGCGTCTAAAATAAGAACCATTACAGCTATGCAACTCAAACTTAGGAACATGACTTAGGATGACCTTTCATGTAGAATAGAAAACTTCAAATTGAAAATTGGAACATCTACCTTTAATCGCTTTCATCTTTTACAGGACTGTCAGTTTGGTTTCATCCAATCATTCATTATATATGGCTATACTTGAGGCATGCAATAAAATTATTACTGATCTCAATAACAAAACATTCTTATTAGGTATCTTCTTGTACCTCTCCAAGGCATTTGACACAATAAATCATGATATTCTATTATCGAAACGTCTAATTTAGATTTATCATGCGGAGCTCCACAAGGCACGATCTTTGGTCCCCTCCTTCAGATTAATGACCCTTTCTAGTTACATTTGGAATTTAGTGAAAGTACCAACATTGTGAGTCCACTTTGTCAAGAGTTTGCGTCCATCCTGTCCATTGAATTCAAATAGAAGTCTATTTTAAATTAAAGTAATGTTATTTTAGAGTCATGATTCTCTCATATTTCTTAACAATGCCCTGAAATTATATGTGCATGTTTGCGGATACAGGAATTCACGTTCGCACTGAATCTCACTAAATCTCACTGCCAGAAACTATCTCCAGGCACGTGCTGCTGCATTGCCGCGATGACGTCACCTACCGCAGGCATATGTGGCCACGGAGTTTGTGGCCGCATAGTTTGAAAACGACTTGATGGAAAAAATTCAAAATTTGCATGTGAGTTTATTTTGTCAATATACACATCCTGTAAAATTTTGAACCAAATCTGAGCATGACGCCGTAGCCGATATAGCTACCTTAAGTGAAATGTGGCTTGTTATACAGTAGGCCTAACGAGTTAATATGAGCCGTTTTAAACATCTACCGTACATCATTATTACAATCTCCTTAAATCTCACATGCTGTCTTAGGCAGAATTTCAATTGTGCATTGATCAACACTTTTGATTTGTCAGTGACTTATAGTATTGTGTATAAAAATGTTATGAAGTCATGATTTATGTAAACAGCTCAATTTGCTGAAAAGTGAGTTAGGCAATTATTGAAGCAGGCTGACGATTTCTGTTTTAAAAAACAAACCGGTGGTAATGCGACAAAACACACACACACACACACACTGTTTTACTGGCGGACGGACATGTCAAGTCTGTTACTCAGTTGGTCATTGTTACTTAAATTGTCATAAATCTGCAAAAATTTGGAAATATTTTTAAAATACATGAAAAAAATAAACAAATCAACAGATATTCGGCCAAAAATATGGCTGATTTCTATAATAATTTTATTTGGGTAAGCTTAAATGCCATACCATTTTATTCCTTGCTCTCTATAGGATAGTTCTTTAAAAGTCCCCATTGAAGAAACCATGATTTTGGGTTATTAGGAATCGTTTTCGCTCTGCAACTTGGAATATATTTATGATTTATGATCAAAAAAGTAAATCTGCAAGAAAATCTGCTTCCATTTTTTTCCTTCTCGATGATTGAGGGCGTCCCCTGGAAAAGATCACATAATATACCTTTACATTTTTGAAGGGGCAGCCCCCCTCAGACACTCCTCTGCCGCTAAAGCAGGGAAAATCATCTTAATCGAATTTCCCTTGCTGGGAACCTTGCATATTTCCAGCCCTGTGGTAACTAATGGAACTACCATGTGATGTGTTTTTATTTTTAATATTCTAACACATGGGACACTTTTTTGACACATTCTTTAGTAATTAATGTATCATTGATAATAGTTCTTATATTCTATTTCTATTTCTTCCAGTATATACTTCTCAGTACCATGCGGTAGAAGGTTGCATTGTTAAGGGGTACAAAAAAGATGACACATTCATTAAGAAAAAAACCCTTGTGCAGTTTTTTTTCAAGATCGTACAAAAAATAACTGTACAGATTAGAGGACTGGAGATGTCAGGGTACCAGGCTTTGGTGTATGATAGTCTTGAGCGAGAATCAAGGTAAGTTTGTGTCTGATTGAATGTCTGAATCTGAGTCCTTCATGAAAAAATTTCCACACCAGGGCTTTGTGCCAAACACAACAGAGGGTTGTTAAAATTATGGGTCGCAGGTTATACAGGCTGTAACAAAAAAAAGTTATAATACAGTTTTGAAAAGAATATTAAAAATATCTCCTGTAGAATTACTGTTTTGAATTTTAATGGCGTGCAATGGAAATTTTCTTAGCTTTCGAATAAGCTTTGTTTCATGACAATCGATGGTCGGTAAGCAGAGATATGATCAATTGTAGTCATGAAATCACCTGGGCCACTTATGTTTAATCAATAGTAAAACCACTGGGATGAATCCGAATGGAATCGAACCAGGAACATAGTGGTGGAGCGTTCTTGTTAGACAACAATGGTTCATTTCTAGTGGTTACAAGTATTACAAAGAAGGTTATAGGTCTTTACAAATATTATTTAATTATTTTATGAAATTATTTATTCAAATGAAATAAAACTATTTGAAAACAATTTATATTGTTCTCTTTAATGTTCCTTGCATGATACCCGAACCATTTAATTTATATAAGCAAGATTGTATGATATTGTAAAAGTGGCCCAACCCGATTTCTAGACGACTTAGATTAGTCATAAATTATAAACGCAAGAAGTTATAATGACCAAATAACATTATTCTGATAGCCAAAACGGAACCTAACACAGAGTGTAAAAGATTTTGACATTGCATGATTTTAACATTGGATTAAAAAATAAAATTGCGATTGTATAACTTTTTTTGATACAGTCTGTATATCGCTGGTTGATAAATTTCGGGTTGCATGTTGCGGACATAAATAACAATATCTGAGCGGATTTCTTCCATTCTGTGCATATATACATGTAGCAACACCCCCCACATGAGTCATGGCAGTTGTTGTACACAATGTATATGGAGCTGAAATTCATCATTATATTGAAAATCATTTAAATGTTGAATATTTTTTGAACCAGATCTGAATTCTACAGCTCTCATTGATAGCTTTTCAATCCTATTAATTGTATTTTGTGTAGGAGACTGCAAGAGGATCGTGATAGATTTATCATATTGTGGTTTTAATGAAAATAGAAAAGTAACTAGAGATAAATTCGATCACGGATATTAGTCGAGGTCGCGTTGACCTTTGACCTGCTGATGGCAATATGCTCGTATATTCGTATGGAACCTTGTGACTAATTTTGCCAATCATCAGTTATTTCCTCTCGGACAATTAGCAATTGCATGCCTGAAATAAGTGAAAATTAACATTTGACCCCTAGTTTCTTTTTTTGACATTTGACCTCAAGGTCATCATTCATATATTTTCATGGCTTATCAATGCGCACACGATGAAACAAATCCGGTCAAAATCGGAGTATGTCTAGCATATTACCCCTGTTTAGGTCAATGACCCTTAGTGAACCCATATGACATGTCACTTTTAATCACTGAAGACCCTAATGTACATGGATACAAGGAATTCTGACAATTATCAGTCACTTCCTCCCGAAAAAATAGCATTTCGAGTGCGATGAGTGAAAATGTACATTTTGATCCCCAGTGATCCTTTCCTGACCTATGACCCTAAAGTCATGATTGGTTTTTTTTCTTGGCTTATCAATGCGCACAAAATGAAACAATTCTGTGAAAATCGTAACATGTCTTATATTTTACCCCTGTTTAGGTCAATGACCCCTAGTGACCCTGATTATGATATGTCACTTTTAAACCCGGGGTGCTCAGTGGTCATTACAAGAGGGGTATCATGCGTGTCCAAGAAAGCACGTAATTAGGGTAGTTTTTCAAGCTGGGGCACGTTACGTACGTAACGTGAATAGGGTATCAAAACAAGCCAAATTAAGAAAAAAGGGTATACTTTTTAAATCATTGCCTTTCGTATTTAGGGTCCTTATTTGCTCCATGAAGATTATAAATAGCCATGTTGCATGGGCGAGATATATTTCTCAAATTGTATCGTTCGCAAGTGATCTGATAAATCAGCTCGGCATTTGTTTCATAATACTTTCAGCTTTAGGGAAGGAAAAAAGGGTTAGAAATGTGTCATACGCGGTAAGAGGTTAAATTATACAAATAACTTGCTTAGGGTATCAAAATATATTGAGTACTTGTTTAGGGTATCAAAATATTTTGAGTACTTGTTTAGGGTATTAGAAATACTGATATTACTTGCTCAGGGTATGTAAAATACTGTGCCATACTCGTTTAGGGTGCTTTTTCACATTAACACGATTACGCATTTAGGGTACTTTTTGAAAGTCCATGGACGCACATGATACCCCCCTTGTAATGACCACTGAGCACCCCGGGCTTTTAAAAGGTCTGGTTACATGATTATGTATTAAATCATGCCAATTAATGTATTTAATTTACTGTCTTATAAAGCCATGTTCCCACACTCATTCCCTAACACACACCCACACTCCTGGCCACCGATCCCATGCTCACATTAACCACCTCATGTGCTCAACCATACTTGGGTTTTTTCAACAGACCTAGGTGGCATGCTTGGCAGTCACATGAAGTGAAGCGTTTGCCTGGGCACTTTTTTTGGCGAACTCCAAACCATCAGCGTCAGTGAGTGTTTTAAAGTTAACATTCTTTTGTGGCATGCAATTTCTATCTTACTACAGGACCTGCTTTTTCACCAGTGATGTGACTAATGAAGGTTTTAAACCATTTGTAAACATGCTCAACAAAAGCTGGGGAGCAGGTAGGTGTAGGTGACATTATATCTTATGAATAAAGTGCGAGAATTGATAATATTCTGTTGCTGATTTGAGGCTACTTCTGATTTTATCTGGGCCATGTCTCTTCAACCTGTTAGCCCCAATCGGGCATAACTTATTGTCTGATTAAAATAAAAAAATCTATCAATATAAATTTGTTAAAATAATAATTTTAGCCTTCCAACTTCGATCACCCTATTATGGTATTATGTTATGAATGGGAGTTGACCATTACAATCATGTGAAAGATAGAGATATCGCCCACCATTACAATCATGTGAATGTGAAAGATAGAGATATCGCCCAATTAAAACACACCTACCTGGCAGTAAGTTCGGTTGCACAGTATGGTTGTACCGTATAGGCTGTTGGGCTATGAGCGCAACTGATGGAATATTGACTGACCTTCGCAAAATTGTACATTACATATTCATTGTATTAATAATGGAATGCAAATCATTGTCGCGGTAACTTAAACACCTGCCATGGGCCCTGTGCTGCCTTGTGCGAAATACAGACAAACTGTGAGGTTTTCTGTTGTGTATTGGATCACTGCTTTGTCAACCAAAATAACTTCTTTTTTTATATCCTTATATAGGATAAATTACATTTGTGAATATAACAATTAAATCATTAAAATACTCATGGTGTAGATGAGAGAGAATGTTCCCATATCGCAATAACAGTGGTAATGAGCTCATGAATATTAATGAGGCATAGGTCTATGGGATTTTACTGTGTAGATTTTGACTTTGCCTTGATTTATTGAGTTTTGCATGTATTGTGGTTATCGTAACATGCAATAAACATGAATTTATTAAGAAAAACTATAATTATAATGAACACATGCAACATCGTTCTTTGTGAAATCATTCAATAGTATTTTCATAGAAGATAGATTTTCTAGGATATAATCACTGCAAAATCAGTTCTGGGCGGTAGTGTATAAATCAATGGCCATGTCAATGGAGTAAATCACTTTTTTCCTACATGTAGTTTTGACATACCCAGTTTGCATGTATTCATTCCACCCATAGACTTAATAGATGTATGATTAGAAATGAATTACAGCCAAATCTGAGAGGTGACCTGTACCACCATTGGCCATTCGAGAACTGCATTGCCATTTGTTTTCTTTTGTTAATTAAATTTGTGCAGTGCATGTGTGATGATTAGTTTCAAATGATGTGCTTTCTTTTCTTCAAATTGCAGGCAGCTTGAGCATCGGATTTATGAAGAATGCAGATTTTTCTGAAATCTTTCAAGCAGATGTACATAGATTTGCAAAGTAAGTTTTTTGACTATTTACATTGAAGTGGCCCTCAAAACAAAAGCAAAAAAAGATTACAAGAAAGAGAAGGGGGAGGGGGGGGGGGGGGGGGGGGGTGGAGAGTGAAAGGATAGAGAGTATTAAGTGGAGTTTGTTGTTGGTTTTCTATTGCTACATACAAAAGTGTTAATCCTCACAATGTGTACCGAGGGGCATTATATAATCCATTAGCATGGAGGTACCCATTGGACATATTGAAACATCTTGTGAAAATCATATCCGACAAATCAGTATTTTTACAATATTTTACGATATGTATTAAAACACATATTTATTATTACAGGGATTTGTAGTGCTCATTAATACCTTAAACATAGCTAGTGTTTTGATAAGGTTTACTGGAATTTTCCAAAAAAGCAGATACCTCGAAACAAAACTTTAAGTTTTGGTTGCAGATGATACATGTTATGAACTGGGAACCAGTAAAATATTCATACTAAAACTTGCAGCAGCAATTGCACTTTTTGCATGGTACTCTGTCATATTGAAATGTGGCGCATGAGCATGGGTTATAAACACATTCAACTGGTGAATGTGGAAACAAGTTTAATAAGGTTGATAAAGCTAACATTAAGATCTACAAATGCAAGGTGAAAATAATCTGATTAGACAAAACACTTTTCAGAAAATTGACCAAAATAGCTGTTACTCACGTTACGTTACTCACGTTACTTGTTTTTGCAAATTAAAATTGTATTTATATAGCTCATGCAGATTAGCTCAAAATGTTATGAAATAGTCTTGACATGATGTATTTCATTTCCCAAAATGTTATTATGTCTCGAAATGGTCAATTATGACCGCTACACAAGTTCACAGGACATTTTGCAAACTCTCTACCTGTTACATTATTATTATTATTATTATTATTATTATTATTATTATTATTATTATTATTATTATTATTATTATTATTATTATTATTATTATTATTATTATTATTATTATTATTATTATTATTAGTATTAGTATTAGTATTAGTATTAGTATTAGTATTAGTATTAGTATTAGTATTAGTATTAGTATTAGTATTAGTATTAGTATTAGTATTAGTATTAGTATTAGTATTAGTATTTAATCTTTCTTTATTGAGGGTAAACAGCTTCAGTGTCAAGCACTGCTTTCCAAGCAGGCCCTCATTTCACAGAGAAAAATACATAATTATTTACAATATATATGGGTATGTCCATGAAGTTGGGCCAAAAAGTGTGACATGAGGTCAAAATTTCAAAATTGTTCAATTGTTAATCTGATATTATTTTTAGGTCCGACAATATCCATACTTTTGAAATATAGTGAACTTTTTCCTCTCAAGTATGAAAATAATCATTGATTGCAGGTTAGTTTCAGGTTATTATGGTAAAAATACCTATGCTACATGGACACCATTCTGACACTTCTCCCTTGCATTATTTTTAAATAGTTCAGGTTACTCACCATTCTTATATAGATTTATATTGCACTTTCATGGTCAGATTCATAAAAGCACACAATTGATACTACTCTACATCCCCGGTGGTTTCAGTCAACAATGATTTTGGGTACGCATGATCGTTCCAGAAATCGCGGAAAGGGGGGGTTTTCTGTACCTTACCGCGGACATTCCACGGACATTTATGTCCGCGATTTCCCAAAATTAGGGGTGGTTTTTGAAACTATGTCCGCGATTTCCAAGAATAAGGGGTCGTTTTGAAAGCTATGTCCGCGATTTCAACAAATTAGGGGTGTTGTTTTTGAGAGGCTATGTCCGCGAGGAAGAAAAACAAATAGAATGAGCTTTGTGTCATATCAAATTGTCCTGGGAATAGGAAAAAGGGGTATTTTTAACCAGATGTGTCCGTGTTTTTGCGCAAAAAGGGGGGACATTTAGAAAGTGTCCTTGAAATAATGAAAAAGGGGGGTTATTTTCAGACAAAATGTCCTCGAAAAAGGGGGTCAAATTAGCAAAATTGTCCGCGAAACGCCGTAAATAGGGGGGTATTTTAAGATCCTGGAACGATCATGTGTTACCCCTCTGAATACGAAGAGAGAACACCGGGTCTACATCACAAAAAGTGACATGATGCTTTGCAATTTGAGGGTTGTGGGGTAATTTGGTTCAAGCCTTTTTGATGTAGTATTTATGTCTGTAATCAATAAGGATTGCTTCTGACACACATATTTTGTATAATTTTATCATCACTGATAACTGTTTAACTGATTTAGTAACATTACAATTAAATAAAAAGTAAAAGCTTCTGTCCATACGGCTAAACATACAAGAAATGTACCTGATGCTACATGGACAACATGTCCTGTAGCATAGGTATAAATTCTATTGTTTTACAGATAACTAACATAAAATGAAGTAAGACACATTTCACTTCCTCTTTATATCAATAGCCACTACAATTACTACTAAAAATAAGAGTGATGTATAGAATTTTTTTAATTTGATACCCAATATCTACATGTACTTGATTACCGGCACTACATGGACACAGTGTCCATGTAGCATCAGGTACATTGTTTTGGTAAAAATGGTATCAAATATTGTGAGTTATCTCACTAAAAACTGTCATGTTATGTTATTTCCCATATATTTTCAAGTAGAATTGAAATATTTGAAAAAGAATTATGGGTGCCATCATTATAAACTAATTACCTTGTCCCTAAGCTACATGGTAATACCGGCACTACAGGTGGACACCTCGCTTGTTTTCAGTTTTTTTGCTGTCTTTAATAAACCAATTACCCCAAAACTGGTCCCAATGAGAACCTCTAGTAAAACACTTAATTGCAGGGAGCCATTCATTTCAGTATGTGAAAGGATCTTTTTACTTGAGAGGGGCAATCATTGTAAATGTACCTATGCTACACCGGACACCTCGTCAAAAATCAGTGACGTTTCCTCAAATAATTATAAAATAACATCATCTATGGGTACAGTTGTTGTTCAAACTTTCTTATGAATGTGATACGGTAATTTAGGACCCGAAATCAGTGGGTTCAAATGTCATCTGTGTTGTTGGTGAGCTTAAAATACCGATGCTACATGCTTTTTTGGGGTGGACTCCTTTCTGTAGCATAGGTATGGCAATTTCCCGAAGACGTCATATCAAATTGGCCGATTTCTGTTCTGTCATAATCTACTTAAAGGTGAATTGGAACATATATTCATAGATTATGTAGTAATTTTATGATTTTATGACATTTATATTTACAAAATTATGTTTTGCATTTTTTCTATTTTCATGTCACACTTTTTTGACTAAAAAAGGGCCGGACACCAACTATTAATGAAGCATAAAAAAAATGACAGGGGAGCTATAACTTTCATTTGACTTTTGAAAGACATGTTAGTATGAGGTCTTTCTAAATTATATTACTTGTGAAAATAAACTTCAGGCAAACTGTCAGAAAATGCATTTATCCTACACAAATCAGCACAATTTCTTAAATTGCCCAACTTCATGGACATACCCATATACATAGAATATAACAACTATTTACATAAATATATACAGAACCATCAGATAAATTCAGCAAGGAAATGCAGAATTGTAATATACTTTAGAACACAAAATTTAAATTCCATGGATCTTTGTTTTAAATTGTTGCACTGACATATTCTCAAGTTCGGTTCTGATTGTTGATGGCAAGTTCTTCCAGGCATATGCTGCCCTAACATGAAACGTTCGCATACCTGAGTTCGATTTAAATTTCGGCACAACCAAAGTATTACTTGTGTGATTTCTTGTTACATGACAATGGTTATTATGAACAAATTCAAACTGCATCGATAAGTATGATGGACTTATATTTCTTAAACATTTATACCCAATTAGTAAAAGGTGATTATGCCATCTTTTATCAAGTTTAACCCATTGAAGTGCATCCATTAAATCATTTGTTGGTGTTCTTATATCAGCTGAAAGTATTATCCTGGCTAAATTATTATGAAGAACCTGTAATTTTCTATGACATTCGGCAGAAAAGTTTGACCAAACTGTGCTTCCATAATCAAAGTGAGGAATAACATCAACAATATATTGATGAAAATGGTATCATTTTGCATTAAAACAGAAACAATTTGAGAGCTATTTTCTTTTTTGAAAATTAACATTATGTTTAACAAGTGTTAGTTGAAAATAATTGCATATAATTGATGAATTACACCATAGTTATCAAGGTTGCCGAATTCAGCACCTTTGCACAAAATCAATATTTTTGAACTTAGGAACGATGAACGCAACAAATATGCAGAAAATGCTCTACAATATTTGTGTACATAAGCTATGCATGTATATTTAACACTTTGTAACCAACAAAATTGAATATTTTCCTTCAAAAGTGACTTTCAGAGGACAAAGTTACTGTTTTACTTGTTGAAAAACTTGGAAAGACACGCAATGACCCCTGGAAATAGTGCGTACGAAGTGATGGAAGTACCAGACTGACATAAGACTGATAAATGAATAAAACTAAGTGCAGTAAAAGCAAAAAGAGATCCATTTCTCATTGCTACAATGCATTTTAGGCCGTTACTCACGTTACATTTTTGTTACTCACGTTACAATTGTTACTCACGTTACAGTTTTCAAACCTCTGCCATTTTAATAAAACTACACATAGCCCATTATATTTCCTGTTTTCAAATTAAGTACCTGGAGTATGATTATTATTCCATTTGGCAGAATTTAAAAGCAAAAAACAATTGAGTAGGACAACTATTTGATGTTTATCGTTACTCACGTTACATTTTCAATTACCATCGGACACACAGGAGATTCCTCCCAACTTGTGTCAATGCATAGGTATTTTTCATAGTTGGTAACTTGAAACTAAGGTATTATGCATTTCAGAAATCAACAAATATTTATATTTGCAGTTAATATTAATATGTAAGAGGTCAACATAACCTGAACACACATTTTCACTTATTTTTTATGAAAAAAACATTTTCCAACTTACGATGATAATTTCTTGAAATTTACAAACAAATCATTCAAACATTTGATTGTCCCATATACCTACAAGTGTATACAATAAAATAAAATGGGTAATAAGCATCCAAATTGAATTTAAAATTTTCAGGTCATATCACCAATCTATGGAATTGCCCTAATCATCGCGGCGATTGGTTAATCATAAATTGGTTAATCATTGGTTAATCATCGCGGCAATTGGTTAATCATAAATTGGTTAATCATCGCGGCGATTGGTTAATCATTGGTTAATCATCGCGGCGATTGGTTAATCATTGGTTAATCATCGCGGCGATTGGTTAATCATTGGTTAATCATCGCGGCAATTGGTTAATCATAAATTGGTTAATCATCGCGGCGATTGGTTAATCATTGGTTAATCATCGCGTCGATTGGTTAATCATTGGTTAATCATCGCGGCAATTGGTTAATCATAAATTGGTTAATCATCGCGGCGATTGGTTAATCATTGGTTAATCATCGCGGCAATTGGTTAATCATAAATTGGTTAATCATCGCGGCGATTGGTTAATCATTGGTTAATCATCGCGGCGATTGGTTAATCTTAAATTGGTTAATCATCGCGGCGATTGGTTAATAATATTAAAAAAAGATTTCTCTCTTCTCTTAATTACTTTGGTCAGGAAATTACAAAATGTCTATCAATTTATCAGAAAAAAAAAAATTATCATGTGGATAAACATGCTTGTTCTGAGGTGGCTAGAAGGCGTGTGTTCGGGCTGGAAATAGGGTTGGCGCCGTTTAACCCTAACCAGTAAAGCTAGTTTTTGTGCGTATCCGGGGGAGGGGGGAAAAAGTGCTATTTTTTTAACCTGAAATGTTTAGCAGCCTTATCAAAATGTATACAATAACTACACGATAAATATCCAATCCAAAGAGAATTGACATCGTGGAAAATCACCAGGGTTCCACTTATCAAAGTCATCTATCCCTAAATTTACTACACCATACGGCAATTGGGCGGAAAACGGACCCACGCTATATAACGAGGTGAATATACTTGCCTCGTGTCGACTGACAGACGTGGTGTTGTGGCTAGGATCTGGGCCCCGGTACTGGAGGTCCGTGGTTCAAACCTGGGGGTGTCGGGGTTGACCTTTCTGGTGAATTTTGGGGATGGGGAAAGAAATCTGTTGCCGTGTGGTGAAATAAAGTTGGGGATATACAGCAATTTTTTTTTTTTCATTCCAAAATGTTGTAATTTTCATCATAGATAATAACCCTAACTCTACTACACCATACGGCAATTGGGTGGAAAACATGTTTTTATAACCTGGCGTGCAGGTTTTTGGGCTACAAAACGGACCCACGCTATATATCGAGGCGAATATACTCGCCTCGTGTCGACTGATAGAGACGTGGTGTTGTGGCTAGGATCTGGGCATGGGTACTCGAGGTCCGTGGTTCAAATCCCGGGGGTGTCGGGGTGACCTTTCTGGTGAATTTTGGGGGTGGGAAAAGAAATCTGTTGCCGTGTGGTGCAATATAGTTAGGGTTAATTAATAATACTAGCACTTAAATTGCCAGTGTATTATACATGTCGCTCTTCTGTTTTTTAACTGTCACTGTTTTTTTGCAAACTTAGCTCACTGAAATTCTTAACTGTCACTGATGAATCGCATTGATGTGCTAGGTGTTCTCATGGAGGGAGGGATGTCAAGAAGACCACCTTTGTGATTAATCCACTTAAGTTAAGAGTTGAGATTTAGTTAAGTCATGATGTTAAAATGACCAGCATAATGGAAGCTTATGCCAGTGTATGCTTTTAATCATCTTTCACATTTAAGCTATATATGTTTACTCTTCTCAAATTGTAAAGGCATTGTTTGCATTATCTAAATGTATTTGTCTGGGTTTCCTTGCCACCCTGTTTGCCCTGCAATGCATCTTGTTCATTGTCTGGCCACACTTAAAGTTTTAAAGAGTTGAGATTGTTAAGGTTGTTCCTATGGTTAATTTTTTTATTTGCTATTTTAATAGAGCTTGCTGAGTTCCACAATAATCTGAAATTTGAGCTTGATCAGAGACCTACGGTTTTAATTGTCAAAAATGAAGCAAAATTTAAGCTTTCATTTCTTTTGTGTCTTATTGTTTTTTTGACCCCCTATGCAAAAATGTTTAATTAATTTTTACAAGAAAAGTATAAATGCTACAACGCTGGAATTTTTGGAGCTTGTTAATTATAGTTTTTAGAAACTTTCATGTGCTGCAGGAGGCTGTAAGACATCTGTAAGACATCTGCATAATTAATTATACTTAATTATCTAAGGAAGTTATTGAAAAATGAGGCTAATTAATGCTCTTATTTAATTTTGTCAAGTTCATGCACTTTCTTAAATGTATTGCCATTTGGTGTATAATTATGTTGGTTATACTAGGTACTCTCCTTATTTACTGTGCTGCGTGAGTCTATAGGAGTTTTTAAATAAATATTTAGAGCAAAAACAAAACTAAATTTTTATAGAAAATTTTACCTAGGGAGTCAAAAAAACCCAATGAAAAACAAAAGAAAATAGACTGCCCCACTGTTGGCCGAAAAACAATACAAAACAAAAGAATTCAAAATGACTTCAAATGGTTATATCTGTTGAACCGTGCACCCGATTCATCTGCAGTAAAAGACCTTTGTTGTACAGGGTGAGTCGAAAGAAAATGTTTACCCTAATTGAAAAAAATAAATATATATATTGCTGACCACAAAATCAAGGCAAACAAAACTTTAAATGATTGCGCCATTTCTTTGCTATCATCTGGTAAAAAAATCACGATATTTGATGATAACGTATGTGAAGTAAATATGACTATTTCTGTACACAGGAGCTGTTTTTTCACCAAAAACACGGTTTTTAATTTCAAGCTTAACGAGCTTAATAATGTTTACTAGGATTATGATGTAAAGCATTACCCAACTTGTTTATTAAAAGAATTAAGTAGACAATAGACTTGTTCAAAATTGTCCCCTAATAGATTAAAACATGAAATATGGATTAAATCATATCACCACTGTCAGTTAACAAATAATAAATGCAAGGATTAAATAGTCCGCACGGGATATTCATAAACATGATAAAATTTGATGAGAACATTGAATAAAAATTGTCACCAGTGATATTTGATAATGTGAATAATAAATGATATAGTATTTTGATAAAATCAATAAACATAATATTGCACTTATTTTTCGTAAATATGTCCGATAGTAAACATTATCCTTGAACCAATTAAAAATTGTCAATGTCCACATTAAGACTTAGTAAGTAATAGTCTATCCCTCTCTTTCTCTCTCTATGTAAAACGTATTCCTGTTATGCAGGGATCAATGTGCAGCTTGAACCTACCCTCCTCAAGCATTCACCTGTATTCACCTTTCTTCAGGATAGATTAGGTCAAGATTAGGTCTATCCTGCAATTTGTAGGGTGAAGATTCATGTTAGTGCACCATGTTCGTTCAATAGTAATATGCGGGAAGATTTATTTCTTTATATATTTCTGAAAAATGGTTCTCGCAAATTTTCCTGAACATGCACTTTTGGTGAGACATGGTTGTAAGTTGGTTATATTGTAAACTTTACCTGCATCTATTAATCAGGCTTGCATGCACAATTTAATAGGGGCAACCCACATAATGCCTATCTCTGTATTTGTTTTGTGTATGTATTGAGAATAATTGCTGTTAGAACATAATGGTATTCATTTTAACTCAAGTTGATATTTGGGCTTGTACAATGTGGTTAATCTATTTGAGAAATTTGTGCCAATGTACTGTATTCAATGCTTTTATGGTGTTTTTTGGTGGACAAGTTAACTTGGCCACCATAGAGACCAGAAGTGGTCGTAATAAAACCGAAAATACCTCCAAATTCAGTTATTCAGTGCGAAATTAATATTTTTATTATATTTTATATTAAATGTGTTTATTACCGTAAATAAAATGGTGCTCTAATTGACATTGTAGCCTTTAAATAATAAATAAATATCACATTTACTTTTCGATTTAGTTTATTGAGTGGAAAACCGTCGCCATCTTCAGAATGATCCGTGGCGCAGCGATCTAGAGCGCTGGACAATTACTGGGTTTTTTTTTTATCGCAGATGGCATTTCTAAGATACGTGTTCGAATCCCGGCGGGGATGATGTTTTTTGTGTCATCTAAAATGAACTTTTTTTACTCTCAAATTAAATAGACATAATTATTAATAGCACTCTAGTTTGCACATTTTATATTCTTTTTTTCAATACAGATCATTTAAGAATATTTTTTTTGGATAAAATGATTTTAATTTTCGATTTAGCAGTAGGCCTACATAACTATTGAGTGGATAAACCATTTGCGTTGCATTCACTTTTCAGACAACTTGTTTTGTATAAACATTGGTACTTTTTGATGTTCCATTATATTAACTAATTACAATATCATTAGTTTGTTTATTAACGAGACTCTTTTTTTGGGGGTACGAGTGAGCAATTTATTTAATCACATTTTTCTTTTTTTGATTAGGCTGTTGTGTTGTGTTGTGAATGTGATGTTCGTGATTTATTTTTACATAACGATTGACTATTTATAGTCTTAATGATAATTATCCTGGCGCCCCGGGAAAACCAAGTTATTTTGTTGCACTTTTGAATTTGTCATTAATTACGTTTTTCTCGTAATTAATAAACATTGGAATTTAAATTAAATTTTAAATTATGATATTTTTTTTGTTCTTTTTTTCCCCATAGTAAACTTTACCACATATTGCTCACATAATGTCTCGGTGATTTTCTTCCAGAAACAACACACTAGTGATCCTCTTGCCAACTTCCACCCCGACTTCCACAAAAGTCAACAAAACCAATATCAAGTCTTCTCATCCTTTTGACACTTGTCCACCCAGTTTTTTAGAAGACCTTGTTTTGTGTGTGGCTTGTTTAGATATCTCCCTATTATTCTGGGTTTCAATGATTTGCATATTTTGTTCGGACCTCACAGCAGGTTAGGGCATTTACCTTAATTGGTTGAAGTTCTAGTCTGTAAATTTTAGCCAGTGGAAAGCTACTATTGTCTAAAATTGTGTAGGTTTTATAATGGATTGCATCTTCAGCTCAAAAAAATTAGGCTGTCAGTCTCCTCATCTCCAAATTTATATTAAGCCACATGAAGGTCTTTTCAATTGGCTTATAACTCTTTTTACCATGTTTGGATAAGTGGCAAGTTCTATAATGTAAAGGGATTTGTGTTTGTTTGATGAGATGATTCTTTCATGGTACTGGTAGTTTTAAATTAAGTGATTATCCTTTGTAACATGATGTATTGTTATAGTCTTAACACTTTGAATTGCTAATAGTGGCTCATGTAATGTGTTTTTCAAGTGTGAAATTCCTTCCTATTGAAAGAGTATTTGCAAAGATTCTAGCTGGACTGTATGGTAAAGTGAAGAGGTCAATAACCTATTTATCTTAATCCAGTGTTGTTGTCATGCAATATTCTAAGACTTTTTATGGAACAATTTATTTGATGTCAATGATATTTTTTTTTTTTTCTCCATCAACAACATTAGCCGTTTTTAGCATTATTGTTAAGGTTCATGATTTAATTGTTTTGTATTCTGTAATTAGGTGATGGTTATTTGTAACATTTTAGTACAGGGTAGAAAGTCAATATCATTATTCAGTTTTATACATACATTTTGCTGGTGGTCCTGACAATTCTTTATTTTTTTTGTTTTTTGCTTTACACGTTTCGGATCGCACTCCCAAAAATTTGTTTATTTTCAACAATATTTTCTCTTTTGATAAAGCCATTGGTTATCACAGAATTATTTACCTAAACCGAGTGAATTTTATGGATTCTTTGCATCAGGTTATTTTATTTTAAAACAATTTTTGTATATTAAATTCGGTAAAGTCAGTTTGTTGTTTATTTTAAATTGTGTTTTCTTCATTGCTATATTTGATATGATTGAAAGGTTGGGTGGTTTTTTTCTACCTTTGAAATGCAAGTATATAGTCTAGTCCACTAGTGGTTCATTTTAAATATTTTATTTATTTATTTATTTATTTGAACATACGCTTTTAAAACAGCGGCACCCGTCTACCCGACGGTGCGTTCATATACAGAAAATAACAAGATTAATACACAATTAATACACAAATTACAAAGTTTTACCATGAGATAGATTACATATTATTATATACAGACACAATCGTACAAAATTGATTTGAAATTATGTCAGGCACACGTGGAAAATGGCACTATACATGATACATGAACAGATATAATTTAATCGTCATTGTTTGCGCATTTCGTCTCTAATCGTGCCTTCCATGCACGCTTGGAGAAGGACTTACAGAACTTGTCAAATACATGATAAAAGTAATTAACATTGCTTATATTACAAAATGTGGTATATGTACTACCTAGCATTAATTTATATTTTACATCAAGATCGCTAGAGATAAATAGCACCCATACATGTACATCAATACCATTTAAGTCAATTAGAGTCTTTTCTAGGTTATTATATTCATTAGTTCTTATAGCAAGTGAAAAGAAAGTGTTTTGTATCCTCAATACCATTGTTACATAATTGACAGGTGCCATCATTATCAGGGGGTCCATTTGCTCACTTTGTACTCTAATGGCAGTGTATTTGAACGAATCTTGAATTTAAGACAAGCCCCATAAAAATCAATGTTATCTAACAAGTATGTCTCCATGCCTGGAGTGTACTTAATACTCAAATAATCGGTAAGAGAGGATTTGGATTTAACATCTTCTTCCCATTCAATGTTAGATATATTATTGATCGCGCGTTTAACTGAATTGGCCCAATGAGGATTCAATGGAGCTCTACCAGACTTCGCTGAATCAATAATGTCAATTAGTTCACACTTGTGCAAAATATTATGAATACATTACAAGAATTTGTATCGAAGTTTAATTGGCTCAATATCCAAACTTAGCATTGTGTTAATAAGTAATTTTGGCCAGCGATGTTGTTCCATGTCAATGATACGTGCGAAATATTTTGCTCTAAAGCCATCTTGAACTGTGGAAATTGGTGCCCATCCGAGTTCACCATATAGTACAGCGCGAGGTGTGTGTTACGAGGTGCTTTCAAAATGTAACGTGCCATTTCAAGCTGAAGATTTTCAATGTTCTTTACATCTGCTTGACTACCAGGAAACCACACCGAACTTGCATAATTTATCGATGGAAGAGCTATTGTTTTCCATAGGACATCACCATAATGTACACGATTAAAGTTATCAAAATTATTAATAATAGACTTAATATATGCAATGAGTCTGTTACCCTTTTTAACTACTTCCTGAATATGACAATGAGCAGAGAGGTTGCGTGATATGTGAACGCCTAAATACTTATATGAATCAACCTCAGATATATATTTATCACCCAAGCTCCATAATTTATTCTTATTTATACGTTGCCCGATAATCAGTACATTAGATTTATCATTGTTAAAATTCAATTTCCAATCAATAGCAAATTTAGCAGCTAATTCGAGCATCCTCTTTAATTCGTTCTCATCATTTGCGAGAAGAACCACATCGTCTGTCCAGAATAGGCTACCAACAGAAACACATACGTTATGAATTCTTACACCAACTTCATGTTCCTTTAAGAGCTTTGTGAATTCATGAATAAAAATAGAGAACAAAACTGGCGATAAAACACAGCCTTGCTTAACACCTTCTGTCACTTCAAAGAAATCAGTTTCTATATTGCCAAATTTAACTTGAGCTTGAAGGCATCAAATATAAGGCATCAATTAATCTCCAAATTCTACCTCTTAACCTTGAGTTCCAGGCTGCTAAAAGTAAGCCCTCCCTCCAAACGGTATCAAAAGCTTTGCGAAAATCCAAAAATGCCATATAAGTTTTTTTACCCTCTGCTAATCGACATGCAGCAATACTTTTTAGATTAAAAATGTGGTCTTCGCATCTATGTAATGGACGAAATCCTCCTTTGACTTCTGATAGAGTATTAGAGTCTTCAAGGAATTTTGATACAGTCATTTCAATTATGCGGTTAAATATTTTAGATACACATGAAGTAAGTGAAATTCCCCTGTAATTATCTAAATCCTTGCGGTCACCCTTCTTAAAAATTGGAACAATGATGCTACTATTCCATTCCGTAGGTGTTTTCTCAAGATCAATGAATTTCTTGAACATCTTAAAGATAGACTTGTGTAAGCTATCCCCACCATTTTTAAGAAGTTCATTTGTGATACCATCAAGACCTGGGGATTTGTTATTCTTAGCAAGATTTAAGGCTTCAATAACAATATCTGGTTTGAATCTGGTTTGAGCTTCTCGATCTACAGAAAACCCACACACACTGATCAGTATCTCCATTTTACATCCAATCATCACCTATCGGCTAAAAATAGCGTCGCCAACACGTTGGTATACAGAGCTCTGAATCTATGCGACAATGAACATCGCAATAATGAGTTAAAACACATTAAAAAAGCATTGAATAAGAATGGCTATCCCTCGAAACTCGTACACAAAGCTATTAGAAGACAAAGTGCTAATGTAAGCCAGGAAAAGATAGTGGAAGATGACTACAAAGGTATCACGTTCATGCCATTTGTCAAAGGTGTCTCAGACAAAATTTGCCGATTCTTAAATCGTGCCGGTGTTAAAACTTACTTCACCAAATCGACCAAACTCAGAGATATTGTCAGCAAACCTAAAGATCCTATGCCCAAAGGTCGTTCACCTTGCGTGTATAGCATACCGTGTAGTTGTGGTGAACAATATATTGGTCAAACCAAAAGGCCTTTAAAGGTCAGATTGTCTGAACACAAAAGAGCTACATTACAAGGCAAGAAAGATAGCTCGGCACTAGGTGAACATGCGTGTGAAGAAGGTCATGAACCACTCTGGAACCAATCCAAAAGCATTGCACAGGTTTCCAATCTTAGTATGCGGCTTGTTCGTGAAGCTCTAGAGATCAGAATCAATGAATCATCTACAATCAATAGAAATGATGGCAAAGATATAAGCCGCATGTGGCGCTCTCTATTTCCTACAGTATCAATCAATCTCGCCAATCGATAACAGTCTTGTAATTTTTTCAGCCAGGTCCGCAATGAACCATTATATACCCTGCTCAAGTTCGTTACAGTGTCAAACGATCTTTACAGATCAGTGACCGCACTACTGTGCATTAGACTTTTGTAGTCTGTAGTAGACAAGGGGCAGTCTCTACGTTATTTCCATTGGTCAAGGGGCAGTCCTTTGGAGGTTCTAATAGAACCAATTATTTTTTTATATATAGTAGGCCAGTGGCAACCTACGTGTTCAGTGGAAGTGGCAATCCATCTGAACGGCTCTTTTCAGAGCCACCAATTCTTTCACAAGTAGGAAAGGGCAACCTACGTGTTCAGTGGAAGCGGCAATCCATCTGAACGGCTCTTTTCAGAGCCACCAATTCTTTCATAAGTAGGAAAGGGCACCTACTCTCAAATCATCAGGCAAGGGGCAGCCCAAATGATGATAACAAGAGAAGTGGCAATCTCTATGTTTTGTTCAATATTATAATAATTTGGTCCTGAAGAAGTCAGAGCTAATCCTGACGAAAGCTTGACAGATTAAAACTCGTCCGACGGCGAACCCGTTAAACTTTTAACTTATATTAAACAATATCCATATTGATTTTAACATCATACAAGTAATGATCATCGTTTAAATTCTTATTTGATTGACACCTGATAGAATTAACCATTCCATTCACTAAGTTACCTCTGGCATCACCATTATTGACTCTATTTACATCACCATTCAAGTTCATATTCATTTTACCTAAAGTACTCCAATATTGAAGAATAGTCTGATTCATCTTAGACTTATCATAGATTATTTCTTTAGATTGCGGTGCTTTAATACAATGAACCTGAGGATTACGACTACTCCCTTTGAGAACTTTCCAAAAATCTTTGCAAGCAGGACCCCCTTGCCTGGCAATATCAACAGATTTATTGACACGCATTTCCGTAATTTTACTTTTCACAAGATTTTTAGCATGAGTGCGCTTATCTTGGTAAGATTTCCATAGATCATCACCTAAATCTATATCACTTTGATTACTTTTTGCCCACCTCCTGTGCTCCTTAGCAGCATTTTTACGGTCCTTAATCGCATAATCAATATCTTTATCAAACCAAGAGTTTTGTATTGTGTGTAGAATTGAGTACCAAAACAACTTTGTAGTTTGATTAAGTAAAAGATGGTTGTTTTCAAATTTCAGAAATTATGGGATGGATGTTCAAATTCTATTTTGGTTTACTTTTGACTTTTATTTTATTTTTAATTTAATTTTAATCATCCCACCTTGTTAAGGTTACAATTTCAAATTCCAAAGTTGTTGTAGATTTAGTTGTAAGACATTGACAATTGTTTATTATGATGGTTCCTATTCAAATAGGTTGACATCGATCTGGAGATCGATATTTTTTTAAGGGAGGGGGCAGTGTTGGAGATCCGGGATTTGGTTTATGGTATTATTTGTAGTAGTTATTAGGAAGTAATTGGCAAGTGCTTTTATAGGCCATCACCCGTGTCAACATTATTAAGAGAGGTTATTCTCCTAAGATAAGCTGGTGTCATGCATGGGGGTATCTTCTTTTGAGCATCAATCCGCTATTGTTGTAGTTAAGTGCAATTATCACCATTTGTTAGCTGTTGTCTGGCAGACCTTCCACTTGACTGTTGTTGGGGGTTTTCTCTTGTATTAATTGTAAGACCACTTCCTTTACTCTGATTGGCTTAAAGTTGGTGATGTCATAGGCCTCAATTCATCTCATAGACATGTTGGTATAGGTAACCTTTGACATTATGCTAATTATACAGTGACCATCCATTTATGTGAACATTGCTTGTAGTACTATGTTTAAGTCAGTTGTGTTGGAGTTTTCAAGCGATAGAGTTGTAGTGGAGTTGCCGAACAAGAGAGTTGTGTTTTGGATCTGAGAGTTTCAAGTTGAGTCAACCAGCCAGCCTTCATAATAAATAATAATCAGTTAATTGGAAATCAACGTAGTCTTCATAGTCTTAATATTTTACTTATAATAATAATAATAACGAGACACACAAATCTCGACTTTAGCTAAATCTTTACATGGATGTGCCTGTCGGACTTTGAAAATTTTACTTTTTGTACACCTTTTTTCTGGTAAATTTCCCACCTTATCAATAGGCCTATACCAATTGTGTTTACAAACAATTCCTTATAATACACCAAATTTTATGCAAAGTGGGCGCTTTGGTCTGTGATAAAATCAACCCATCGCTATACCAATTATTGCCAAAAAGCACCCCAAAAGCAGGCACATGTACATACCTTATAAATGTGAGAACTCCCCCCCCCCCCCACTCACACCCCCAAGACACAACATTTACTGGTATAGAACACTACTTGTAGGCTCAAACTAGCTACTGAGCAAGTCAGATGATGGGTGACTTGGTAACAGAGAGAATGATGAATTGTAGGAATGTGGGGCAACAGGTGGCACCAGACCTCTATAGGTTTTTAAGCCTATGCGCAAACACCACCATCTGCATTTTTAAGGCAATTAACAACTTTTATGATTATCAAGTAAATAAACATTTTACATCCTCTACCAATGCTCTATAAATTAATGCCTCCAATTTGCTGGTATTTACTTTAATAGTTTAATTTCCACCCACAGCAGCCTTATTGGGTCTTCCCTGACCACATAGCAGTTCGCAATAGGTACCAAAATTTAACATGGAACCACCCATGCGCCATACAAGTTCAATCGCTAAAAATCTGCCCTCAACTCTCAAGACCCTGAGGGTGTTTTAATAATAATAATAATAATAAAACCATAACTTATTGAACACAAATATACAAAACGATAGTAGTAACAAAAGACAAGACAAAAAGGAAATCAAGCATTAACATTAAATATGTTAGTTTTTAGCGATGATTTGAACTGTTCAAGAGTTTTGGCTGATTTAACATGATATGGTAATTGATTCCAAAGTTCAACAGAAGCATCTTGAAAAGAACGACGACCATATGATGTAGAAGGTGAGAAACATGAGCAAGAAGATATTGTGAGCGAGAATGGAGATAGATTGCGTGTGGGCTTGTAATGTTGTATTAGATCTTGGAGGTACATCGGAGGTACATAGGTGTTAGACCATGAGATCATTTTAAAGTTAATAGAAGAATCTTGAACATAATGCATGATTTGATTGGTAACCAGTGTAAGTCACGATGGACAGGAGAAATATGACAGCGAATCTTGGAGAGAGTAACAAGTTGAGCAGCTGAATTTTGTATGCATTGAAGTTTTGAGATCTGCGTTTCAGGAGAGCGTTTAAGGGAGCCTCATAATCCATTGCGAATTTGTGGTACCCGGGAGTTCACCTGCCACTGAAGCTATATGCACAGCTTCCAAATATCAGTGAACCATGGAAGTAATTATGTTGTAAATTATTTGAAACTATCACAGAGCTGTGTAACTGTGTGCGCTACATGTATTCAGTGGTATTGCAGTCAACCTCAATAGAGAGGCCATGCACTTATTCATTGATCGGCTTTGCCGTGCGTCACTCACTGGAATCATGGCGCGTTATAGCCCATTTGGATTAATCTTTGAATTTATTCTGGATTTTGAAAGTGATATAAACTCGCATGAATGAAATTTTGAGCTTCATATAGTTTTGGTGAACAAAGAACAGTAGTCATATGCAGGGCCTCTTTAGGTGTTGGGTATTGTTTGACTGTTTGAATGGGCATAGACTCCTGTTTATTGATACTCCAGCTCGCTGGTTTCAGAAGTTTTCTAGGAAGGAATCAACCTGGTTTATAAAATCAATTAGTCGATATGAGAAAGATGACACTCAATGTTAGAGAAACGTTCTAATATTTTGGAATCTCCTTTAGAATTCCTTATCGATTGATTTTTCACAGAGAATTAAGGACTTGAAAAGTGACTCGGGCGTCTTTTACATGCAAAAGAATAGGCAATTAAAGGAGCGATTTTGATGTCAATTACTTCATCAAATCGTAATAATAATAATAATAATAATAATGGCATTTATAATGCGCCGTCAATCTAGGTAAAACTATTCCGAGGCGCAACATATAAAACAAAAATACAAATTAACATGAAAAATACATAAACAAGGATGATTTGCATATATACATGTACATGTATATAATACAAAGAAATCAATTATAAACTGAGTCAAATAATCTTGTTTTTAACAAGTTCTTAAAAGAGTCAAGTGAATCACAGCATCTTAAATTATAAGGTAGTGAGTTCCAGAGAGTTGGTGCAGCAACCGAAAATGCGCGATCTCCAAATGAAGAAGTAGTCCGTGGAACAACAAGTAAAAGTTTATCAGATGACCGGAGAGTACGTTTTGGATGATATGGAACAAGAAGATTAGCAATATAAGTTGGTGAAGTGCCATGCAAAGCTTTCCAAGTTAAAAGAAGAAGTTTGAAATGAATCCTTTCGCGAACAGGAAGCCAGTGTACTGATACTGATTGTTGGGGCTTCCTTAAATCACTCTCTGCTCATGACCATGCATAGTTCACTTAAACTTTGAGCTATTAGCGATTGAAGAGCACCTTTAAGTTGCTTGAGAGTACCGAATGCTTGACGCTGGTTTAAGTATTTTCGTAAAAGTAGAATGGTATCATCAAGGAGCAATACAAATTACTATTGCATAGGCACCCAGATAGTCAACTGTGATAGGCATGTGTCATAACATATTCCTCTCAACTCTTTGGGAAAGCATGATTAAAAGTAAACGTTAGTAGATAGTGGACAGTGGTGGGGTTCCTGTCTGTTTATACTTCCCTGGTCTATGTGCTGTGTCAACAATTCAGTGATAACACTACAAGGATGCATCTTCACCCCATGGTGATCCAAACCATTTCGTAACATCCCTCACCCATAATTGCAATGAGCCTGTGATAAATTTATACCTGAAATATTTTTCGTTAATTCGACTGAGTGTCTACACTCAAAGGCTGAGTGTCTACACTCAAAGGAACCGTGTCTTTATATCATGACCAATTAACCTGTAAAATGTATTCCGACTCCCTACCCCTATAGAGTTAAGTTTTGTATGATATACTGCCACTATGGGGAACTTTGAGTGTGTTTCTACAGAGCCTCCGCCTTTTGCCGGTGGTAACTTAGCCTGCTAAAAAGGCGGTGGTAGAAGTACTGGGCTGTTTCTACAGACGACGTAAAAGACGACTAATCACTTTGTTGGGGTGTGTGCGTAGAGGAACGGCTGATTTCGAAATGACACGGATTAATTATATAACAACACAACAAACAAGCATCTTGGCAATAAACAAACAAAGCAATTTCCGGTTAGACGGCTAACCGGGCGGCGGTCTGTTTCTACAGAGCTCTGGCGGGCAATTAGCAGGCTAACCTACCACCGCTATCCTTGATTTTCTAGGATAATTTGCCCGTGGTAGATTAGCCGGCTAACGGCGTCAGGACCTGTTTCTACAGAGCTGTTAGACGTCTACCCCCCCCCCCCCCCCCCCCCCCCCCCCCGTGATCAACCGGCTAATGACTCTCTGTAGAAACACGCTCTTTGACAGGAAACCATGCGCAAGTTCTAAATCTTAACCAGTCAAAACTACTTGTTCATATTAAATATTCCAATTAATATCTGCCGTTTTGACCCTTTTTAAGTTGAAGAAAGTTTGCTTTCTAATCAGGCGGACGCGGCCATGTTTTATTGTACGAGAGTGAATTAGTGATACCAAAACTGTAAATTACACAACAGTGTATGGTACAAATAACATACCTGGATCTGTATAGGAGTGCCGATAATGAGCAATTGTTACCCAAATGTAGATACCCATGTAAATAATATTTGTTGTTCAGCTTCGTTTGCTTTATGGCCATGTGTTTTGAACTCACCACCCAAAAAGGGTGGTGCCGTTGCATTTTTGGTGACGAATCATCCATCTCTCTCTATTAACTCAACAACTAAATGTGGTAGAGCTATGGTTGAGGTGTCATGTGAAAGCCTATTTATCTAGCTACATTGTGTTAATCAATCAGGTATTTCTATAAATGTTTGGCTGAGATATGATTGATTATGTTGTGAAAGTCAGGGGTGGCGGTGGCGGCGGCGGCGGTGGCGGTGGCGGCGGCGCTGTGTGCAATCTCTATGGGAAATATAGAAAATGTTCCCAATTCTACGTTCAATTTACTATAACTCCTCATCCCTGTACGGTACAAAAATGATTTTGATCTCATTTTATAGATTTTTTTATATTCTATAAGAATCTGTTTCAACAAATGTGACAACTATTGTTCAACAATTGTAATCATGAATCGATTGCGTTGTCCTTGGCTTTTTCCCTATTCGCTACACAGTGAACTTGCCCTAATTCATCGGTTTTACATACATGACTATAACAAAAGAAATATTAAACCGATGATAGCAAAATTATACATTTCTGGAAAGCTCTCAAATAGGGGAATTCAAAAATGACGTTTAAATCAGGATAGGGTGCATACCAAAAAAAATATACTTGTAAACTCTAATAAATATGAAATTTAAACGTTTGTGCTCATTTACTTCTCGATGTAGTATATTTCAACATGTTGACCATTAACAACTATTATGTTCTGATGGGTAATTGCATGAGGAACTTAAATATGCACAGTAAAATTATGATTGGGATAGGTACAAAATTATTTTTGAGCTTAAATCAAAATATGAAAGAAATCTATATTTTTTGAACATTCTTAATCACAACATGTTACCATTAAGTCAAGTCTTATCTAAATTCCAATAGCATATTTAGATTCCTTGTGAGATTACCGTTCAGAAAATATATACTTTTTATGGGGTAGAAGAAATAGTTATTGCGATATGCTAATTTGAATCTCAGATGGTGTAAAATGTAAAAATCTGAACATGCAACGGTAAGGGTGGCGAGTTCAAGACACACGGCCTTATACAAGATATGTCGTATTCGGAATTTTCTCAATCAAAAATCTGCGGAAATACTTATTCATGCTTGTATCATGAGTCGCCTTGGTCAATGTAACAGCCTCCTTTATGGTCTTCCGAACTCACTCATTGCAAAATTTCAAAGAATATAAACTCTGCTTCAAGGCTTGTACGTGTGCGTGTAACATGTTACACGCACACGTCATATGATCACATTGGTATTCATCACACCAGTACTTTAAGCTTCATTGGTTGCCAGTATCCTACCTTATTATGTACAAAATCATTGTTTTAACTTACAAATGCATCCATAATTTAGCACCGATTTATCTACAAGTACTCATACAGGAATACAAACCATCTCGAAATTTACGATCGGCTTAAAAACAACAACTTATCATTGCCTCAGTGTCAACTTAAACTTATGGTCATCTTTCATTTCGTCATGCTTGAGCTGAACTTTAAAATCAAATTCCGCTTCACATAGAGAACTGCAAAACTCTAAGCCATTTCAAATCGTCTCTAAAGACACAATTATTCACAATTGCTTTTGATGATTGATTTTCCCTGTTAACAATGTTTTTGCATGTTCATCCACATTTTTTTTCATTTTTTTTAAAATTTCTTTTATATTGTTATGTTATTTAAGTGTTGTTATGTTATCTGTTAAAGGAAGGGTCCCGCAAGCACAACATTGAGCATTATTTGTTAGAAAAATAATTATCGAGCCGAAGTTACGTAATTATATAGAACAAAACACCATACTAGTCACAAAAATGAATAAAAACTGCCATCACTCAACATGCCCTGTTTAAAATTCGCGGCGATCGAATGTCCCGGTATTGATGACGTCATGGGTATCGGTGCTCAAATTTGCGCATGTGCATTGTATAAATATGACATCATCGACACCGGGACTTTCGATCGCCACGAATTTTAAAAAGTGCATGTTGAGAGATTGCGGTTTTTATTTGTTTTTGTCATAAGTGTGGTGTTTTGTTCTATATACTTACAAATGTTGGGCTCGATAGTTATATTTCTAACATATAATGCACACTTTTATGCTTGCGGGACACCTCCTTTAAGTGGTTAGAGACTTCAGTGGGAGGCGCTTTATTTAGTAGCACCGTTTTATTATTATATGGCGTTGTTCAAGTACCCTTCTTAGACAAATGTTTAAATACGCAAAACATGAACAACCCCCTTTGTTTAAAACTGTTAAACAAAATGTTTGCTGCGATGCTCTATTGACTTTTGAGGACAAATACTGATGATTTTGGCATTCAGATTAAGATCTCCCCATATTCTGAAACAAGTAATGCTACAAGTTTGGAATCGCTGGAAAGATGAACACATCAGCTTTGAATTGATAATGATATGCAACACAATATGAACATGTCCATGGGCTCAACCATGTGCTTGAGAATATGGGGATGTATTGATCTGAATGTGCCAAAATCATCTCTCTACCATGTCTACAACACAGCAAAATTGTTGTTTAAACAAAACGGGGGTTATTCAAGTACAAGTTTTGCGTATTTAAACATTCGTTTGAGCATGATATTTGAACAACAGCAGTTGTTAAAAAGTTTTAAACAACGTTTTTACACTGTAGCTCTCGATCTAACACTAGAACAGATGACAGGGTTGTTCTTTTGAGCACAAAATAGTGGAGAATTTCACGAAATATTTGAAAACTTGCGATTGAAAACAATTTTTTTGAGCAGTTTATATGAAAATACTTAAAAAAATAGTGAGTCATACAACTGAACTGATATGTGCATAACTTGGTAAATTATTTCTCAACATTTATTTTAATCATCAGGTACACTCGTGAGACACCAGGCCAGAGTTGGACGAAATCTGGGACACCCATTATTGGGTTGCAGGAGGACATGCGAACTTGGGTGTTATCCGAAAACTCTCACATCGATGAAGATGGGGAGTTTCTTCCGGATGGAGCCCACCAGTATGTTCTCATAAAGGACATACTGAGGTTTGCATCCACAACGGATAACATCCGGGATATAAAGGTGGTAACACCGGCTGACCTCCCTGATGTCGCCTTCTCTTGGCATGCAGTTGGTAACATGATCGAAGCACTGAGGGCCACACTACATGGAGGGACCATGTCATCCGTCTTTACAATTGGTAAGCTATTGTTGTGAGATTTTTGGATAACCATTTTTGAGATTAAACACTTTAAATATCTAGTAAGCGATTATACTCCTAACGGTTGTATGACGCACTATACGACCCAGGGTAGAGGTGCATCATGGGTGTGTCGTTGCGTTTACCACCACATTCTTGACAGAGGGTACGTCAGTGGCAGCCTTTTGGTCCGTCAAAAATTTGATGAAGGGTGCATCAAGGTCCGTTTATTTACGAACAACAAAATAAGACCTTTAAAGATGATATGCCATACTATACCACCAACCAGGCTCTACTTTAATACTTGAAATGAATATATTATTAATATATATATATATAATATTATTTCAAATAGCCATGAGGAATAAATAAATAAATGTGTGTCATGCTGATATTCGAGGGGCCAGGGTTGACAACATCGAATAAGGGCAAATCCCCCATGAATCAAAAGTAGTTTCTTTTTCAGTAGTTGTCGTGTTTTATCCAGTTTAGTCAGCGATATCTGACGACAGGTGCGTCGTCATGGTCCGTCAGAATCCACAAATGGTGCGTCCAGTAATTGACTGGGGTGCGTATTTGGATGACAAAGGTCCGTTGTTTTTTTGACACATGGTGCGTCATGGTACATGAGAAATTGACGCACCTCGATAAAGTGACGCACCACTCACAGGGGTCGTATAGTGCGTCTTACAATAAACATTATTTGCATCATTACGTTATTATATTTTTCTGTACCTACTCGGAAGATATCGTTGTGACAACAGTTTCCCATGTTTTACTCAAGAAAAACAAATATTAGAGCATGTATTTTTGTAAATAAATTTATAGGACTTGTGTTATATCTGCTTGACTATTATAAATAATAGGTTTGCAAGAACCCAACTCTATGTACCTTATTCTGAATAATTTTGAGCAGTGTAGCCTTAACATGTTGAATCAGTGTTTAAATGATTATATAGATAGGGTGTCGATCATAGGAGCATTGATTAGCCCATTTACCTCTGAATCTGGAAAAAATTAGCTTGTTCATGCTCACCTGAGACGATTATAACTAATATTGTCTCAGATGCTTACTATGTAATCAGTGATGGTGCAGTGATACCCTTATGACAGTGATGGTTTAACAACTGGTCCAGAGTAGGAATCATGAGTGCAAATGCCACTTTCGCCACTTTTAACTGACCTCTCATGCATTTGTGATTATTGCTGATTATACAGGGTGAGTGAAAAAGACTGCAATAGTGGAAAGAAGCCACTTTGTTTTCAAAACCAAAATGAATTTTAAAACTTTTTAAGCGTTGCAAGAATCATGTATTTAATCCTAACTTTGCGTGAAAAAATGAAGTCAATATCATTTTTCGTTTGCCTTTGGTGAACCTTTTGACCAGTGCACCCTTTTCACACGTTTGTCCACGAGATACCCAAAATATGCATCAGATCACAAAATGTGCCTCTCATTCAAATTTGGAAACTTGAGTTCATTTGTGATGTTATTGGAATTTGATGCATCCTTTCTTGTTTACATGTGAATTAGCATACTCAATTATAATTATACCCATGCTATGAAAGCGTATATTGTTCTAAATTTTAATAAAACATTTTCCATTTTTTTGTTGGTGGGATATTCAAATATGAAAATGCAATGTGTGCCATTTCAAATTAAAATCACTGTGCTCATGGACAAACAGGTAAATTTGTCTGTGCAGCAAAGAGGGTCACCAAAGACAAACGAAAAATGTGATTGACTTCATTTTGTCACACAAAGTTAGGATAAAGTACATCATTCTTGCAACGTTTAAAAAGTTTTAAAATTCATTTTGGTTTTGAAAACAAAATGGCTTCTATCCACTATTGCAGTCTTTTTGACTCACCCTGTATGATATGTCAATGTAATAGGTAAAAAATAAGTAATATATAAATTCTTCTTTTTCCAATTTGACAGCTTCAACCTGCATTTGCTTACACTATACAACAATACAGGTTAGTATTTTCTTGCCATTTAAATAAACATTTTAAATACATATGCTAGTTTTTCTTGCATTTAAGCATTTTTGAACTGGACATTTTCAGAAGTAGATTTATCCATGAAATGTTAAAAAATATCATTCTCCATAATAGAATGTGTTTGCAATTAATCCATTATTGGTAATTTAACCCTAATCCTCATCAACATATTACAAATTTCTATGAGCGTGTTTCTACAGAGAGTCATTAGCCGGTTGATCACGGGGGGTAGACGTCTAACAGCTCTGTAGAAACAGGTCCTGACGCCGTTAGCCGGCTAATCTACCACGGGCAAATTATCCTAGAAAATCAAGGAAAGCGGTGGTAGGTTAGCCTGCTAATTGCCCGCCAGAGCTCTGTAGAAACAGACCGCCGCCCGATTAGCCGTTAACTGGAAATTGCTTAGTTTGTTTATTGCCAAGATGCTTGTTTGTTGTGTTGTTATATAATTAATCCGTGTCATTTCGAAATCAGCCGTTCCTCTACGCACACACCCCCACAAAGTGATTAGTCGTCTTTTACGTCTTCTGTAGAAACAGCCCAATACTTCTACCACCGCCTTTTTAGCAGGCTAAGTTACCACCGGCAAAAGGCGGAGGCTCTGTAGAAACACACTCTATGACGCAGAATTCTATGGCAGTATTTTTTACAAATTGCACATGTGACGTCCCGGGTACAATCGTGTACGGTCCCCGCAGGACGGTCCCGCATGGCTGGGCACGAATTTGTGTACGTCCCCGCTACAGTTCTGGCCCCCCTTGGCTGTGACAAAGTGTACAGTCCCGTCCACCCATTTCACAGGACAAAGTATTCACCAGGCTACAGTCCCAAGGTTGCTTATTTCTTTCTGCAACCATAACGATATGCATTTCTATGTGTTCCTTATGTGTTATCAGGCTTATTTCGTCAAGCGCATCGCATCTCTAGCTTATTTATAGCAAGCGCCCGCGTGTACATTTGTGTACCTTAGTGTACGTCCCTGCTACAAGCCCCGGCTAGCGGGGGCACAGTTTCTATGTCCTCGTACACTCCCCCGCATAGCCGGGCATCATTTTGTGTACACTCATGTACGGTCCCCGCATGGTCCCACCATGCCCCAGGGGCCAGGCTTGCAATTGATAAGTGCATTATTACCGTGTAATCATACTGTGGTAAGCATGGTCTGCATATTTGCGCAAGGGCTCACTGCCACGGCACTTTATACACACTCATACACATGGTGCAGAAGCCACACATGAACTGGTTATAGACCTGTTAGGGGTATGTGGTGTCATGTTGGGGTGGGGTAAAACCACATGAAATGGTTTATGATAGACATAGGGTTATAGTGATGTGGTACAAGTAGCGTTTTGTGTGGGTTAGTAAAGCAACCTGATTGCTTTACTTGGTATGCCAAACAATCCAAGGAACAGAGGGTTGTTGAAGTAGCCACAGGAAATGGTTTAGGAGGGTTATGAAAAATCAACCTGTTGGTGTCGTGTGGGGAAGGGGCGGTTGTAGTGGGGTGTTTCCGTAACCTGACATACTTTATCTGACACACTTTTATCTGACACACTTTTATCTGACACACTTTTTTAGGCCGTTCAAGGGGGTGTTCAAGGGAGGGTTTAAGGGATGTTAAACAAATTTTCAAGGGGTGTTCAAGGGGTGTTCAAAGGGTGTTGTTCAAGGGGGTGTTCAAGGGGGTGTTCAAGGGAGTGTTGAAGGGTTGTTAAAGAAGTGTTCAAGGGGTGTTCAAGGGATTGTAGAAATGTAAATGGTAGTGAACACCCCCTTGAACACTTCTTTAACAACCCTTGACCATTCCCTTGAACACTTCCTTGAACACCCCTTGCACCCCTTTGAACACCCCCTTAACACCCCTTGAACACTCCTTGGACACCCTTGAACACCCCCCTTAACACCCCTTGAACACCCCCTTGAACACCTTTTTGAACACTCCCTTGAACACCCCATTAACACCCCCTTGAACGCCTAAAAAACTGTGTCAGATAAAAGTGTGTTAGTGTGTCAGATAAAAGTGTGTTAGTGTGTCAGATAAAGTATGTCAGATAAAGTATGTCAGGTTACGGAAACACCCGTTGTAGTGGGTTTATGTGGTTTCAGAGGTACCGAGGGTTATGATGCAATTTGAGAGGGGTTAATAAAGTAGCCATGGTAAATGGTTTAGAAGGGTTATGATTATAAATCAACCTGGTTTGTGTGGGTGGGTGTGGGGGTGGGGCCAGGGTTGTAGTGGGTGTATGTAGTTTCAGAGGTAGGTAATGTGGCATAACCGAACTTGTGGGAACCTGCGCTTTGCAGTTGGTTCTTGCATTTATAATGACCAATGGGTCTTATGGGTCTTTTGTTGAGTTCTATAGCAGTTGCTTTTGTGAGTTTGAGTGACTTTCTCAACAACAACAAAATAGATAAGTTTATTACATTTTCTTTAGTTTTACTAGTTTCATCACATCACCATTCATTTGAAGTATTTTAATTTGTTAATTGCAGAGGATCTGGGGCTTCTGTCCATTGCCCATTGTTACAGGGGACATAAACACGGGCAAATCAACCAGCTGCAAGGCTGCAATGGCAATGCTGGGAATGCGTGAAGATTCCCAACTCACGTCATGGTCATTGGTGTTGATAAACTCCATGACACAGTGGATGAGTTTTCCTGTGTTATTGGATGATATGCCAGCATCACAGCATGCGCTATTGGGAGAGGCGTTGGTACGTATTATCTCTACTTGCTATAATTATCAGATAAGATATGGTCATACTTCTTACAGCACAACTTCAATAACTTAACTTGACTTAACATGTTAAGATTCAATACTGCAGGCTAGTCACAAGTGCTAGATGATTTGATCCTCATTGAGAATCTGCTTGTAAATGCACAATAAAAGTCTTGGCAGTAAAAAAACCCTGTTTTTTTGTTGTAAAATAAGGAGAATCTACAAAATCTGTCACTATTAATCGTTTAACAGTTATCCATTCATGCCCAATGGGTATCAGGGAAACACACAGGCCAAATAAGTGGGTTGGGTGGTGGTGGAACAGAAATGTGTGACCGTATACTCCCTATAGTCTATTTGGCCATCACGAGACAGTGATGTAACTGGGTATTCTACATATTGCAGCACATTACGCTTACGCATACTCGAGGCGCTGGCGTATACACACGAGCATTGAAAGATGGAAGATACACATGCGTGCGTAACAGCTGCGCCTATTAAAGTTACGTCACTGTCCAGAGGAAGCCAAATAGAGTATAGCTGTCATAGTTCTTTTCACGGGAGCTTATTTTGTTGGTTATTTGCGAGATTTTGAGTCAAAAAATGCTTGACAGACGCGAAAAAACTATTCATCTTGACATGCATATTCATGAATAGCGTGACTAAGGTCATGCGTCGTCAATAATGACGTGTGACGATTTCACAGTTGACCAATTAGGTTGCGTGATTTGTTTTTAAAGGGACCAGTTCACATTCAAGGTTTACAACATTCGCACATACACATTGCAATGTGCACATACGTTTGCAACTCATGGTTTAATGGAATTATGACCAAGGCATTATGACAAGGAGTATAGAAGGGACCACACCAAATAACTTCCAATTGAAATATGTGTAAAAAAGGCTGTATTTCAAGAAACCTTTTCTAGCCTGCTGTTACAATTATTTCTAATTGTCATAAAAAAATATTCAGGGTCGGCGATGTATTTAGTGTCGGTCAAACCTTTTTTTTTTAGGCCTTAGTACCATACTTATGATGTTTGGGTTAATAACATTTTATATTGCAGGCTTTCAATTTCGTGTTAATTGTGACTTTTCTCATTTTATTCTAAAGGTAACATACTACAATCAGGGATTCAATGCCAACATGCACCGGTCCTCAAAACCAAAAACATGCCCCATCGTGACGTGCAATATAGAATTGTTGCAGAAGCTTAGACATGACCAGAGGTATTTTTCTATAAATTGTATGTTATAATTGTTCTTTGAAATAGACATTCTGCCCGTTCCTTTTTAACCCATCCGTCTGTTCTGGTCAAATCCTTGTATGAGAATGATATTATCATTCCATTAGTGATCACGAAATTTTAAATCATCAAGTTTTAGCCAAAAAAGAACAACATTTTAAAATGGATGTCTGTTCTTTGATATTAGTGATATGATAATGTATTATGCTGGCTCTAAGTCGATTACCTGTACAAATTTCAATGCGAATTCTGCCAGAATGACTTAAACAAGTACGGGTAACTATTTTTGGCCAAAATGACTTAAACAAGTACCAAAAATAGGTACTTGTCATTTAGTGGTACATGAAACGCTTTTTATAATACAGTCCAACCTCTTTTATCAGTAAACTCTGTTATCCGGCTGAATGATCGTAAAGAAAATAAGTTTTTTTACAGCCTACTCGCCATATCTTCACACTCTGAAGCATTTGAAGGCCCTCTATTGATGTTGGCAGTGCTGTTTAGTGATTAAATAATACACTGTAATTATCCATTATTCAGTACCTTTCTATTCATGAGAGTCAGTGAAGAATTACACATAATTCGCTTATCCAGGTGTTTCACTTGTCTGGCCATTGCTTGGTCCCATCATGTCCGCCTAACCGAGATTGGTCTGAATAAAAATGAGCAAACCATCTTTTAACTGATGTTTTTCATATGCAGGTCAATGAGTAGGGCCATAATTGTGCCCTTCATGAAAACGGCAAGAGTCATAGAGGGGCAAACAGATGCAGAAATACATCTTGAGGAGACGATAATGGATGAGGCTTTCCACTCGATGTTAGCCCTTATATCGTTAGGGAAGGTTCTTCAAGATGAACACATGGAAATTAAGACCCGATACAGGGAGATGATGAGAGACATTGCCCCCGATGTAGAGGATCGCATTCAAAAATCATATGCGATCCTCTTGTTCCTTGTTGATAAGGTGGGTGCATTAAATTTACAATATTTTGCACTATTGAGATCAGAACACAACCTGAATAGTTTGTGTTGGTCAAGCATTCCACACTTTAGAATATATTCTTTATTCTTTCCATCCCTGAATACATACAAGTTTGTTAAGCCATACTATTTAAGAGGCATAAATGTGGAGACAGACATAAATGTGTTGATGTTAAATTAATTGTGACTAGTCTAATTGATTGACATGCGTGTGAATATAAATTTAAAATAAAATAAAAAATATTACAGAAATCTGGATCTTTTAGTTATTACTCATGAATTCAAGTTTTACATCAATTGACAAAACTCATGAACTCTAAAGTTACAACTCACAAATCTCATTTGCTCATCTAGCCGGAACTGAGCGCAGCGAAGGTATCCTGCTAGTATATATTAAGTATAGAATATGGGTGGTAACGTTTCATGACAGGTAAATTACAAGTCAATGTTTTCTTACAATGGTTCTTTTGAAATATTTGCAGATCTTGGAGATGGCAGCAAAGGAGGGGGCAACAAATCTGCCGGTGGGTGTTGCCGAGAAATTTATGCGAACCTCTGTGTTACCCAATGCCATACACAAGTTTCAGTGCAATGACCGGCACAGGTTTCAGGAGGAGGGTGATATCAAAAAACTCATAATCTCGTACCTAATGGAGGTATTTGCCACCCTAAAGAGACCTGTGGTATGTTGAATACAAATTTACCTTAAAATTCACAAGCTTTTTAACCAGCATGCTCTTGTTTTAATTTACCTTTTATGTACTCTATATAGTCTCTATAAGTGTGTTCTTCTCATCCTACCTGTCCTTACATCTCACTAGAAAAATGTAAATTCTTGTCAAGATCATTTCAACAGATTATTACCGTACTGATGCGTGTATAGTCCTATAATGTTTTAAGTCCCACACCCCTAATTGAGCTTATATCACAGACTAGGATGGGCACCCGTCTTAAGTCACAGGGGTAAAAAGTAGTATACAAGCCTTAGAAAAATTACTTCAGTAGCTCAGCCGGACTCAAACATCATTGAACTTTATTAAAAGAAGGCATGAGTTATCCCCGTGCAATTTCTCTTACGTGACACGGATCATTCTACCCGTATCATCCCGCATGCCGTGAGGGTCTGATGTAGAAATATTCCCCACAATAACCTTCAGAATGCATAACACCAAGTGTAGCCTTCGATTTAACTGGCGTTGCATCTCGAAATGCGATCACACTTTTGAAGATTTGCAATGATATTGCACAAATATGTAGCAAAAAGTGACGTACCGTCAAAGCCAAACCTACAAAGATTGAGTTTCATCTTCAAAGAACTAAATAAAGTAGGATAAATCCTCAGGTATCGGCAGTTCATATTTTGTTTTTGTCAGAATTTATTTCCCCATTGCTTTACACATACGCGTGCAGAACGCTTTACTGTCGGTTTAAAATAATTTTAAAAAATGGCAATTTCTGCGCAGGTGGGGCGAGGTTATAATCACGACGTCACGTTTGATGCTATTCTTGTTCCAATGCTGCCGAGTGTTTCAAAAAGGTGCCAATAAAAATGACTTGGAATAAAACTTATAGTGCACTATGGACACAATGAATCATGTAACGAATTAACGCATCGTCGGAAGATGTAAACAATTATGAAATCCATCGTGACTCGAAAGCGAAATAATGCATGTATTTCCTTGTGTTTTGTAACTAAAATTTGTTAGTTCAAATTGTAAAATCTAGATTTTAATTTTCATGCACACATGGGCACCACATAAGTCCCACCCCCTAATTTACGTATATTTTGGGGTAAAAAAGGGTGGGACTATACACGCAGTATGGTAAGATAGGCCTGTGTTTTTAGTCACATAATTTTGTACTATACAATATTTACTATTGCATGGCTTGAAATCAATGTGTGTGTGAAAATGATGATGATAGTTGAAATTGTTGTACACTGTTTTGTTTGATGAATGTTGCTTAAATCTCTCCTTGATATCATCATTAACATAATGCTTGATACACTTGTTTTCCCCTTTTTA
Source organism: Ophiura sarsii (assembly GCA_035610835.1). Classification (NCBI taxonomy): domain Eukaryota; kingdom Metazoa; phylum Echinodermata; class Ophiuroidea; order Amphilepidida; family Ophiuridae; genus Ophiura; species Ophiura sarsii. Next base: position 69,511,570 of record CM069441.1, on the reverse strand, counting down.
AGGATTAGTTAACTCTCGCTATCAGAGCAATGACGAGAGTCTTATGTCTGAAGCAGGGGTGTAAGAGTTCTTCTTTTTAGCTGATTTCCTCTTTTAATTTTTCTTATTCCAAAATGTCAGTATTTTCATTTTCTTTTCAGTCCATAATTTGCAATTTTATGCTGTTTTTCCTCGTTTTGTTTGTTTTCATCTTTTTTTATTTATGGCCTCTCACACCTTTGCTAAGGACTGCAGAGTGTATGGATTGTGACATGTGTTATTCTTCATAGTTCACTACAAAGTAAAACAAAAGTTCCTGTTATTGATTTATTTACATTTCTTAGTTTAACTACTTGTTGAAGTAGAACATGTGAAAGAGAAATTTCATTACATTTATTATGGTGAATATTGTACTCTATTGTGTATAATATGGGGCACAAGTAATCTGTACAATCGGTTAATAATTTATGGCAAAAATCTTATTCGAACTTACAAATAGTATAGAAATTGTTAGCCTTTATAACTAGTTTACTTCTTATTTATAACTTTTGTCTTTTTATCTTTTATTCTTTCATTTAAGCTGAACACTGCCATCAGATGGGATGTGAAGTTTGCATATACGTCTCCAACGTCGGGACAGAATGTCACAGCAGAATCGGGGATTGCTATGCATTTATGTGATTTGGTTGATCTTCTCGATGGAGCTGGTATACCAAATGTTGGTGTTAACCAGTTGAAAAAATTAGCTAAGCAATCCCCGATTATGTTTGTGAGGAAACAACACCTGAACAAGATGGACAATGTCAGCGCTGTCATCAGTCGAGGGTCAGGGACAAGAAATGTTTCTTGCTGCTGCATCGACATGATAGAGTTTCAGCCTGACCAGCTGGAAGCCCTTTCAAATGGTGAGTATGGCTTTATGCTTGTAATGCGTTTGAGGGGCGTGACCATGCATTATCTCATCCCACATCAAACATTGAAGACTTAAAAAATAGTAAGATTCTTTATATCCATTATCTCTATTACTCAACATTCGCAAGTCAAAAAGTTCATTCACAAATAAATAAGTTCAGCGCTGACTGGCCATATTGTCTGCATGCTTTGAGCATGTGTGTAATAATCATACACCATAGAAACAACCGGACCAATCAGATGTGTCGCATTGGTTGGGTCTAAGTCCTGCTTTCTAATATAACTAAATTGGAACTGCATTTACGTGTTTTCTGATAGTAGAGAAAACTGCTGAACCTTTTGCTTATAACTGCAGTTGCCAATATACCAAGTCTTGCACCAAGTGTAAAACTTAATATGCAATGAATATAGTGACAGATGCAGTCAGGGTGGAAAACTTTAAAAAAAGCATTCTGTCTTAAGGGGGGGGGGGGGGGGGGGGGGTGGACGACTCAAGGAAGTGTTTTATTTTATTATTTTTATTTTTGTGAGTGCTGTAATTATTGAACTATTAATCAAATGCATACAAAAGTATACATTTTTGGAAAGGAAATGGATCAGAGAATCCAAATTTGGCGGCAATTTTGACCAAAAATGTTCAATTTTTGAGTAAATCACAAAATTAGCTTTTTTGACCCAATTTGTTTTGAACAAGCTAACAAAATTAATTTTGAGTAAAAAATGCTCAAAATTGCTCGATTCTAATGTTATGTTACTAATCTAGGGACGATTCTCTACTTTGTTTACCTAAACTTTTTTGAAATTTTGACCAATTTTTTTTCTCACAAATACGGCTTTAGAAGAAAAAATGAGAAAATCATCCCTAGATTAGTGTCTTAATAGTATAATCAAGCAATTTTTGGGCATTTTTTACTCAAAAATTATTTTGTTAGCATGTTCCAACAAAAAAAGGGGTCAAAAAAGTGAATTTTGTGATTTTCTCAAAAATTCAACATAATTTATAATCAAATGAAAACACTATTTTAAAGCTCTACTCACACAGTATCGAGCACTATCCGTCTTATATTGATACTCTCGTTTATTTTCTACATATGTTATCCATTTTAAAAATGTTTTTATTTACCAGCTTATAAAGCCACGGTTGATGATGATGTTACTACCAAAGGTAGGTAATATGTATTGCTTTGTGAGGTTTTTTTTGTATAAATAAAAAATGTTGCAATAAATGAATTAAATTTAAATCCTAAACTCTTTTTAATCACCTGCCATGTTTTGTTCAGTTAACCAAACTATCATGGGAGAAAAATAGGTCCATTTTTGTGATCACTGGTCATATGTGATCAAACAATTCCCAACATTCCATGTAAACGCTAAATGATAAATCCTTTAGGGGGGGGGGGGGGGGGGGGGGGGGACTCCGGGAAGTTTTTGACTTGATATTTTGAATTTTGTGAGTGCTGTGATTATTGAACTATTAATCAAATTCATATAAAAGTATACATTTTTGAAATTAAATGGATCATCGAATCCAAATTTTGCATGAATGTTGACCAAAAAATATTGATTTTTAAAGAAAATTAGCTTTGTTGAACTTTTTTGGGTCAAAAAATGGAAACAAGACCCTATTTGAGTCATAGTTCAATAATTACAGCACTCACCAAATTCAAAAAGTGACTTCCTTGAGTCCCCCCTTAACATAGGAAACATGTGTCTCTGCATAGTTATTTTTTTATTGGAATTGGTCTGAATATCAGCCCAGTAATCAATCCAGTCAACAACATCAAAACATGGAGGCTTCCCCTCACCTTCACCAAAGGGTACTTTACTTTGTAATGTTATAAGTTAAACTCACATTTCATTGTTTGCAAATTTGTCCTGCAGAAACGAACATTTAAGTTCAGCAGCCAGCTAACAAAAAAAAAACACATCTCAAATCCAAAATCCATAAGGATGAATGATAAACAAATTTTATGATGTATGCATTAAAATAAAAAGGAGTGACACCACTTTGTGTGGATCAAGTCATTAGTCATTTTGTGCATGGTATTTTGGATGTCAACAGCCAATTGTATGAAACCGATAATATAATAGCAGGATATAACCACCAGATTTTAGCATTTTGTGACTCCAATGATTGCTATTGGTATGCAAAATATATCAGTTGAAATTGGCCATTATGTTCTATTATTTTTAACTTTGCAATTCACAATAGCTAATAAATATTATATGATTTATACATTTTTCCTGTAGAAACTTCTAGTACAAGTAATGTTGAAGCAGATGGGACAGCAGCAACACAAGGAATTAAGAGAAAAGGTATTATAAACTATATTTCTCTAATACACCTATCAGTTGTAAGACGCACTATACGACCCCCGGGAGTGGTGCGTCACTTTACCGAGGTGCGTCAACTTCTCATGTACCATGACGCACCCTGTGTCAAAAAAAACGACGGACAATTGCCATCCAAATACGCACCCTCAGTCAACTATCAGCCCATTCGCACCCATGTAAAGTGACGGACCTTTACGCAACCTCCGTCATTTTTTTGACGGACCAAAGGCTGCCACTGACGTACCCTCTGAATTTGGTATAACTTTATGTTTTGTCCATTTCTTTTCCATACAATGACCAATTGCAATCAAACTTCGGTCATAGATGCAACATGGAAACCTTCATATGTTAATGAGGTCAAAGGTCACATACCAAGGTCAAAGGTCATCTGAAGTCAAGATTTAAAAGTGGCTGCATATGTAAATTGGATTATATTTGTCCATTTCTTTTCCATACATACAATGACCAATTGCAACCAAACTCAGGTCATAGATGCAACATGGAAACCGTCATATGATAATGAGGTCAAAGGTCACATACCAAGTTCAAAGGTCATCTGAGGTCAAGATGTAAAAGTGGCTACATATGTAAAATTGATTACATTTGTCCATTTCTTTTTCATACAATGACCAATTGCAACCAAACTTCGGTCATAGATGCAACATGAAAACCTTCATATGTTAATGAGGTCAATGGTTACATGCCAAGGTCAAAGATCATCTGAGGTCAATATGTAAAATTGGCTGCATATGTAAAAATTGATTACATTTAAACAGGTGAAGTACAATTGCAACCATACTCCAGGATGTTTATTTATTTGTACATTATAATGTTTACTTAATATGTCTTTAACAGGGAGGCTATACTATGTCCTCTTTCTTTCTAGTTGCCTGATGCCTGTGGTTTAAGAGCCACCTTGTTTTTAATCTACCCATATAAACGGACGACCTATTTGGGACCGCTGTCCCTATTTTTATAATCCTGTGTGTACGTTTTGGGCTCCAAAATGGACCAAGACTGTAACGAGCAGATATACCGAGCCGAGGTGTAGTGGAGCCATGGTGTAGTGGATTGGCAGCTGGGCTTTGGTGCAGGAGGTCCGGGTTCAGATCCCGGTGGGAGCGGGAAACATTTCTTAATTGAAATACTTTTGTTTGTGAACAGTCCCATCATGTTAAAGGTTGCATTTGTCTGAACCTACACGTTACTGATTAAAACAATGTTAGATTATATGTTCTGGATGTGATAAAGATTAATTTGGTTATTTCAACCCCAACATTGTGTGGTACAAATGTATGCAATATGTAACAGCCAATAATTACATCATGTGACTGTACAAATATCTCAAAAAGCAATTTATGTGATAATGCTAAATACAAGCACCACACTTTTTTATTATTTATTATCCAGATTTTTCCGACAGTGACACTCCAGACATGGATAACCAGGGTAAGCTACTAATAGAAACGTTTTTTCAAGACTCACGGGAAACAACAAATAAGACTTAATAAATGGTTTTGTACATCAACAGGCAATCTCTCAGTGATATGTGGTATCTATTATGAAACCGATAATATAATAGCAGGATATAAGTATATAACCACTCGATTTTAGCATTTTGTGACTCCAATTATTGTTATTGGTAAATTGGCTACTAATATTATGTTTTATATCCTTCATCAATATATTCCTGTTGATTAATTGGTTAAAAGTGTGTCACTTGATCAAAAATAGTCTAACCATTAGGCAAGAAGACCAAAAATGCTATTGACTAGGGAGAGAGGTACTATTTGGAGAATGAAATAGTCTACTATTACCCTATGACCTCGATTTACGTGTCAAAGTTCTCTTAATGTTAATATTATGACAGTTGACTTAAGCCTATAGTTTCAGTATTGAGTCTACTTTTAACAAATTAATTAACAATAAATATATTGATGAAGGATATAAAACAAATATTTTCTGCTCTTATTGAGGTCTGGTGTAATCTATTGCGCCCCTCGGTGAACTGTCGATCGAAATAGTACTCCACGGTCTCCAGTTCACCTCGGGGGCCCAATAAATTCCACCAGGTCCCTCAAGAGCAGTAAATATTTGTATACTGTTATTGTTAACTTTGCAATTCACAATAGTTAACCAATATTATTTGATTCATACATTTTTCATGTAGAAACTTCCAGTACCAGAAAAGTTAAAATAGGTGTGGCTGCTGGAACACATGGGATTCAAAATAAAGGTATTATAAACTCATATTCTCTAAACAATATATTTAACATAATGTTAGATTTTCTGGATGTGATAAGGATTAATTTAGTTATTTCAACCCCAACATTGTGTAGTCCAAATGTATGCCATATGTAACAGCTAATATTTATGTTCTATTATTTTTAACTTTGCAATTCACAATAGTTAACCATTATTATTTACTCAATATTATTTGATTTATACCTTTTTCATGTAGAAACTTCCAGTACCAGAACAGACAACATCTGAAAGCTGAGGGGGGGGGGGGGGGGGGGGGGGGGGGGGGGGGTCTGTTCAAAGTATCTTCATTGAAATACTTCTGTTTGTGAAAAGGAAAAATTCCCATCATAAGGGTGCATTTGTCTGAACCTACAAAATATATAGGGCCTGTGAACAACATATTTAACATTATGTTAGATTTTCTGGATGTGATCAGGATTAATTTAGTTATTTCAACCCCAATATTGTGTAGTACAAATGTATGCCATATGTAACAAACAGCTAATATTTATGTTCTATTATTTTTAACTTTGCCATTCACAATAGTTAACAACTATTATTTGATTTATACCTTTTTTACTGTAGAAACTCCCAGTACTAGTAAACATGATGTGGCTGGCTGCAGCAACAAAGGGGTTAGAAGTAAAGGTATTATAAACGCTTTTTCTCTATGCATTAAAAAAGCAAAAAATAGTGAGATTAAAACATGTTATTGGTGTGCTGTCAATGCCAGGGATGAATTTGTCAGTTCAAATCTGATTAATTTTTAATTTATGATATTCCTGATTTGTGACAGACCTATATTACCAACAGACAAAATCTGTATTTTTGTTAATCTCAATAGGTATGGATTTATGAACTTTATTCCTCTAAAATATACAATTCCTTTTTTGCAGTAATACATAGTTTACTTATAATTATAAGGTGGCATTACACACAGATGTTACTCCAATGTTTGGTATCAAAATTATTTCCCACATCTCCTCTTTCCAAATATGTATTCATATTTTCAATAAGACTTATATTTTGTGAAATACACATCTTCAAAGTCATGCATATACTTTTGGGACACCCTGTATATTAATAACATAATGTTAGATTATAAGTTCTGGATGTGATAAGGATTAATTTAGTTATTTCAACCCCAACATTGTGTAGTACAAATGTATGCCATATGTAACAGCTAATATTTATGTTCTATTATTTTTAACTTTGCGATTCACAATAGTTAACAAATATTATTTGATTCATACATTTTCCCTGTAGAAACTTCCAGTACCAGAAAAGATGAAACAGGTGTGGCTGCAGAAACACAAGGGATTCAAAATAAAGGTATTATAAACTCTTTTTCTCTAAGCATTCAAAAGGAAAAAATAGTGAGAAACTCATCTTGTGCTACTAAACATATTATTGGTGTGCTCAGACAACATCTGAAAGCTGATGGGGGGGGGGGGGGGGGGGTCTGTTCAAAGTATCTTCATTGAAATACTTCTATGTGTGAAAAGGAAAAGTCCCATCATAAGGGTGCATTTGTCTAAATCTACATGTTACTGATTAAAACAAAATATATAGGGCCTGTGGACAATATATTTAACATAATGTTAGATTTTTTGGATGTGATAAGGATTAATTTAGTTATTTCAACCCCAACATTGTGTGGTACAAATGTATGCAATATGTAACAGCTAATATTTATGTTCTATTATTTTCAACTTTGCCATTCACAATAGTTAACAAATATTATTTAATTTTTACCTTTTTCATGTAGAAACTTCCAGTACCAGAAAAGATAAAACAGGTGTGGCTGTAGGAACCCAAGGGATTCAAAATAAAGGTATTATAAACTCTTTTTCTCTAAGCATTCAAAAGGAAAAAAATAGTGAGAAACTCATCTTGTGCTACTAAACATGTTATTGGTGTGCTCAGACAACATCTGAAAGCTGAGGAGGGGGGGGGGGGGGGGGGGGTCTGTTCAAAGTATCTTCATTGAAATACCTCAGTTTGTGAAAAGGAAAAGTCCCATCATAAGGGTGCATTTGTCTGAACCTACAAAATATATAGGGCCTGTGAACAATATATTTAACATAATGTTAGATTTTCTGGATGTGATAAGGATTAATTTAGTTATTTCAACCCCAACATTGTGTAGTACAAATGTATGCCATATGTAACAGCTAATATTTATGTTCTATTATTTTTAACTTTGCAATTCACAATAGTTACAAATATTATTTGATTCATACATTTTCCCTGTAGAAACTTCCAGTACCAGAAAAGATGAAACAGGTGTGGCTGCAGGAGCACACGGGATTCAAAATAAAGGTATTATAAACTCTTTTTCTCTAAGCATTCAAAAGGAAAAAATAGTGAGAAACTCATCTTGTGCTACTAAACATGTTATTGGTGTGCTCAGACAACATCTGAAAGCTGAGGGGTTGGAAGGGGGGGGGGGGGGGTGGGTCTGTTCAAAGTATCTTCATTGAAATACTTCTATGTGTGAAAAGGAAAAGTCCCATCATAAGGGTGCATTTGTCTAAATCTACATGTTACTGATTAAAACAAAATATATAGGGCCTGTGGACAATATATTTAACATAATGTTAGATTTTTTGGATGTGATAAGGATTAATTTAGTTATTTCAACCCCAACATTGTGTGGTACAAATGTATGCAATATGTAACAGCTAATATTTATGTTCTATTATTTTCAACTTTGCCATTCACAATAGTTAACAAATATTATTTAATTTTTACCTTTTTCATGTAGAAACTTCCAGTACCAGAAAAGATCAAACAGGTGTGGCTGTAGGAACCCAAGGGATTCAAAATAAAGGTATTATAAACTCTTTTTCTCTAAGCATTCAAAAGGAAAAAAATAGTGAGAAACTCATCTTGTGCTACTAAACATGTTATTGGTGTGCTCAGACAACATCTGAAAGCTGAGGAGGGGGGTGGGGGGGGGGGGGGGGGGGGGTCTGTTCAAAGTATCTTCATTGAAATACCTCAGTTTGTGAAAAGGAAAAGTCCCATCATAAGGGTGCATTTGTCTGAACCTACAAAATATATAGGGCCTGTGAACAATATATTTAACATAATGTTAGATTTTCTGGATGTGATAAGGATTAATTTAGTTATTTCAACCCCAACATTGTGTAGTACAAATGTATGCCATATGTAACAGCTAATATTTATGTTCTATTATTTTTAACTTTGCAATTCACAATAGTTACAAATATTATTTGATTCATACATTTTCCCTGTAGAAACTTCCAGTACCAGAAAAGATGAAACAGGTGTGGCTGCAGGAGCACACGGGATTCAAAATAAAGGTATTATAAACTCTTTTTCTCTAAGCATTCAAAAGGAAAAAATAGTGAGAAACTCATCTTGTGCTACTAAACATGTTATTGGTGTGCTCATACAACATCTGAAAGCTGAGGGGGGGAGGTGGGTGGGTCTGTTCAAAGTATCTTCATTGAAATACTTCTATGTGTGAAAAGGAAAAGTCCCATCATAAGGGTGCATTTGTCTAAATCTACATGTTACTGATTAAAACAAAATATATAGGGCCTGTGGACAATATATTTAACATAATGTTAGATTTTTTGGATGTGATAAGGATTAATTTAGTTATTTCAACCCCAACATTGTGTGGTACAAATGTATGCAATATGTAACAGCTAATATTTATGTTCTATTATTTTCAACTTTGCCATTCACAATAGTTAACAAATATTATTTAATTTTTACCTTTTTCATGTAGAAACTTCCAGTACCAGAAAAGATAAAACAGGTGTGGCTGTAGGAACCCAAGGGATTCAAAATAAAGGTATTATAAACTCTTTTTCTCTAAGCATTCAAAAGGAAAAAAATAGTGAGAAACTCATCTTGTGCTACTAAACATGTTATTGGTGTGCTCAGACAACATCTGAAAGCTGAGGAGGGGGGGGGGGGGGGGGGGGGGGGGGGGGGGGGGGGGGGGGGGGGGTCTGTTCAAAGTATCTTCATTGAAATACCTCAGTTTGTGAAAAGGAAAAGTCCCATCATAAGGGTGCATTTGTCTGAACCTACAAAATATATAGGGCCTGTGAACAATATATTTAACATAATGTTAGATTTTCTGGATGTGATAAGGATTAATTTAGTTATTTCAACCCCAACATTGTGTAGTACAAATGTATGCCATATGTAACAGCTAATATTTATGTTCTATTATTTTTAACTTTGCAATTCACAATAGTTACAAATATTATTTGATTCATACATTTTCCCTGTAGAAACTTCCAGTACCAGAAAAGATGAAACAGGTGTGGCTGCAGGAGCACACGGGATTCAAAATAAAGGTATTATAAACTCTTTTTCTCTAAGCATTCAAAAGGAAAAAATAGTGAGAAACTCATCTTGTGCTACTAAACATGTTATTGGTGTGCTCAGACAACATCTGAAAGCTGAGGGGTTGGAAGGGGGGGGGGGGGGGGTGGGTCTGTTCAAAGTATCTTCATTGAAATACTTCTATGTGTGAAAAGGAAAAGTCCCATCATAAGGGTGCATTTGTCTAAATCTACATGTTACTGATTAAAACAAAATATATAGGGCCTGTGGACAATATATTTAACATAATGTTAGATTTTTTGGATGTGATAAGGATTAATTTAGTTATTTCAACCCCAACATTGTGTGGTACAAATGTATGCAATATGTAACAGCTAATATTTATGTTCTATTATTTTCAACTTTGCCATTCACAATAGTTAACAAATATTATTTAATTTTTACCTTTTTCATGTAGAAACTTCCAGTACCAGAAAAGATCAAACAGGTGTGGCTGTAGGAACCCAAGGGATTCAAAATAAAGGTATTATAAACTCTTTTTCTCTAAGCATTCAAAAGGAAAAAAATAGTGAGAAACTCATCTTGTGCTACTAAACATGTTATTGGTGTGCTCAGACAACATCTGAAAGCTGAGGAGGGGGGTGGGGGGGGGGGGGGGGGTCTGTTCAAAGTATCTTCATTGAAATACCTCAGTTTGTGAAAAGGAAAAGTCCCATCATAAGGGTGCATTTGTCTGAACCTACAAAATATATAGGGCCTGTGAACAATATATTTAACATAATGTTAGATTTTCTGGATGTGATAAGGATTAATTTAGTTATTTCAACCCCAACATTGTGTAGTACAAATGTATGCCATATGTAACAGCTAATATTTATGTTCTATTATTTTTAACTTTGCAATTCACAATAGTTACAAATATTATTTGATTCATACATTTTCCCTGTAGAAACTTCCAGTACCAGAAAAGATGAAACAGGTGTGGCTGCAGGAGCACACGGGATTCAAAATAAAGGTATTATAAACTCTTTTTCTCTAAGCATTCAAAAGGAAAAAATAGTGAGAAACTCATCTTGTGCTACTAAACATGTTATTGGTGTGCTCATACAACATCTGAAAGCTGAGGGGGGGAGGTGGGTGGGTCTGTTCAAAGTATCTTCATTGAAATACTTCTATGTGTGAAAAGGAAAAGTCCCATCATAAGGGTGCATTTGTCTAAATCTACATGTTACTGATTAAAACAAAATATATAGGGCCTGTGGACAATATATTTAACATAATGTTAGATTTTTTGGATGTGATAAGGATTAATTTAGTTATTTCAACCCCAACATTGTGTGGTACAAATGTATGCAATATGTAACAGCTAATATTTATGTTCTATTATTTTCAACTTTGCCATTCACAATAGTTAACAAATATTATTTAATTTTTACCTTTTTCATGTAGAAACTTCCAGTACCAGAAAAGATAAAACAGGTGTGGCTGTAGGAACCCAAGGGATTCAAAATAAAGGTATTATAAACTCTTTTTCTCTAAGCATTCAAAAGGAAAAAAATAGTGAGAAACTCATCTTGTGCTACTAAACATGTTATTGGTGTGCTCAGACAACATCTGAAAGCTGAGGAGGGGGGGGGGGTCTGTTCAAAGTATCTTCATTGAAATACCTCAGTTTGTGAAAAGGAAAAGTCCCATCATAAGGGTGCATTTGTCTGAACCTACAAAATATATAGGGCCTGTGAACAATATATTTAACATAATGTTAGATTTTCTGGATGTGATAAGGATTAATTTAGTTATTTCAACCCCAACATTGTGTAGTACAAATGTATGCCATATGTAACAGCTAATATTTATGTTCTATTATTTTTAACTTTGCAATTCACAATAGTTACAAATATTATTTGATTCATACATTTTCCCTGTAGAAACTTCCAGTACCAGAAAAGATGAAACAGGTGTGGCTGCAGGAGCACACGGGATTCAAAATAAAGGTATTATAAACTCTTTTTCTCTAAGCATTCAAAAGGAAAAAATAGTGAGAAACTCATCTTGTGCTACTAAACATGTTATTGGTGTGCTCAGACAACATCTGAAAGCTGAGGGGTTGGAAGGGGGGGGGGGGTGGGTCTGTTCAAAGTATCTTCATTGAAATACTTCTATGTGTGAAAAGGAAAAGTCCCATCATAAGGGTGCATTTGTCTAAATCTACATGTTACTGATTAAAACAAAATATATAGGGCCTGTGGACAATATATTTAACATAATGTTAGATTTTTTGGATGTGATAAGGATTAATTTAGTTATTTCAACCCCAACATTGTGTGGTACAAATGTATGCAATATGTAACAGCTAATATTTATGTTCTATTATTTTCAACTTTGCCATTCACAATATTTAATTTTTACCTTTTTCATGTAGAAACTTCCAGTACCAGAAAAGATAAAACAGGTGTGGCTGTAGGAACCCAAGGGATTCAAAATAAAGGTATTATAAACTCTTTTTCTCTAAGCATTCAAAAGGAAAAAAATAGTGAGAAACTCATCTTGTGCTACTAAACATGTTATTGGTGTGCTCAGACAACATCTGAAAGCTGAGGAGGGGGGTGGGGGGGGGGGGGGGGGTGGGGGGGGGGGTCTGTTCAAAGTATCTTCATTGAAATACCTCAGTTTGTGAAAAGGAAAAGTCCCATCATAAGGGTGCATTTGTCTGAACCTACAAAATATATAGGGCCTGTGAACAATATATTTAACATAATGTTAGATTTTCTGGATGTGATAAGGATTAATTTAGTTATTTCAACCCCAACATTGTGTAGTACAAATGTATGCCATATGTAACAGCTAATATTTATGTTCTATTATTTTTAACTTTGCAATTCACAATAGTTACAAATATTATTTGATTCATACATTTTCCCTGTAGAAACTTCCAGTACCAGAAAAGATGAAACAGGTGTGGCTGCAGGAGCACACGGGATTCAAAATAAAGGTATTATAAACTCTTTTTCTTTAAGCATTCAAAAGGAAAAAATAGTGAGAAACTCATCTTGTGCTACTAAACATGTTATTGGTGTGCTCAGACAACATCTGAAAGCTGAGGGGTTGGAAGGGGGGGGGGGGGGGGTGGGTCTGTTCAAAGTATCTTCATTGAAATACTTCTATGTGTGAAAAGGAAAAGTCCCATCATAAGGGTGCATTTGTCTAAATCTACATGTTACTGATTAAAACAAAATATATAGGGCCTGTGGACAATATATTTAACATAATGTTAGATTTTTTGGATGTGATAAGGATTAATTTAGTTATTTCAACCCCAACATTGTGTGGTACAAATGTATGCAATATGTAACAGCTAATATTTATGTTCTATTATTTTCAACTTTGCCATTCACAATATTTAATTTTTACCTTTTTCATGTAGAAACTTCCAGTACCAGAAAAGATAAAACAGGTGTGGCTGTAGGAACCCAAGGGATTCAAAATAAAGGTATTATAAACTCTTTTTCTCTAAGCATTCAAAAGGAAAAAAATAGTGAGAAACTCATCTTGTGCTACTAAACATGTTATTGGTGTGCTCAGACAACATCTGAAAGCTGAGGAGGGTGTGGGGGTGGGGGGGGGTCTGTTCAAAGTATCTTCATTGAAATACCTCAGTTTGTGAAAAGGAAAAGTCCCATCATAAGGGTGCATTTGTCTGAACCTACAAAATATATAGGGCCTGTGAACAATATATTTAACATAATGTTAGATTTTCTGGATGTGATAAGGATTAATTTAGTTATTTCAACCCCAACATTGTGTAGTACAAATGTATGCCATATGTAACAGCTAATATTTATGTTCTATTATTTTTAACTTTGCAATTCACAATAGTTACAAATATTATTTGATTCATACATTTTCCCTGTAGAAACTTCCAGTACCAGAAAAGATGAAACAGGTGTGGCTGCAGGAGCACACGGGATTCAAAATAAAGGTATTATAAACTCTTTTTCTCTAAGCATTCAAAAGGAAAAAATAGTGAGAAACTCATCTTGTGCTACTAAACATGTTATTGGTGTGCTCAGACAACATCTGAAAGCTGAGGGGTTGGAAGGGGGGGGGGGGTGGGTCTGTTCAAAGTATCTTCATTGAAATACTTCTATGTGTGAAAAGGAAAAGTCCCATCATAAGGGTGCATTTGTCTAAATCTACATGTTACTGATTAAAACAAAATATATAGGGCCTGTGGACAATATATTTAACATAATGTTAGATTTTTTGGATGTGATAAGGATTAATTTAGTTATTTCAACCCCAACATTGTGTGGTACAAATGTATGCAATATGTAACAGCTAATATTTATGTTCTATTATTTTCAACTTTGCCATTCACAATAGTTAACAAATATTATTTAATTTTTACCTTTTTCATGTAGAAACTTCCAGTACCAGAAAAGATAAAACAGGTGTGGCTGTAGGAACCCAAGGGATTCAAAATAAAGGTATTATAAACTCTTTTTCTCTAAGCATTCAAAAGGAAAAAAATAGTGAGAAACTCATCTTGTGCTACTAAACATGTTATTGGTGTGCTCAGACAACATCTGAAAGCTGAGGAGGGGGGGGGGGGGGTCTGTTCAAAGTATCTTCATTGAAATACCTCAGTTTGTGAAAAGGAAAAGTCCCATCATAAGGGTGCATTTGTCTGAACCTACAAAATATATAGGGCCTGTGAACAATATATTTAACATAATGTTAGATTTTCTGGATGTGATAAGGATTAATTTAGTTATTTCAACCCCAACATTGTGTAGTACAAATGTATGCCATATGTAACAGCTAATATTTATGTTCTATTATTTTTAACTTTGCAATTCACAATAGTTACAAATATTATTTGATTCATACATTTTCCCTGTAGAAACTTCCAGTACCAGAAAAGATGAAACAGGTGTGGCTGCAGGAGCACACGGGATTCAAAATAAAGGTATTATAAACTCTTTTTCTCTAAGCATTCAAAAGGAAAAAATAGTGAGAAACTCATCTTGTGCTACTAAACATGTTATTGGTGTGCTCATACAACATCTGAAAGCTGAGGGGGGGAGGTGGGTGGGTCTGTTCAAAGTATCTTCATTGAAATACTTCTATGTGTGAAAAGGAAAAGTCCCATCATAAGGGTGCATTTGTCTAAATCTACATGTTACTGATTAAAACAAAATATATAGGGCCTGTGGACAATATATTTACCATAATGTTAGATTTTTTGGATGTGATAAGGATTAATTTAGTTATTTCAACCCCAACATTGTGTGGTACAAATGTATGCAATATGTAACAGCTAATATTTATGTTCTATTATTTTCAACTTTGCCATTCACAATAGTTAACAAATATTATTTAATTTTTACCTTTTTCATGTAGAAACTTCCAGTACCAGAAAAGATAAAACAGGTGTGGCTGTAGGAACCCAAGGGATTCAAAATAAAGGTATTATAAACTCTTTTTCTCTAAGCATTCAAAAGGAAAAAAATAGTGAGAAACTCATCTTGTGCTACTAAACATGTTATTGGTGTGCTCAGACAACATCTGAAAGCTGAGGAGGGGGGTGGGGGGGGGGGGGGGGTCTGTTCAAAGTATCTTCATTGAAATACCTCAGTTTGTGAAAAGGAAAAGTCCCATCATAAGGGTGCATTTGTCTGAACCTACAAAATATATAGGGCCTGTGAACAATATATTTAACATAATGTTAGATTTTCTGGATGTGATAAGGATTAATTTAGTTATTTCAACCCCAACATTGTGTAGTACAAATGTATGCCATATGTAACAGCTAATATTTATGTTCTATTATTTTTAACTTTGCAATTCACAATAGTTACAAATATTATTTGATTCATACATTTTCCCTGTAGAAACTTCCAGTACCAGAAAAGATGAAACAGGTGTGGCTGCAGGAGCACACGGGATTCAAAATAAAGGTATTATAAACTCTTTTTCTCTAAGCATTCAAAAGGAAAAAATAGTGAGAAACTCATCTTGTGCTACTAAACATGTTATTGGTGTGCTCAGACAACATCTGAAAGCTGAGGGGTTGGAAGGGGGGGGGGTCTGTTCAAAGTATCTTCATTGAAATACTTCTATGTGTGAAAAGGAAAAGTCCCATCATAAGGGTGCATTTGTCTAAATCTACATGTTACTGATTAAAACAAAATATATAGGGCCTGTGGACAATATATTTAACATAATGTTAGATTTTTTGGATGTGATAAGGATTAATTTAGTTATTTCAACCCCAACATTGTGTGGTACAAATGTATGCAGTATGTAACAGCTAATATTTATGTTCTATTATTTTCAACTTTGCCATTCACAATAGTTAACAAATATTATTTAATTTTTACCTTTTTCATGTAGAAACTTCCAGTACCAGAAAAGATAAAACAGGTGTGGCTGTAGGAACCCAAGGGATTCAAAATAAAGGTATTATAAACTCTTTTTCTCTAAGCATTCAAAAGGAAAAAAATAGTGAGAAACTCATCTTGTGCTACTAAACATGTTATTGGTGTGCTCAGACAACATCTGAAAGCTGAGGAGGGGGGTGGGGGGGGGGGGGGGGTCTGTTCAAAGTATCTTCATTGAAATACCTCAGTTTGTGAAAAGGAAAAGTCCCATCATAAGGGTGCATTTGTCTGAACCTACAAAATATATAGGGCCTGTGAACAATATATTTAACATAATGTTAGATTTTCTGGATGTGATAAGGATTAATTTAGTTATTTCAACCCCAACATTGTGTAGTACAAATGTATGCCATATGTAACAGCTAATATTTATGTTCTATTATTTTTAACTTTGCAATTCACAATAGTTACAAATATTATTTGATTCATACATTTTCCCTGTAGAAACTTCCAGTACCAGAAAAGATGAAACAGGTGTGGCTGCAGGAGCACACGGGATTCAAAATAAAGGTATTATAAACTCTTTTTCTCTAAGCATTCAAAAGGAAAAAATAGTGAGAAACTCATCTTGTGCTACTAAACATGTTATTGGTGTGCTCAGACAACATCTGAAAGCTGAGGGGTTGGAAGGGGGGGGGGGGGGGGGGTGGGTCTGTTCAAAGTATCTTCATTGAAATACTTCTATGTGTGAAAAGGAAAAGTCCCATCATAAGGGTGCATTTGTCTAAATCTACATGTTACTGATTAAAACAAAATATATAGGGCCTGTGGACAATATATTTACCATAATGTTAGATTTTTTGGATGTGATAAGGATTAATTTAGTTATTTCAACCCCAACATTGTGTGGTACAAATGTATGCAATATGTAACAGCTAATATTTATGTTCTATTATTTTCAACTTTGCCATTCACAATAGTTAACAAATATTATTTAATTTTTACCTTTTTCATGTAGAAACTTCCAGTACCAGAAAAGATAAAACAGGTGTGGCTGTAGGAACCCAAGGGATTCAAAATAAAGGTATTATAAACTCTTTTTCTCTAAGCATTCAAAAGGAAAAAATAGTGAGAAACTCATCTTGTGCTACTAAACATGTTATTGGTGTGATCAGACAACATCTGAAAGCTGAGGGGGTGGAAGGGGGGGGGGGGTGGGTCTATTCAAAGTATCTTCATTGAAATACTTCTGTGTGTGAAAAGGAAAAGTCCCATCATAAGGGTGCATTTGTCTAAATCTACATGTTACTGATTAAAACAAAATATATAGGGCCTGTGGACAATATATTTAACATAATGTTAGATTTGTGGATGTGATAAGGATTAATTTAGTTATTTCAACCCCAACATTGTGTGGTACAAATGTATGCAATATATAACAGCTAATATTTATGTTCTATTATTTTTAACTTTGCCATTCACAATAGTTAATAAATATTATTTGATTTATACCTTTTTACTCTAGAAACTCCCAGTTCTAGTAAACATGAATCAGATGTGGCTGGCTGCAGCAACAAAGGGGTTAGAAGTAAAGGTATTATAAACGCTTTTTCTCTAAGCATTAAAAAAGGAAAAAATAGTGAGATTAAAACATGTTATTGGTGTGCTGTCAATGCCAGGGATGAATTTGTCAGTTCAAATCTGATTAATTTTTAATTTATGATATTCCTGATTTGTGACAGACCTATATTACCAACAGACAAAATCTGTATTTTTGTTAATCTCAATAGGTATGGATTTATGAACTTTATTCCTCTGAAATATAGAATTACATTTTTGGATGTGATAAGGATTAATTTAGTTATTTCAACCCCAACATTGTGTGGTACAAATGTATGCAATATGTAACGGCCAATAATTACACCATGTGACTGTACAAATAACTCAAAAAGCAATTACTGTGATAATGCTAAATACAAGCACCACACTTTTTTATTATTTATTATCCAGAATTTGCTGACAGTGACTATCCAGATATGGATACTGGCGACAGTGACAACACAGACATGGATACTGCCGACAGTGACCATTCAGACATGGATACTACCAACATTGACATTCCAGACATGGATAACCAGGGTAAGCTACTAATAGAAACGTTTCTTCAAGACTCATGGGAAACAACAAATAATACTTAATAAATGGTTTTGTACGTCAACCTGCAATCTTTCCCAGTGATATGCGGTATCTATTATGAGACCGATAATATAATAGCAGGATATATACCACCAGATTTTAGCATTTTGTGACTCCAATGATTGTTAATGGCATACAAAATATATCAGTTGAAATTGGCCATTATGTTCTATTTTTTTTAACTTTGCAATTCACAATAGCTAACAAATATTATATGTCAATTACTCGGCTGGTATCGTTTGCTTGATCCTCGCGTTTATTTAATTAAGTTTCGCTCGTCATAGATTCTGCTAGAATCATGCTTATAGGCCATCATCAATTGTTATTATTTACTCATATATTTCGGCTGCTAGAGGCTTTCAATAAAGACTTTGTATATATAATAGCTCGTTCGTCTGGTATCCATGTAAGCACAGTCCCTGTAGCCTAGTGGAGTAACCAATCGCCGCGATAGTGACACATTAAGATATCAAAAGATTATCAAAAAGTGCTCAACTGATAAATCAGGAGCGTAATATGTATTGACAACCATTTACGCTCCTGACTTATCAGTTGAGCACTTTTCGATTATCTTTTGATACCTTAATGTGTATAGATCCCCTTTGGAATATTTGTTGCTCTGATCGCCGGTTTTAACACCATTGATTGTGTATTCTCATTTTCAATGTGTGAAAAACCTCCGATCAGAGAGACATCTTTCGCCTGACTATTGGACAAAATGACTGTATGGGATTGTCCATGAAACTCAGAGTAGCGATAATATTCCAGAAGGTCTATACCTCTGAATTTTTTTTGAATTTTTATATAAAAATTCAGCGGTATAGACCTTCCGGATTTTTATCGCTACTCTGAGTTTCATGGACAATCCCATACTGTCATTTTGTCCAATCGTCAGGCGAATAGATGCTACATATTATCATCATCAGGGTGTAGTTCGCCCGCTTGAGAGGAACTCCTCCCTAGAATGCCTCCACAGACTTCTGTTTCTAGCTAGTCTTGACCATGTAGTGCCCAGCTGTCGGGTAAGGTCGTCTCTCCAGCATGTTTTGGGGCGTCCACGTTTACGGGTCCTATTTCTTGGAATCCACTCTGTTGCTCTGACTATCCACCGGTTATCTGTTAGCCGTGCAATGTGTCCTGCCCATTTGTGTTTTGCCATCCTGATGCTATCGATGATGTCGCTGACACCTGTTTGTTGTCGAATCCAGGTGTTACACTTTTGGTCGCGAAGAGTGATGCCCAGCATTATGCGCTCCATCTTGTGCTGTGCCACTGCTAGCTTCTCTAACATGGTGTTGGTTGGTGCCCATGTCTCACTACCATAAGTCATTACTGGAAGAATATACTCATTTAGAACCTTCCTCTTGATCTTCATACTGGTCTTACGGCTTCTCATGATATTTCCTACTTTACTGAAAGCTGCCCAACCGAGTCCAATTCTCTTATTTTTTTCAGGGAGCAAGTCGCCATCTCGTGTCACCGTCTTTCCCAGGTATACATATCTGTCCACCACGTCCACCTCCTCGATGATTTTTCCATCAACAGTTATTACGGACTTGTTGACATGGTCATTGAACATCACTTTGGTCTTGCCTAGGTGCATGTTAAGGCCAACTGGTTGCTGACTCTGTCGATGTCAGTGAGCATAGTTTCCAACTCCTCTGGTGATTTGGCCATCAAGATGATGTCATCGGCGAATATTAGGTGTGAAAGGTGTTTGCCATTGATGTTAAGGCCCTTGTCTTTCCAGTCTATTCTACCTATGATAGCCTTGATTCAAGGCGTACTGCTGCTGGATGTCACTTTTAGCCTAAGTATCACATACTAGTACCAGTACTGTATGTTGCATGCCCATATCCATAGTAGGCCTAACCAGTACCACTACCAGCCACATATCCACACCTGTTGAAATATGTCAACAAGATTTTCATTTCCCTTAGTTGCAGTAACGCCTTGATCGGGCGCTAATTAGATTAAATAATTGTAACGGTAAACTATGCTATTGCCGCAGATTCTGCGGCCAGCCAATCAGAGCAAAGGAGGATGAATTGGTGACCAGTAACGAGATATCGGGTCGCTGGACCTGCTTGGGATTAGTTCATTTATACATAGGGGTGTAGTGGTTTCATCCTGGTATTACAAATATAAATTAACTCTCATTGTAATTGAGAATGTATTTAATATAATATATTTTGCTATTTATTGAATACTTCTACTCATAAATACAACATTTATATTATACAACCGGAATAAAAATGGTGATTAAAATCATGTTGAACTGGTACTTGCCCACTGTATATTGTATCATTCATTAGAGTTCAACAAACTCTAGCCATGCTTTAACGATGGAAATGCGCACATGTAAAAGATGACATAATTCATCGGGAGTGGCCTAATTCATTAGCGTGCTAGCAAGTCCTTCTGGCCGGTCGGTTCTCAGGCGAGTTTGGTTTTCAGATGTGGCAATTTCATAATGACAGCCCATACAGTATGTGCGAGTTCAGTTACGCAGTGATTATAGTGTCAATGGTGTGTTGTGCATGCTACATGTACAATGTATGTAGCATGCACGCGACAAGTGGACATGTAGTGGTGATATGGTAGGGATAATAATAGCAATCTAAAAGCAGTCTTTTTCTTAGAAAGAGTAGAGGTCTAATATTGGGAGATTATCTGTACGTAAAGAAGAGTATCTTTGCTACCTACAGCAAGTCTAACCTATGATGGCATCTTGGAGACATGATGTACACTGGATCAACACCATGGTTCTCAAATGCCTTGAAGAGTGGTGAAAACTTGATGGAATCGAAAGACTTCTCATAGTCGACAAAGGCAAAGCATAGGGGGGAATCTTGTACTCATTTGCCTTTTCTTGTAGCTGGTTTACTACTTGGATGTGGTCGATGGTGGAGAAACCTGCCCTTAAGCCTGCCTGCTCTCTTGGTTGATGATGTTCCAGTGTGCGTAACATTCTGCGTAGGAGGATTTTTGAAAATACCTTGTATGTGACTGGCAGGAGGCTGATCGGCCTGTAGTTTTTTTATGTCGGCCGTGTCTCCTTTCTTGTGAAGGATGATTACAGACGCCTTCTTCCATGAGCTGGGGACTTCGCCACCGGCAAAACATCTGTTGAAGAGCTTGGTAAGCATTTTGACAAAGGGCTCCCCGCCATCTTGCAGAATGCCAGCAGTGATGTTAGCCTCCCCAGGAGCCTTGTCACGTTTCAGTTGCTTGATGGCATCTCTCACTTCTGATGGTAGAATGGGAGGTGATGGAACGGTTGCAGTATTGTTGACATCAGTAAATGGTTGGTCTTGAGGTCTCCTAGTGCTATATAGCTTTGTGTAGAACTCCTCGCACCTCTTAATTATCCTGTCAAGGTCTTCAATGTGCGTGCCATTGTCTTCTCTAAGGCTGATGATTTTATTTCTGCCCAGACACTTCTTCTTTTTGGTGGACTTGAGACCTCTGTTATTTTCCAGGGCTTTCAGCTGTTCCTCCTCATTGTATCTATTTAAATCCTCTTTCATACGGCATTGGATGGCTTTACAAATCTCGATGTATTCAATATTTTGTACATTGGTCCCACTTCTCTTCATCTGCCTCTGCTTCTCTCTGAGGTGTTTTATTTGCACAGAGAGCTTTTCCGGTTTTGGTTGCTTGTCATTCCCAGCGGTCTCTACTGCAGTTTCCATAACGATGGTAGTGAGTTGTTCACAATGTGTGTCAATGTCATCTGTTGATTCAAATTTAAGGGTCTCGAACCTGTTGGTCAGCAGCAGCTGGAACTCTGTCGCCTTTGTTGAGAGTACCACTGCATTTGGCTTCTTTGGACGGCTCATGAGTCTCGCCCTCTCTCTCTTGGTGTTGATTGTTAAAGAGCCACGTACCAAGCGGTGGTCACTGCCCGTGTTGAACCTGTGAAATGTAGATGGCCCGATCACATTTTCGTAACACAGAATTATTTCAAACATACGGAGATTTTCATATCATATGAAAGCTCATATTTTTCTCATCATCATACTGAAATTTGACGGCCTAAATCGGTATAATTATGGAGAAATCGATGAAATAGCGTCGAATTACCGCGAATGGTGGTAACCACTGATATAGTTTGTGTACTACTCAATGGGTACAGTTCACAGCATCTTGTGCGTCTAAAATAAGAACCATTAGAGCTATGCAACTCAAACTTTGGTACACGACTTTTTTAAGGATGACCTTTCATGTAGAATAGAAAACTTCAAGTTGAAAATCGGAACATCTACCTTTAATAACAGAGACATCTGTGAAAATATGAGGCTTGTCTGTGAGGATGTAGTCAATCTCATTCTTTGTAGTGGTATTTGGGGAGATCCACGTCCAGCGTCTATTTGGTGATTTCTTGAAGAACGTGTTCATGATTTTCAACTGATGTCGTTCAGCAAAGTTGATGAGGGAGTTTCCTCTGCTGTTGTGTGTACCAAGTTCAAACTTTCCTGTGCAGGACTTTGTTGGTTCACCCAGTCCAACTTTAGCGTTGAAATCGCCCATGATGATGTTGTAGTGAGCTTTAAAGAGCTTCTTGGGAGATTTTTTTGGTGTGTTTTTTCATACTAAATTAAAAATTCAGAATCTCTGAAACATTTTCCCGATTAAAGTAATGAAAACAACCGACGGAAAAGTGTTGAAATCTATAGTTTGAAAGTTCGCTCTACTAGACGGAATAGCCAAAAATGATTTATTGCGGCGTACAAACAGAGGTCATCGTGTGACGTCATAGAAAGTAGAAACAAATCATATCGATACAAATTACAATCGCTGTCAGCCAACTCCCCTCATGGTCTAGTGGTTAGCGTACAGGACTCATGAACGAAAGGTTACTGGTTCGAATCCCGGTGTTGTAGAATTTTGCATATAAACCTTGTTTGATATTTTTTCGACAAAAGACATATATTGTATATCAGTTTCAATATTTGCCAGGTTCACAAATTATATGGTCTGAGTTCAGTGTTCATTTTGAATGTAATACATAAAATAAAACTTTAGCGTCCTTGCAATTTAAAATATAAATCAGTTATTTCTGTTTGTTGATATTAAGTTTTTTAAGAAGCCTTCCTTTGTATTGTATTGTACACACACACAGGTTTCTCGATATTTTTACATAATTTCAAGCTTAGAAGAAAGAAAACAGAAAACGATCTTTTCCCGAGATCAAACGACTAGACTGCTTAGCTAAAATGTAACAGGCTGCTGCTGCTAGCCTACCAGTTCCAGTGATAACCAACACAAGCTGCCATGGCTGCCGTGTCGGCAGTACCTTAGTCTGTTTATTTTCCGTTATCAACATTTAGATTGAAACTGATATACAATATATTTCTTTTGTCGAAAAAATATCAAACAAGGTTTATACGCAAAATTCTACAACACCGGAATTCGAACCTGTAACCTTTTGTTCATGAGTCCTGTACGCTAACCACTACACCAGGAGAGGAGTTGGCTGACAGCGATTGTAATTTGTTTCGATATGATTTTTTTCTACTTTCTATGACGTCACACGATGACCTCTGTTTGTACGCCGCAATAAATAGTTTTTGGCTATTCCGTCTAGTAGACTTATTTTAGAGCGAAAAAAGCAACTTTCAAACTAAGAATTCAACACTTTTCCGTCGGCTGTTTTCAATAATTTAAACGGGAAAATGTTTCAGTGACTCTGAATTTTTAATTTAGTATGAAATAACACCCAAAAATAATATCTCCAGAGTAACTATTTAATGTTAGAGGTAAGGTTTCCCACATCCTCATGTACTATGTCTACATCTTCATCTGTATGGCTGGTTGTTGGAAAGTAGATCTGGATTATATTTAGATGATACCTTCCGCTGATCTTGATGGAGAGTTGAGCCACCCTGTCAGATACAGCTTTAAAGCTGGTGGCATTTCCGGCAATTTTCTTGTTTACCATGAAGCCCACTCCCTTATGGCAAGTGTTGCCACCCTTGTAGTAAAGGTTATGACCACTGTTGTTTAGGGTAATGCAGCCTTCCTCTTTTATTCGAGCTTCGCTGATTCCAACGATGTCTAAATTTAGCCTTTCCAGCTCATCTTCAAGCTCTAGGATTCTGTTGTCTGAGGAAAGTGATCTGGCATTGTAGGTGCAAATTTTCAAGTTCCAATGGCAGCCTGTCCGAACCCAGAGATTCTTAGCACCCTCTGCTCCGTCGCCATTCTTCCCGCTGCCTTGGGTAGTAGCTTCAGAGCTGCTGGGGACTGAGGGCCATGGCTTATCGGTGTCTTTCATAGTTTCTAGGGGGTTTGCCATACTCGCCACGCTTGGCACTGCGGGTTGGCGAGGTATTTTCTGTCAGGGTTCCTTCCCGTAGCCTTCACCTAAAGAGGCAGAACCTGCAAGGCAGCAGATGTTTGCTAGATGGCCGGTGGCTCAAGTATGAGCTCATACGCCCTTGGAGATGTATTATATTTTTAGTTCCATCAGGGTGTCTAGCCACCCTCCTCACCATATTCCTCCTGGAATTTGGTGGGGGACAGTTATGTCGGTTTAGTCCCTGACGACCCGACCCTGCAACAGGATAGTACTGGTTTACATGTTACCAGTAGCAAGTCTCCAGACTTGACCTGACCAGACTGCAAAATATATCAGTTGAAATTGGCCATTATGTTCTATTATTTTAACTTTGCAATTCACAATAGCTAATAAATATTATATGATTTATACATTTTTCCTGTAGAAACTTCTAGTACAAGTAATGTTGAAGCAGATGGGACAGCAGCAACACAAGGAATTAAGAGAAAAGGTATTATAAACTATATTTCTCTAAGCATCACAAAAGGAAAAACGAGTGAGAAACCCAGATTGTGCTATTAACCCTAATCCTACTACACCACACGGCAACATATAACATAATGTTAGATTATATGTTCTGGATGTGATAAGGATTAATTTGGTTATTTCAACCCCAACTTTGTGTGGTACAAATGTATGCAATATGTAACAGCCAATAATTATATCATGTGACAGGGCCGTCAGACACTTTTGCCCAAGGGGGGTGCGTTTTCACGATTTTGAACCGGAAGTAGTAGTATGACGTCAGAGTGTTAATGCTGATAACAAGAGAAGTGGCAATCTCTATGTTTTGTTTAATATTATAACAATTTTGTCCTGAAGAAGTCAGAGTTAATCCTGACGAAAGCTTGACAGATTAAAACTCGTCCGACGGCGAAACCGTTAAAACTTTTAACTTATATTATGAATACCCGTCGTAAAAGCCTTTCTCACAATTGGATTTATGACTATTTAAGACACGCTTTAATCACCAATATTTAATTAATAAACACTTACTGACTTTGTGTATGACACGCTTTTAACGCTAACATTTAATTAATGAACACTTATTGACTCTGGAAATATTTCACCGGTATGCGCACATACACTTGACTCTGGGATATTTCACTGGTATGCGTACATACACTTGACTAGAGGATATTTCACCGGTATGCTAACATACACTTGACTCGGGGATATTTCACTGGTATGCGTACATACACTTGACTAGAGGATATTTCACCGGTATGCTAACATACACTTGACTCGGGGATATTTCACTGGTATGCGTACATACACTTGACTAGAGGATATTTCACCGGTATGCTAACATACACTTGACTCGGGGATATTTCACCGGTATGCGAACATACACTTGACTAGAGGATATTTCACCGGTATGCTAACATACACTTGACTCGGGGATATTTCACCGGTATGCGAACATACACTTGACTTAGAGGATATTTCACCGGTATGCGAACATACACTTGACTCTGGGATATTTCACCGGTATGCAAACATACACTTGACTCGGGGATATTTCACCGGTATGCTAACAAACACTTGACTCAGGGATATTTCACCGGTATGCTAACAAACACTTGACTCTGGGATATTTCACCGGTATGCGAACATACACTTGACTCGGGGATATTTCACCGGTATGCGAACATACACTTGACTCGGGGATATTTCACCGGTATGCGAACATACACTTGACTCGGGGATATTTCACCGGTATGCGAACATACACTTGACTCGGGGATATTTCACCGGTATGCTAACAAACACTTGACTCGGGGATATTTCACCGGTATGCGAACATACACTTGACTCGGGGATATTTCACCGGTATGCGAACATACACTTGACTCGGGGATATTTCACCGGTATGCGAACATACACTTGACTCGGGGATATTTCACCGGTATGCGAACATACACTTGACTCGGGGATATTTCACCGGTATGCGAACATACACTTGACTCGGGGATATTTCACCGGTATGCGAACATACACTTGACTCGGGGATATTTCACCGGTATGCGAACATACACTTGACTCGGGGATATTTCACCGGTATGCGAACATACACTTGACTCGGGGATATTTCACCGGTATGCGAACATACACTTGACGATGATATTTCACCAGTATGCGTACAACCACTTGACTAGGATATTTCACCGGTATGCGAACATACACTTGACTCGGGGATATTTCACCGGTATGCGAACATACACTTGACGATGATATTTCACCAGTATGCGTACAACCACTTGACTAGGATATTTCACCGGTATGCGAACATACACTTGACTCGGGGATATTTCACCGGTATGCGAACATACACTTGACGATGATATTTCACCTGTATGCGTACAACCACTTGACTAGGATATTTCACCTGATTTCACCTGTAAACTTATACACTTGACTCTGGGATATAACATCCAGTCTATACCAGTGGCATGCGCAGGATATTGTGAGTGGGGGGCACCTGGCCATAAATGAAATTCCCCCGACTATTTGAGTAAAGAACGAAAATTTTCGAATTGACACCTTTTTTTGCACGATTGAGCCACATTTTGGCTCTAAACAAGCTTGTACCAAAGAATATTGCATTTTGGGAAGACATATGCGCGCTATCCGGAAACAAAATTATCTGTGTTTTTTACTATCATAATTCCATGATGCCACTGACCTAGCCTCCTTCTCAATTCCCCCGACTGGCCTAAGTTTCCCCCGACTGACTCGACGGCCCCCCTCCCCTTTGCGCACGCCACTGGTCTATACAGAGAATAAACTTTATAGGGGGAGATAAATTGGAGATGTTAATCCTGTAATTTCACAAGTGTGTGTACAATCATTTTTTTATGGGTCAAGGCTCACATTGTATAAATGTATGATGTAATCCTGCTATAGCGTGGTAGAAGGGAAGTGTTTTTATATTCCCAAGACCGCGCTACAATCCGTGTCCTACGATGATAATTAACGTGCTGTTTTGTAGTAATATAATTATATAAGTGTCTAAAACGCTTGTTTAGACCTAAAATACTGCAAAATATACCGAAAAGGTACAATAAAACATGGAATCAAATGAATAACCATGTAGAAACACCAGTGACTAGTCTCTTACACGCACTTCTGTACATGCATGCAATAACCAGGGCAATGCTCCGGTGTATTGACTGGCGCTGTTGAAGAGTTCATTGTCTATTGTAAAGGGTACACACCACCATAACCTTCCGCGGGCCAGGGTGCAGGGGTACTAAAGTCCCTAAAAAAACTTTGATTGCTGCTTCAAATGTGAATATGTTGACTAGATTTTCACCATATGTCTTAGATTTTGTTTTATTAAAAAGTTGAAACCTTCACGATTGTAATCTGAAATGTAAAAAGTCACGAATTATTCTTGGGTGTGAGTCTTGATCACACGTGTGAAGCGGCCCGAAACTCTGATTTTCCTGCTTTTTACGCACTATAAAAGCTAGTGATTTGCGAAATCAAAATTTCTGAAAAACTGGGACTGTCGATCATATGTGAAATGTTAATAATATTAAAGAAAACAAAATTACGAAGATTTTACAACAAAAATAAATATCCCAGCTAAGGAGGGGGACCCCAGGAGAAGCGATTGAACATCTGGTTTCTAACACACGTTTCAATGGAAGCGACTATGGTGGTGTATACCCTAAAGAGTTCTAGGCTATTCATTATTTAAACAAGAGAGGGCAGCATTTCACAGTTCCGTTACAATATTATAAAGCGAGCATCCAAACAAACATCTGCGGTCGTTAGGGGAACACCCCACACCACCCACCTGAATATGATACATGATGGTGTATAAGTGCACCCAACCCACCTGTCAACTTTTAAAAACATTCCACCATTAACACCCTCCTTGAAAAAAATCATGCGTACGCACCTGATACACACTATTTTAAGGGTTGATTGAGTTCAGCGCGATATTCTGCTCACATATGTATATCAGCCCTACGAGATCAATTTACATTAAAGGTATATTATGTGAGCTTTCAGGGAACGCCCTCAACATCGAGAAAAAAAATTGAAAGCAGATTTTCTTGCAGATTTACATTTCTGATCATAAATCGTACATACATTCCAAGTTACAGGGCGATACAATTCTTAATAACTTCAAAATCATGGTTTTAGAGTGAAAATAAACTGTCGGGATCCGGACAGTTTATTATTTTCACTATAAATTGAATCTAAAACCATGATTTTGAAGTTATTAAGAAAGAGGTAATTAGGAATCGTATCGCTCTGTAACTTGTATGTATGTACGATTGATGATCCGAAATGTAAATCTGCAAGAAAATCTACTTTCTAAAACAAATCATGAATAGAGGGCGCTCTCTGGAAAAGATCACATAATATGCCTTTAGAGGAATGGTCAGTGTTTTCTATTAGTAACAATTGTTTAATCATTCATTTTGTAACAGGAAAAGGAAGGCCCCAAGGAGTTGTCACGGCCTCAAGACCTACTATAAGGCCACGTAAATTTGAGCAGCAAAATCCAAAGACTAGAGAAAAAGGTAAAGAAATGACATAATAAAATAGATATGTTTATAACAAAAAAGGTTTTCAAGTGTTTTGTCATCCAATATTACAGACACATATTTCTTAGGAAAATGTATTTGGGCAGGTGTTTACAGTAAAGTTGGTGCTCGTTTTGTATAGTTAATTTATGACCTAGGGTTGCTGACACAAAGTGGTCTATTGTGGGCATACAGGGTGAGTAAAAAAGTATACTCAAAGTAAAATAATAATTTTAAATATTTTTTATCAGAATATGAAGGCAAACAAAATATGCAGCAATAGATACATTTATTTGCTATCATCAGCAAAAAGAATCATGACATTTAATGGAACCGTTTACCAGATATAACTATTTTGGTGAAGTTACTGCATTTTGAAACCGAACACATTATTGCATATTTTACTCAATAATGCGTGATATTAAAGAACAATTGGATTCATGTATGGTACACAATTGCTAACTAATAAAGACAAATCAAACATTATTTTTTCAATCATTAAATGCGAAATAAAGCAACAACAACAATACATTTGGCTTTGCGATAGAGTGTGGACAGTTTTCAATAGTGGCATTTAGTAGATCTTTTAAGAGAAAATATCGCAAATGTTGTTCGGTTTGTAAAATGTTGACTTTTACGCAAATAGGCATACAATATTATTACCAGAACCAATTTCAACCAACTAAAATTCTTCAGAAAGCCAATGAGATAATCCGTCTGCCTTGATAAACAATCTGTGAAATTTGTGAACAGATTTTAAAATATAAAGTCCCAAATTGAGAACACTTTCTTTTTACTCATCCTGTACGTTGTACATGGTTTTAAAATTATAATGCTCAAATTGAAATTGCTGAAGTTGAAATTGTTTTATCTGATCACAAAACATGTCATTGGTTATTGACCAAGTTTACGCAAATGACCATAATCATTTTAATTTAAAATTAAATATACTCAATCTACCCACCTTCAACCCTCAACTGTTTTGCTTAGAGAATGTGATATATGCATGAAGCCATTAATGAGTGTATTATTGATACTAGAATGAATTAACCATCACTGTTGAGTTGTATTGCTTCATATAGTTTCCATTGAAATTCTTATTTCAGTAATGCTGGGTTGGCTGCTGCAACCGGCTGATGTAGAAAGGGCATTCAATGGTGAAAAAATTAATGAAACGCTCATCACTGTCCAGCCCCAAGAGGTATGCCGTGCCATCATCGATGTAAATGTAAATTCCATCGGCAAATATTTTGACCAAGATGCATGGACCCTTGTCCAGAATGTGATACAAAGTGCCAAAACCATTGATACTTTCTGCTGCAAAGAATGCAGCAGCCTAATTGATGATAAAACCGAGGATAGCATCCAATGCGACTCATGCCTCTATTGGCTCCATTTTAAATGTGTA
The DNA here is from genome assembly GCA_035610835.1 of Ophiura sarsii. Classification (NCBI taxonomy): domain Eukaryota; kingdom Metazoa; phylum Echinodermata; class Ophiuroidea; order Amphilepidida; family Ophiuridae; genus Ophiura; species Ophiura sarsii. The sequence goes on along the minus strand of CM069441.1, from coordinate 69,480,895 downwards.
GGGGTGACTAGGTGTCCAAAAAGGGCATGGTTTTGTACGCGATGTAACCTCGAAACATGAAATTTATCAAGCGCTGTAACTTTTGAACTATCAATTATGATGTATAATAAAAGTATACATTTTTAGAAAGGAAATGAGTCTGAAAAATCTATTTTTAGTATCAAATTTTTGACCAAAATGTCACTATGTTTTGGCTCACAATTTGCGTCATTCGTAGCAAATTTGTTTTTTTGTAAGAAAACCTGAAATTGCACCAAATTAATCTTAATGAAGTTCCCTATGAAGCTCTTTTTTAATATCTGATTTATTTTTGGATTTATTCACCAAAAAATGCCAAAAATGTGGAGGTAAAAAAAAATCACATTTCGTTAGCACGTAGTTCCACAAATAAATCAGATATTCAAAAAAGAAAGAAAGAGCTTCCTATGGACTTTTATTATGATTATAATAAAACTAGAACAACAATATTTGACCAAATTATTTTTATAGTTATCTTTTCCAAACCTAAAATGGGTTAAACCATATGGTTGTTTTTTATAGTTTTTTCAAATATGGTCAATTTCATGTTCATGGTTGGATTCATTGAACTCTTTTCTTCAAGAAACTGTGTACTTTTATATAGATTAAATGAATACTGAAGTAGTTACATGAGTTTTACGGATAGCCCTTAAAACCATGATTTTTAAACTTCAGTATGCTGATTCCGAAAATGATTTTGATGATTTTACCTTCTAATAAGAGTAGGTTATACAAGTTTAGGAGGCACTAAAATTTGTAAGTCATACTAGTTTAGAGAATACTAATTACTATGTTATACACAATCCTAATATGTCTACCGATTTAAAATGATACAAGCCTTTACAGGTCACACACAATTCATAATTTTTCTCTTTTTCTATATTAATCTCAAATGATAAGTCACTGAATATTTTTAATAATGTCATTTTAGGTCAATATTTGTGTTTTATATTTCATTTTTAAAGTTTTTTCATATAACATTGACATAAAAACTATTTGTTGTAATGCATTGTAATATATGAATTCAGGGTCAGAATTTCGTCAAAGGTTACGAGAACCCATTTATCTGCTTCATCAATATTGGTGCTATTGTGACAAACGAGGTGTCAAAATGAAAATTCCAGTTCCTGCCCATATTTTGAATTTATTTAGAGTCTTAGGAATTAAACACAGGGTGTCTCGAAAAAAAGTGGATACTTTCTTTTTGTGCGGAGTTTACTATGGACATAACTCAATCTATTTCATGTGAGCGTGTTTTTTTGCTGTTCACAAACTGCACCCATATCATAAATACAACTTTGCATACATGCGCAACACAATTGACCAATCAGGACATGTTGTCATTTTTTTCGGTACTCACGTCCGAGCTTACGCACACACCCCGCACGCATTGTTGGAATTTGCAGGGTGCGGCGTCAAAATGCGTGTGACAATTTCACGATTGACCAATTAGGATGCGTGATTATTTGTTTAAAGGAACCGGTACGCACTTCCGTATTTATGCACACTCGCACCTACGTATTGCAATGCGCACCTATGCACCTATGTACGCAACTCGAACGTACGCAACTCGAACGTACGCATGATTTGATGGAATTATGTCCAAGGCATTATGACAGGGAGTATAAGTCCATAGTATTTTGATGCGGCGGTTTATCACCTTAGCTACAAAATAGATATGTATGATTGATTATAACGTGCTAGTTTTACTTATTATTCAGTATATATGCAGCAATGGAAATACCCACATGACTTTCCACCCGGGGTTGACTAGGAACTTCACACTTTGTGGACTTAGAATATTTCTAACCATAGACAGTTACCGTCAATGTTCTAACCAAATTTTACAAAAAGAAATAAATAAGTTGAAAAAGTGGCCCTAGTGTGAATCGAACCATGGACCTTTGCATGTAAGTCAACCACTAGACTTGCGAGGGCTGAACTGGCCAAGACAAGATTTCAATTGCTCTTATTATTACAGAATAAAAGTATACTACTGTTATGATCAGTACGTACAATATTATTAATAGACCTGCGACTGACATGATCGTCAACGCCGGGCGGAAAGACATGTGGGTATTTCCACTACTGCATAAATACCATAGTATAAATGGATTTATAACCAGGATCTATCATCAAGATTCATCATCCGTCTATCCATCAGCTCCACTTATAATCCATATTCAACCCATTGCTTTGTGCTCAATTGGTGGGATCGACATGAATAGGCATGGATAATAATACATAGATGTCCGACTATTTATTTTTGGAATCGGCATACCGAAGTTGTCTTAAAATGACATTGTTCTAAACTGTACTATCTTTCTTCTGAAATCCGTTTAGTCAATAAGTATAATGATCAAATGATCACCTTTTTTGAAACATAATGGGCCATATTCTCGTACTAAACACAGTTTTAGCTTAAAACCGTGTCTAACTAAACACGTGTCTAACTAAAACGCGAGTTTACCTTTTAAACAACGTGTTTAACTAAACATGGTTTTAAACTCTGCACATCTAGTCCCCAGGGTAGTTGTGCGTTAATGTATACAGTTATTTATTTTTGTTGTGGCCCTAATGGGTTAAAATAGATATCGACTGAATACCTCAAGCGCACATGTATTTTTGATACTCCACGATTTGCTTGACAGCTTACACCGGGCATGGTTGAGTAATTATTCAAGGCATACAGTTCGTGTATTTGTTTAGTTAAACGCGCCTTAAACTACCCCATACCCATGTTTAAAGTAAGACACTTTTCAGTGAGTTAGACTCGTGTTTAAGTAAAACAAATGTACGCAAATCGCGTTTAGTTAAACGCTGTGTCTAAAGTCAAAGTTAGACGCGTGTTTAGCTTAAAACCGTGTTTAACTACGTACGAGAATACGGGCTATTGTGTTAACAATTTGTTGAAAAAGTATGATGCATTTGTTAATATTTCCTTTAAAATTTAATAGTTTTAATTTCTTATTTCTCTTAACTTGCCTGATCGACATTAGTACCTATATTGTTGTAATTAGAGTCGCATACTATAGTTTGATCAGTTCCAAATTGGCGAGTAATATGCAGTTTGTGTCTCTCGGCGCACAACCAAATTCTTTTTTTGGCACATATTAATTGGTTTAAGTGGGAATCTGCACATCATAAGCACTGTGGGCTAGCACTTAAAGTGTACGTTATGAAGACTCTCAGAAATGTAATGCGGAACAGTAGGAGTTTCATATGTGCCCGTGGATAAATGTAAGCCTCACATTTTTCACTTATTTGGAACTGATTAAAAGCAAACCCATAAGGGGAACAAAATGTCCACTTATACGATACTGTAATATTCATTGTGTTATATATTATGTTACTGATGATATTTCATGACATATTTTTATTTTAAAGAGTTATTTAGATATCTTATTCGAGCCATTTTGTTAACCCGGTAGCTTGTGGGATAGTAGTGAATTCCTTCATACAGCACAATGTTTAGACCATGGCTCGAAAAAGGTATCTTAATTAATATATAAAAACATAATCGACTGAAGATATCTTTAGTTATCTACTGTTAGTCCTGTCAATTGCCACAATACCTTATTCGAGCATATTTTTTAACCATGTAGCGCCATCTTTTCGACCATGGCTCAAAAAAGGTATCTAAGTTAATCTATAAAAACAGAATAGATCCTAATACAGGCTGTCCCAAAATGATTAGTATCCAACGATGCCAAAAGTTCAATAATTTGTTTCATCATCAAAATCAATTAGATTAGATCAATTGTTTTTCTATCATATTTGATACTGTACCATTGAATTTGAATTTTATATCATGAATACTGGACTCGTTTAAAGAAAGTGTCCTGTAAGCACAACATTGTGCATTATATGTTAGTAAAAGAATTATCGAGCCTAAATCGTGTAGTTGTATAGAACAAAGCATCATACCTATCATAAAAAAAGAATAAAAACAGCACCATCTCTCAACATGCCATGTTTAAAATTCGCGGTGATCGAATGTCCCGGGATCAATGACGTCATGGTTATTGGTGCTCAGATTTACGCAAGTGCATTGTATAATTATGATTTCATTGATGCCGGGACTTTCGATTGCCGCGAATTAAAAAAAATTGCATGTTGTGAGATGGCGCAGTTTTTATTCATTTTTATGATAAGTATGATGTGTTTTTTTCTATATAACTACGTTATTTGGGCTCGATAATTCTTTTTTTAACATATAATGCACAATGTTGTGCTTGCCGGACACCTCCTTTAACTGAAGTTACACTCACTCCATTGTGTAAGACATAGTGATTTCACCTTTTTGACAAAGTGCAACAAAATATGTGTGTAACCAGCTTGTTTGAAAGAAACTATACATTCTCTTAATCTCTCGTCTGCTAATATCTTTGGTTCCTTTCTATTTTAAACTGTTGTTGTATCATATGGTTGTTCAAATCATTAATAATTCTTTATTTTGATACAATTTGAAGAGTAAAAATGGATCGTCACGCATGAGTGACCAACTCTTTGTTACTATATGAGATAGTTTTGAGGCTAAACTTGAGGAGACATTTAAATAGATAATTAACAGTGGCTTATACTTCATATTGGGGATGCAATTCTTTACAAACTTTGTAAAACTGATATAGTCCCTAACTGTTTTGCCTCACCAAATCCATTCTCCAATGTGAAAATGAAATCTAAGACACTGCTAATTCACAAAATACCACTTCATTAGCTACTTAGAAGTCCCTAAAAACATGTCAAATAAAACAAAGCTGTTTTAAATATAATAACAAAACACATTTTTTAGCAATTTGTCAAAAAGGTGAAATCACCATGTCTTACATAATGGATTGTATATTGAGTTTCATCAATCCGATAAAAATTCTAATGAAATGGTTCAGTATGACGAATATGATGGAAAATCGAAGGACCTAATCCCATTGATGTTGAAGATGAACAAAAATTGATTAACTTTGGGCATAGATGGTTACTTACCATTTTGGGACAGTATGTATCAGCCTACATGACATGGCTGCTAGATTAGATGTTGCTAGTTATTGAAGGTTTTTTTTTGTTGGATTATGACTATTATTGCTATAAATGTTTGCTATATACTATAGATAACTCATTCAAGGGCTGCTGTGGCTATCTATGTAAAGAAAGGTTAAATATAGGTTATGACAGATTGACTTTTATTGGAACTTTCTATTGCTGTATGATGCCTTTGTTAATGTAAGCCATGACAGATTGAATATTGCTATCTACTAAAGATTGCCTATAGAATACTATGACTGGACGATTGCTGTTAAATATTAACGATTGTTGTTAAATATTAACGATCGTTCAAATGCTAGTTTGCTATCATGCAAGTGTAAATAGCTTAAAGTCTGCTATCTACTTAAGATAGGTCAATGGGTTTGTACTGTTGCATCCAGTGCTTTTAAATTAATCGAAGGCATTGAAGGCATTTGCCTTTGATGCCCCCACCTAGTTGCCTTGATGTCCTCAATTTCTGCCTGTTTTCGCTCCATTCTAAAGTACATAATTGCCTTGGAGAAAGTTGGTGCCCCTTTCAAATTGCTAAATTGCATGCCATTGCCATTTTCATTTCTTATTTTGAGGCCTGGTTGCATCTTTGTAAGTATGGGTCATGACATATTTCTTATCTACTGAAGATAGTGTTTGTTATCTGCTGTTAGTCCAGTCTTTGTAAATGTAAGTCATGAAAAATACTATTGCTATCTACTAACTGTTATTGCTGTCTATGTAAATAGAGGTCATGATGGATTGTTTTTGCTGTCTACTAAAGATAAATGTTGTTATTACATGTCATACATTATTTATAAGGGTATCCTCTCTTTATTTAGTTCTTTTGTAACAACATCAGAGATTATAAACATTTACAAAGACTGGACCAACATCAGAGATATTGAAGAGCAAGCCGAATGTTTGTTTGTGTTTATCGAACTACCACCCACAAATCAACACAGTCACCCTGAAACAATTTTCAATCCTACAAGTATTACGTCAACACTGCACAACAAAAGCAGTGTCGTCTGCTACATAGATTCGCTCTATTAAAAAACACACATTTAGGATTACTTATGGATAATTAAAATGTTGCACCGACCAAGCATGTGCTATACAAAAACCTCTGTTAAGTCTTTCACATATTGTTCTTCTGTCAGAGGAATCCACAGTCGTGCTTGCTCGATATTTGTACTCTGTACTCACCGTAAGCTTTTTTCAAATGTTCAATTTAGTTTTGACAACGAAATATGTATGATGTGTAATAAAACAAATAGTTAAGGTTCATTTTGTAGAAGTACTAGTCCATTTGTGTTGATAATTTGAGACGATAATTGGTGACTGCTCTCTTCATGGAGAGTCCCAATTCACAACACAACAGGACCAGAAGTTTGCACTATTTCTCCTAAAACCATTTTGTATCTGTATACTGTTATTGCTGTCAATGTAAATATAGGTCATGACAGATAGATTTTCACCATCTGCTGAAGATATCTGTTGACTTTTGATATTTACTGTGATTGCTGTCAATGTAAATGTATGTCATTACAGATTAATTTTTGCTATCTACTGGAGATAGCTTTTGTTATCTACTTTTAATGCTGTCTATTGCCATACGTTTTGAACAGCCACCCAAAACAGCAAGCCCTTATAGTGTACGTTATGAAGACTCCCAGAAATGTGATGCGGAACATGTAGTATGAGTTTCATATGTGCCCATGGATAAATGTAAGCCTCACATTTTTCACTTATTTGGAACTGATCAGGTTTTATCAAACCGTTGCTATTCTAAAGCAAACCCATAGGGATAAAAAAAAGGTTCAGTCATACGATACTGTAAGATTGTTGTGTTATTGTATCATGTTACTGGTAATATTAAAATAATAAATGTTATATGTTAGATACCTTATTCAAGCCATTCTTTTAACCCTCAACATAATGGCATTACATAACATATGAACATAAAGCATTTGACTTATTAAACGGGGGAGATGGATTTTATTGAGTAGGTAACAGCTGAGATGGTGGAGGGGGAGGTACACACAAAATCTATGGGAAGTTGCGTCTACTCCGAATCAGAGCATGACATTTTGGAAACGATAGGGCTACAAGCATGGTTTTGGTCTTTACTTATAGCTATAGTCTTGTATATGTTTGGAACATAGCTATAGTTTTGTATATGTTTTGAACATTTGTGTACATATCATTTGTTTAGTTTATAAACTACAAACTTTTACTTAACCCTAACCCAGCTGAATCTCACTAAATCTCACTGCCAGAATCTCCAAGCACGTGCTGCTGCATTGCCTCGATGACGTCACCTACCGCATGCAAATCGTCAGCCTGCTTCGATAATTACCTAACTCACTTTTCAGCAAAATTAGGTTTTTTGCATAAATCATGACTTCATTACATTATGCACATGCTGTTATAATACCTAAGTCATTGACCAATCAAAAGTGTTGATAAATGAAGAGCTTTGTTGCAAAAGGGCCACCAGAACACTCCAACATGTTACTCATTTTGCATTATTGAATTTGCATACAAGTCTCATTCCACATAATGAATATCCATCCATCAATAATGCAAAATGAGTAACAGGTACACAGGTAACAGGTTTCATACCTTTTTTTTTCTTCTTTCTAAGAACTAGACAAAATGAGTTAGGCAATTATCGAAGCAGGCTGACGATATGTGGGCAGGAAGTTGATGCCCGCATATGCGCTGGCAGTTTAGCTCAGTTGGTAGAGTGTGCGGATGGTCCCGCTATCAAATCTCAGGGGTGCTGGGTAATTTTTCGGGTAAAAAATAGTACTTTTACCCCCCCCCCCACCCCCCGATAGGCACAAAACAGCTTTTTACAGCGGTTAGGGGGGCTATTAACCTTCAGCATAGCCTCAGTAAAACTGCTGTAACTCCTTTATTATTCATTTAATCTATATAAAAGTATACATTTTTTTGGAAGAAAAGGGTTCAATGAATCCAATATGATCATGAAATTGACCATTTTGGAGTAAATTATAAAAAAAACATGTTTTTGGACTCATTTTAGGTTCTTCAAAAATAACTCAAAATATATTTTGTCAAATTTTGTAATACTAGTTTTAATATATTCCTAATACAACTCCCTAGGAATCATATTTTGTTGTTGATAATTTTTATTATTTTTTGAATTATCGACCAAAAAGTGCCAAAAAGTGATTTTTTTTACCTCCAAAATCATGAAATGTTTTAGCACATTTTTGGCACTTTTTGGTCTATAATTCCAAAAATAATTAAGATTTTCAATAACAAAAAAAACCAACACTATTCATAGGGAATTGTATTAAGACTATAATGAAACCAGTATAGTATGACTAAATTTTACAAAATATATTTTGAGTTATATTTACAGAACCTAAAATGGGTCAAAAACGTGTTTTTATAATTTTCTCCAAAATGATCAATTTCATGATCATGATTGGATTCATTGAACCCTTTAATGCAAAAAAAAATGTATACTTTTATATAGATTAAATGAACGAAGAAGTTACAGCAGTTTTACAGAGGCCATACCTGAAGGTTAACAGCCCAGCCCCCCCCCCCCCCCCCCTCATAAGTAGCGACATGTTTTCTCTTTGAATACTGTAATAATGAATGGAATGTCCCGGGAACTAATAAAAAGTGATGTAACACCCGAATAAATATTGCTTTCTTTCAGTGTCCTATTAAAGGAGGTGTCCGGAAAGCACAACATTGTGCATTATATGTTAGAAAAAGAATTATCGAGCCCAAATTACATAGTTATATAGAAAAAAAACATCATACTTATCATAAAAATGAATAAAAACTGCGCCATCTCACAACATGCAATTTTTAAAGTTCGCGGCAATCGAAAGTCCCGGCATCAATGAAGTCATAGTTATACAATGCACTTGCGTGAATTTGAGCACCAATAACCATGACGTCATTGATCCCGGGACATTCGATCACCGCGAATTTTAAAAATGGCATGTTGAGAGATGGTGCAGTTTTTATTCTTTTTTATGATAGCTATGATGCTTTGTTCTATATAACTACACGATTTAGGCTCGATAATTCTTTTACTAACATATAATGCACAATGTTGTGCTTGCCGGACACTTTCTTTAAAAGCAAGTAGGTAATTAACTTGGATTTTGTGTATGTCACATCATATGATGAGTTAAAATATGTATAATCAGTTTCCTTGTCCTTCAGCTTTCCAAAACTGTTTACTTTGCTGGTGATGATGGTTATGGGAGAACCAGATATCATTTGTATGTAAATATGTATGATCTTGTAAATATGTTATCATAAAATAAAAGTTTTGTTATCTATAAATAGCATTTGTTGCATTTTCTCTCTCATTTCATTGATTTATTAGGCTATATTAAAAAAAATCTTTTGTCTCAAAGCTCTTCAGTTTTTCAAAACCTAATGCGGAATGCGATTTTTTTAAAGTTTTTTTAATTTTTTTTTATAAATATAAAATATTGAGATCCTAGTAAAAGTGAAGTTTTGTATTTAAAATGATGTGATCAATGAAAATCGGTGAAATTTTGGGATTTTTTGTTTGTATTTGGACAATGAAAATCTGAAAAATCTGTAATATTTTTGGTTGTTTTATTATATATATTTTTTTCCTTCTAACGCGCACCAATTAACTAACGCGCGTGGGAGCTTTGAGACCAATGATTTTTTTAATATAGCCTTAACTGAATAATATGAATTCATAATTATTTGGGCAAGTTTATAATTTAAACAGGCAATTAACTTTTCATTGTTTAAAGAAGTTTAACATATTTGAAGTGAAAGGGTCTACATCATTGCCCATGCTTCAGACCTTGTTTTCCCACAAAATAACTATACTCTGTTTGGCCATCTCGAGACAGTGACGTAACTGAACAGGCGCAGCTTTTATGCACGCGTGTGTATCTTCCGCCTTTCAACGCTCGTGTTTGTACGCCAGCGGCGCGAGTATGCGCGCGCGTTATGTGATGCAATTAGTAGAATACGCGGTTACGTCACTGTCTCGAGTTGGCCAAATAGAGTATAGGCTACATTGCAAATAAACAGAAAAAGATAGACAAAACAGAATTTAGTAAATGAAGAACCTATAATTCATTTCACCTCAAGTTAGGGGAGGGGGTGGTGATGTCACTGCGTACATGCTAGTGACCACATCATATGATCGTGGGTCCAAATATCATTCCTCACACGAAAGAAATTGTTGACTCTATCACCAGATTGCGTGCGGACGTCAACTCTCAACTTTGAGGGCGAGGTACAGACTAACAAAAAAGTATACAATGTAGACATTAATTATACAATTACTATAAAACATGACAAGAATAAAGGCTATGAGATTGGATAACATTTTGTGGAGTCAAATAAGTTTTATATCAGCTACCAGTTGCAATTTACTTGGTGTTTATAACTGCTTTTATATTCATAGTGTTCACCCAATATCTAAATTTGAGTTGGGTCAATTTTGCTGTTTATGAGCATACCAAAAGCATAAGTGAAGTTAATAAATGGTTTGGTCCTCCAAAATTATGTACGCAACTTTGTTACCCTCAAGTTACGTACGCAATAAAATTCCCCGTCTCTCAAGATCACCATTAAGTTATGTACGCTTAAGGTATATTTTCACCCCTACCCCTGTTGCGTACGCATTGTACATGTAAATGGTGAACATTATATGGACGACCCCTTGCCATCTTATAGGGTAAAAAAAAGTAGAGACCACAAAACACGGTTCTTTTACATTTTTAAGTTTTTTATATTTTATTATTATTCTATGAGTCATTGTTGACCTCCAAAATGCAGTCAATTCATTTCAGCTTCTCTTTGATTCTGTTACTTTTAAAAAGCATAGTGGCCGAAGTGATTTTATGACTAGTCTAGACAATCGGTTACATCTTCGAACAAAACAAAGTACATTCAAAGCTAAATTTGAAGATATTTCCTTTGCAAACAAAGAAAAAACCTCAAAACAATATATGTCATTTAGAAATATTATTTTTTTATATTGAAAGAGTAATAAAGATTTTAATTATCAGAATTTGGAAGCACTCCTTAAGATAGGGATAAGGTCCAGGACTCGGGGAGGGGTTTTGACATGTGACAGAAATGGAAATCAAATCCCAATAATATAAAAGTATTCACTGTTTTGACAGTGGTCTGCAAAATAACGGTTTATAAGTTTGATAAAATACTGCAAGTCGCGACTTGCGAATCCCCTGGCTTGGAGATCAACTAAATGAGATCAAAGGTCACATATAGTCATGTTCCCCGGTGTTAATGTTTCTTTTATCAAAGTTTGACATCAATCAGGCAAATATTACGATTTGACCTCCGGATGACCTTTGACATCAGATGACCTTGGATGACCTCTAATTATTTTTTGACATGTTCCCCTGTGTTCATTGCACGATTTAATCCCTTGTTGACCTTTGACGAGCTCTAATGACCGTTGACCTTAGATGACCTCTAATTAATTTTAGACATGTTCACCGGTGTTTCTTTTCTCCAAGTTTGAATTCAATCGGGCAACTTTTACGAGTTGGACCCTGGATGACCTTTGACCTCATATGACCTCGGATGACCTCTAATTATTTTTTGACATGTTCCCAATGTGTTCGTTGCACGATTTATCCCCTTGTTGACCTTTGACCTTTGATGACCTCTTATTAATTTTAGACATGTTCACCCGGTGTTCACGTTTCTTTTCTCCAGGTTTGAAGTCAATCGAGCAACTTTTACGATTTGACCCTGGATGACCTTTGACCTCAGGTGACCTATGCAAATTAGACCCGCCCCACAAAAAAAAAGCAGCCACAGCTTTTGACGGTGGCCGACCAATTGCTGAAGGTTTGAAGTCAATCCGTCCATCCGTTCAAAAGATACAACATTCGGAAAAAGGCTAACCTAAAGGCACCCCCGACGGACATACACACATTGATACGATTACAAAATCCCCTACTGGTTTTAAAATTAGGGGGTCCGGATAAAAAGGTAGTGAAATTATATGACAAAGTGAGAGCAGTAAGAATGAATACAACTTATATGCTGGAGAAGAACACAAAGAAAGCACTGTCGATGCAAGTAATATTTTCCTGTGCGAATCCAGGATTCAGTGCTTTACCAGAAGGGCAATTTTCCAAGCTGCTGCCTACTCCAAAATTTAAGATGTGGGGTTGTATCGAAGTTTATGCCAAACAGGTGTGACAAAACGAGCTATTAAAAAGCGATAACAAGAGTCTAAACCTAATGTCCCGTTCTCAAACAATAGTGGCCATTAGGAACGAGGTGCGCGAGTCTGGATATGGTGAAATAGCCACGTACATGTACAAGCGGTGGAGGATAACCAATCAAGCATGTGGGGAAAATGTAACATTTGAGCATCCCTTCAGGTATTACATACTAGTATCCCTTACATAGACTACAATGCATACCTCTGTGACAGTGCTACGTTATATGTCTCATCATCATATTTCTTTATAGCCACTTTTGATTAACAGGCAAGACAAGCCGTTAGAGAACTGCCTTGTAATAGGAATGAACAAGAAAAAAGTTTGCACTACTTGTTTGACACACACCACAATGGACACAAAGGCAGATTTACATTTTTATGCTATTTCATTGAAGGTAAAATAATTGTCAAACACTGCTTTCTAATTAGGCCCTTATTTGTGCATTTACATAACACAGTATTTACAAAGAAGAAAAGAAAAGTTATGTACACGTATAATATAATACCATACTATATAATAATAATTTATTTGTGATACATGACTTTAAATTGACTTAGTGACATTATTTCTCAACTCAATACACAATTTTGGTGAAACATTGTTCCAAATAGAAGAAGCTCTGGCATGAAATGTATGCTTACCAGAATTGCTATTAGATTTGGGAATCAATAGAGTATTTGATGTATGGTTTCTAGTTGTATTAGTATGGCTATTATGTACAAAATCAAATTGGCATCATGATACTATTTTTGACGAGTCTGTCCGTCCAATGCCTTCGGGTGCAGATCCCTGCCCATGTAATCGCTAAGTTTGCATTTATTGTTTTGAATGATCAGGTTTTATGCTTTACAATTACATGTGTGCAAAAATGCAACATACACTCAGAAAATGAAGATAATGTGTTCCTCTCACAACACAGATTTGTTTTCATTCAACTTCAAATTTGCCATGACTTTATCTTTGTCTTCAGTACTTTGTGTGTCCACTATCATTGTCCACAACAGCGTGTGTAAAGCATAAACCTGATCATCATGATCATTGATAACAGTAATGCACTTATCAATTGCAAGGCTGGCACCTGGGGACTGTACACAAATGTACAAAAAATGGTGCCCGGCTATGTGGGGAGTGTACGGGGATGTACAAACTGTGGCCCCGCTAGCCAGGGACGTACACTAGGGTACATAAATGTACACCCCGCGCGTATCTATAAATATGCTAGAGATTAAGGAACACATAGAAATGCATCCTGTTATGGTTGCAGACAGAAATTAAGCGACTCGCAGACTTCAGCCGGTGCATACACTTTGTCATGGGATGGCTAGGACTGTACACTTTGTCCCGGCCACAGGGGCCCATGAATGTAGCGGGGACGAACAAAAAAAGGTGCCCGCCCTGCCGGAACCGTACACGCTGTACCCGGGACATCACATCGGCAATGTGTACGCCCTGGCCCTAATCCCCAGGTCCCCTGGTGCCGGAGATGCAATTGATAAGTGCATAATTCAACCTGCTTCTATACATGCAGGGACAATTGTCACTTTTGAAACTGCACCTACATCCATTGAAATGACAATAACTCCGCTTCGCAACATCATATCTCAACAATCGAGGTGTCAAATACGCAGAACAAAAGTATACACTGGATCATTGGGGAGGATAGAGTTGCCTTGAATAAAATACAATGTTAAGTATTTGTTTTGTCCACCTTTCATTTAGTTTTACCCACTTGAGTAAAGTCATCATATCATTAACAGTAGGTATAGCACCCAAAAAAATTACAATGCACTGAAAGTCTACAAAATTAGTCTCTTTTTGTAGATAACTGCAAAAGTAGAAATTTGGCAAAAAAATCATGCAAATAGCTCGAACGGTTCTCAAGATATAATTTGTCCATTGGAAAATATGTCTGAAAATCTGCCAAAAGTGCCATTTAATTAAATGCCAAAAAGTGCCAACAATGACATTTTAGCAAGTTTACAGTTTACACCCTTCTAATTATAAAATTATGTACATGCAGTGGCTACAAAACACAGAGGCAATATACTGGCCATAGGTTTATCCATTTCTATTAAAATCAGACATGATATTCATTTCATATTTGTACAGCAGACTCCAGAATATGCCATTTTATTCAAAATTCATAATCGCAACTCAGAAAATCATCAAAAAAATGAGTCCAGCTACTTAATATGCGTAACGTGAATATCTGAAGTTCTACAAGCGGTAGAAAGATGAACTTTGGTATACTGTTTACCTGTGACAAGACGTATATTAAAATGTAAAATTTAATTAATTATCTCATTTAATATGCAAATGAGCTCATTATGTATTCAAATTTCGCATATGCAAATTAGGTAAGTTTGACTCGCATTTTTTTAACATAAGTTTATTCCTGAACATATTCTCTAGTCATTTTCAGTATGTTGTTATTGATCAGTGCTATTGCTGTGGAGAGGTCTGCAGTAAGCTACCATAACAAGTTTACTCTATGTTTCTGGGTCTTTTTCTGGTGTGGTGCACTCAATGGATATACAAACTAAGCATATCAGCCAAAAGTAGAGAGTTTTTACTAGCATCTGGTACCTTCTACCTTTCAAATTTCCCATTTGAAATACTGGTTATGCTCATTATTGCCATCACAATTTAAGGAAACAAAAATATTTCATTCCACTTTAGTAATAAATGTGACCTCAGAATGAACTGTAATGAGCAAAGCTAACATGCATGATCATAGTGCACAGGCCCATATTCATGCACAATCATAGATATTTGTTTGCTGATTAGAACATGTGTATTATCACTACACAATTAAACAAATTGTAACATGGGTCAATATTCAGATGTGTAACAGTGGACTTTTACGGGTGCCATTTCTCTCTTTTTGGTTGTTGTTAAACACATCATTTAAAAGATACACGCACATTCAATTTAGACACACATTTAGTTATTTTTGGTTTTTTAAGCTTAAACTGTTCAGAGAAACTTGAAATACATGAGAGAAAACTTGAATCCACTCAAATACATGGTGAGTCAAACTATTCAGGTTCCAAATTCATTTCTTTTTCAAGCCAATTCAAAAACAGAAATGAATAAGAGACTTGTTATCCCTCCATTTAATCCTGTATATTGCCGATCTCTTTGTTCTTATGAAAACAAAATATGACATTTGCAACATTTTCAATGGGAGGGGTAAACTTAATGGTTGTCTTGATCTGGTTCTGGCTAATCAGGGGGCATAGTTTTTCATAAGAAATAAATTACCTTTATTGTTTATGGTCTGATAAAGAGATATCTGGCATTTAGAATGATTATAATTGAACATGTGTATAATGTATATGAACATTTTGTCTCTTAATTTTGTCAAGTTCATGCACTTTACTAAATGTAATGCCACTTGGTGTATATGTTGGCTATACAACTCTCCTTAATTCCTGTGCTGCAGGAATCTAATGAAGTTTTCAATAAAAAATTATACAAAAACAAACAAATATTTTTTTATAGAACTTTTACCTAGGGAGTCAAAAACAATATAAAACAAAAGAAAATATACTGCCCTCTGTTGGCTAAATAAAAATACAAAACAAAAGAATTCAAAATGACTTAAAATGGATTTTTGAAAATAAAATTGTCATATCTAGAAAACCGTACGTCTGATCAATCTCAAATTTCAGATTATTGTGGAGCTCAGCAAGCTCTATTATAATATCAAATAAAAAATAGCCATAGGAACAACCTTACTTTGCCTGAATATTGCTATGAGTGCCGGTTGTTCATCCATAGTGCCAGCTGCCAGTGTCCCTGAAAGGGTGCTTTACATAATATGTGACCCAATCACATCAAAGCAAACCTCTTGTTTGTAGATATGACGTAAAAAGTCTTGAAAACATAAAGAAATTAAAAGGAAAATGCTAAGGCTATATTAAAAAAATCATTTGTCTCAAAGCTCCCACGCGCGTTAGTTAATTGGTGCGCGTTAGAAGAAAAGAAAAAAAATATTAATATATATAATTTTTTCCCCTTTTTTCAAAAAACAAAAAAATAAATACAAAAAGTTCACAGATTTTTCAGATTTTCATTGTCCAAATACAAAAAGAAATCCCAAAATTTCACAGATTTTCATTGATCACATCATTTTAAATTCAGAAGTTCACTTTTACAAGGATTTCAATATTTTATATTTAAAAATAAAAAATAAAAAATCTCATACCGCATTAGGTTTTGAAAAACAGAAGAGCTTTGGGACAAATATTTTTTTAATATAGCCTAAACTTCTATTCAACATATTTCATGAATCTTAGGCTACATTTTAATTTTGAGGTATCAATAGAAAGCTTGATTTTTTGCATGTTTTGATGTTAAAATCAGGCATTTGATAAAACGAACACAAGAGGTATGTTGTGAAGTGATGGGTACAGCAAAGTTGTTTTATTAAATAGATCAAACACATTTTATGTAAATTGCCCTTTTGTTGATAATAACTTATAAATATCCCAAACTTGCAAGAACTTCTCACTTATTTTGTACCTTTGAGAACCAAATGAGCTCAACACCACTGTAGTAATGAGTTCCAAGGGAGGTTATCCAAAACAAATACCTCTCTACTTACTCCTGTTGTTTCTTGACTCCTTTCAATGCAGGAAGTAGAGGTTGAATGCCAAGCTTCAAACACAATGATGTGTATATGTTTCTTCTCTTGCACATTCTGTGCAAGAAGAACAGTTGGTGTACACGTGGCATTGGTGTTGTTATTCTCTTGTACTTTGACAGCCAAGAGAATAGTTGTTCACACGTCATGGTCCTCCACTCTTTAGGTAATTTATTGGGATTAAAGAGTTCCCTGCACTTAGGATCAACATGATTCCTAAAGTGCAATCGATCGATCACCAGATTGAGCTTTTGCCACATGTGCTTATAAGGACCAGGTAGTGGCAGGTCTTTCTGGGCAATCTTTAATGCATTTAGTTTACATGCATTGTCATATGCTAAGTATAATTTGCTCCATGTTGTCTGTGGCATTGTCTTGACAACGCTGAAGAGCCAAACAAGAAGGCTTATAAAAACCTGTAATGGTCCTTCACTCCTGTAAGACATAAAACAAAACAAAACAAAGCAAATGTAAATGATGTGGTATGTAATTGATAACCCTGTCCAAATGTGCCATCCATCATAAACAGGGTGTCCCAGAATGATTTTTTTTTTTTAAATAACAAATAGAAAATAAAAAACAAAAAACAACAACAAAACAATCAAAACAACATTGTTGTCCAAATATAATAGATGCAATATAATGGGACAGACACAAATACAGAAAAGTGTAGTGGATGGACATGTTATTTAAAAATTCCAAAAGTGTATTAAACACGGGCCAAAGTTTCTGTGCTTTCAAATCCTCTCAGTTGTGTTTGCTCCACTGTCATGTTGTTTTCTTGTATGTTATTTGCACCTTAATTAGATTTTGTTTCTGGATAAATGGTTCATTAAAACTGCTTTTGTTGTTGTTATTTTTGTTGTTGTTATTATTGTTATAAGATTAAACATATCATTAAAGGAAAAAGAGAACAATGCGATTTATTCCGTCTTTTGTCGTTATGCACTTATCAACTGATGTCCTGGCCCCTGGGTACTCAGGGATGGCCGGGACTTGCATGTAAAATGTAACTTACAAATTGACATTCCCGGCCGAATCTTGGTCAAGTCCCAGCAGCGCCAGGCACAAATTTTGTGTAAACCCCCGCACAAGTCCCAGCCCCAGCCTGCCTGGAATTGCGATGCAAACCGGGGCAAAATGCTCCACAAGACAGCATGTTTGCGACGCAACTGTAAAGAGCTATCGCATATTTTGCGACGATATATTTCGACTAGGAAGTACGAAAAATGTCCAATGTATCAATTAATTTCTGCCGTTATAAATCAATTTTACACCACAAGAAGTTTGTTTACATTCATGCTGGTCACCGTACCGCCATTATTGCAACTTACCGGGAACCATTCATGGTCAATTGTCCCGCAATATCAATTGGAGTAGCAATTGGGGTACTACCCAATTGTGATTCATAGACTCTCGTACATGTGTTAAGAAGCAAAGTGCACTATTACGGTGCTCAAAATGGTTATCAAAAAGACTAACAATACAAGTTTTGTTTACATCGATAGAAAGGTATTCCCCTGTTTTGTCCACATGTACGATCTAAGGATTTAACTTGACATTTAACTTGATTCACAGGGTATTAATACTTGATATTTGGGGGGATTTGATCAGTATGTTAAGGTTATTTTCTTGATAAAATGTTATGATTTTCATTTTCCGTTTACTAATCCCTATTTCCGCAAATTATTATTGCCTATCCCAGCACAAACAACCTCAAAAACCTGGCCACACCTGACACCAATATCCCGGCTATTTTGATTGGTGTTGCAATCTTCTTACAAATCACGGCACAAACAACCTACAAAACCCGGCCACCCTGGCACTAAAAATCAGTAAAATCTTGGCTAAGTGTGTGACAAGTCACGGCCATCCCTGGGTACCCATGGGCCGGGACATCAGTTGATAAGTGCATTAGGGCAAAATATATTGTCGTTAGGGTGAAAAACAATTTTGCCTTTACGTCATTTTAAACAATAGATTTCGCCCTAAAGAACAAAAAGGGAATAAACCTCATTGCTATTGGTAGTAGGAATATGTGTATATAACAAAATGTTGTCAAATTCTAGACAAAACCATAATAATATTGGCAAAAGTGTTCATCTCGCATGTTTGTTTGCTATTCAATACTAAAAACAGCCTCGGAGCATGACACAAGGGAGCACACTACTGAATTCATTATTCATTACCCTCCCTTTCACGAACCACCGTCAATTCAAATTGCTCTAAATCCATGTAGCTTGTGATTTCAGCAATAAAACATTTTTCTATTTTGTCATCTTTTTATAATTTTACATAACTGAAAGTCAACTCAAAATTGCTGTTAATATTCTTAGATATAAACGGACAAAATTAAATGTTATGATTTTGTGGTACATCATTTGGCAGTCATTCACACATGCCCTGTGTAAATCATAAAACATAATATTTTAGCCAAAATTGATGCGTTTCCTTTTTTTAACATTAAAGAGGAGTATCCATAAAACCCAAATGTGATATCAAAACATTAATAATTTGCTGCCAATTATGCTCATATTATTCCATCAAATAGGAACTATTAACATACTCAAGTTTGCCGGAAGTGCAGCACACAACAGTAATGTTCCATTTGTGGGTACACACTACCGTAGTAGCTCCCATAAAAACGTGTGCAATCGCTGACACAAACAAATAAAAACTGCCATCTCGCAACAGGCAATTTTTAAAATTTGCGGCAATCGAAAGTCCTGGTGTCGAAGTCATAGTTATACAATGCACATGCGCAAATTTCAGCACCATACCATTACATCATCAACGCAAGGACTCTTAATTGCCGCAAATTTTAAATATGGCATGTTGAGAGATGGCAGTTTGTATTCGTTTTTTGATAAGTATGATGTTTTGATCTATATAATAACGCAATGTGGGCTCTAAAGTTATGTTCAATGTTGTCGTTGCGGAACCCCTCCTTTAACACAATTTATCAAATAAATCAATTTGAATTACTGAAATTCTTATAAAGGTAGCCTATACATACCGATATATTGGATTGAAGAATTCAATAATACCACTACTCCTGCAGACAAAAAGAGTCCCTGGAAGTATAATGTATGAAAAATATGTAAATGTTACTTATAAGTTGGGCTATTGTTCACATTTGCTCTTTTTATACAAAAAAGAAATGGGTATCATTATTGAATCTGAAACATGTAATGCATATCTTGTTATCTATACTCGTCATAGATTTCTTTATGATTTAATATGTGTGACCCAAATTAGATCAAATTAGGTATGAAAGTTGTTTCCGTTACATATATCATCCTAGAAGTTTGTACATACTGTTCTATGGGGAAATCAAAATGTTAAGTGAATTTTGGCTTGCATGAGTACTTCGCAAATTTTAAAGAATGCCGAACATGCATCTTTCATCTTAAATATAGCTTCAATATTTGTCAAATAAGTGAGCAATTGACGATTGTAAGTGTTAATTTAAAGTATACAGGACAAATGTTGATATTATTGAGGTTGTTCCTATGGCTATTTTTGTATTTGATATTTTGATACAGCTTGCTGAGCTTCACAATAATCTGAAATTTGAGATTGATCGGAGGTACGGTTTTCTATCCATTTTAAGTCATTTTGAATTCTTCTGTTTTGTATTATTTTTCAGCCAACAGAGGGCAGTCTATTTTCTTTTGTTTTATATTGTATTTTTGACTCCCTAGGTAGAATTTCTATACAAATTTAGTTTTTTGTTTTTGCTTTCCTTTCTTTTATGAAAACTCCTGTAGACTCCCACAGCACATGAAATAAGGAGAGTAGTATAACCAACATATACACCAAGTGGCATTACATTTAGTAAAGGGCATGAACTTGAAAAAAATAATTAAGTGTATTAATTAGCCTATTGTAAAAAATTTTTTTTTAGATAATTAAAGGCCCAACCAAAAAAATCCAGATGTTAAACACATTACAATTGTGGTCTCAGATACTACTGAAAAGCTCAGAGGTTCTAACCAGGGAGGTGTAATAGGTAATAACATCCCTCTGGTCTAACTACATAACTGTGTCCCTAAACATGGTCAAGGTTTGCATGAAATATTTATGTGTATACAAAATTTCGCGACTGGCTAGGATTAGTGAAATTGTCATGCTCACAAGCTTTTAGTTTTCTTATTAGACATTATTAGAAATGTGTACATTTGTAAACATTTCATGATGTAAAAATATGGGTTCTTGTGCATCGTGAACATTTGATGCCACAAAAAAATAGTGCTTGCTTTAGAATAAGCCTATATGTGTCCTTGTTGGGTAGCGCTGCATTACATAATGATATGGTGAACTGTCACTACAAATTACTCTGTACACATCATGTTCTGGTGGACCATGGATATGTGCCACATGTCACTGCATTTCCATGGGAAACAGGGATTTTTTAGTTGGGGATAACTATTTATGCAGATGTCTTACAGCCTCCCACAGCACATGAATCTTTTTAAAAAAAACTATAATTAAAAGCTCTAAAAATCTTAGCTTTGTAGCATTTATACAAAAATTGTTGCATATATTAATTATTTCGCTAGGCCAGCTCGGGGGTCAAAAAACAATAAGAAACAAAAGAAATGTATGTTTCAATTTTGCTTCATTTTTGCCAATAAAATTGTAATATCCAGAAAACCGTACCTACGATCAATCTCAAATTTCAGATTATTGTGGAGCTCAGCAAACTCTATTAAAATATAAAATAAAAAAATTAGCCATAGGAACAACCATCAAGGGGCATTGAGAGATGTATTGATATACTAAATGAGCAAATAACGTAAAGATAATCAACATATAGCCCAAATCCAAATGTCATACAATTCCGACATCGCCTTCATGCCAAATAAGGCCAAATTTTTTTTTTGTTATGTTGTCTTTGACCGCCCGCTCGTCATTTTAGGGCTGCTCCGATTTGTTGTGTTTTTTTCAGATTTTTTTATATTTTTAAAATCATTGGGTTGGTTTTTTTTAAATCGTTTTTTGTGTGTTTTTTTTCAGATTTTTTTTCCAGATTTTTTTTTTAACAGTTTAAATGGCATTAATATTTAATTAAGTGTTTATAACATTTATGTGCGGCTCTTAGAGTGATTTTAACTTCTTGTTGGCTGAACTTTGAGCTTCTGCTGGTAAAAGAAAATTAAAAAAAAAAAAATTAAAAAAAAAAAAAAATCCGCCCGCCCGCCCCTCCTCTCTGAAAGCTGTCGAGCAACATAACAATTTTTTGTTTTGGCCTAAGCAAATAACGGCACTTCCTGGTTGAGATTTGCCGCGAAAGGCCGCCAGTAAAACGATCGCATAACTTCCGAAACCCAGTTTCGATATCATCATATCAAACTAAAAAAATCAGGAAATTTTACATGATAAAGGGCGAATGTTGGTAAACTGTTTCAGATGGTAGTTACTATGCTTAAGTATTACTTTGATGCAAAAAACCTGATTTCTAGGATATTTGAGGGCGCACTCCCATACGTATCTCACATTGCCCCTTTGAATCAAAATATGATTTAAAACAATGAATCCCTTGATTATTTTAAGATTTTCTGGTTGGTTGCTAATGGCAAGTCCACTTTCTTTTATGTTGCCTTTTATGTGATACACAAATAAAAATAATAAAAATAAAATATGAAGCAATATAAAAAGGTTTGATATTCTCTTTTTATTCGATTCTCGTGACACGCCTGCCTCACTTTTGGCCGCCGCATCTTTCTTCTTTTTTTAGTCCTATAAAACAGTGTAAATCAGTAGTTTTCAATCCAAATAATATGGAATCTATTTCCAGAATAAACATTTTACATTCCCATTTTGCCGAATGTATATAATTTCCATGAATTCTAGCAACAAATCCGAGCCAGGAAAGATCGCAAAACATAAATTATCTTTTTATCGATCATGCCCCCATCTTTAAACCAGAATTGAGATTTTGTATAGCGCCATCTATTGTCATAATTGTATCATTTATGTTGAGCGCCCTCGGTCGATAGCTTTTCACGTTGGCGATACGAAGTGAGAATACGTGGAGAAAATCACACTTCAGGGAGCATAATAGTATGAAAAATGCACAGTTAGCACAGATTTGACTAAATAAATTCATTTTGAATGAATCTCCACCATAAATTAGTATTTAATAATAGTGATTTAGCCGACAAGGTTTTTTAAAAAACAATTTAATTAAGCTTATTTTTATTATTTTGTTAAAAATAAACTGTTTATTTGCAATATTTGGGAAGGAGATTTTTGTTCCCGGGAGTCAACATTTTCTGGCAGGACTCACGAAACTCTCTTCCAGCACCAGTTAGCCTTGAAACTAAACTAGCTATTTGCTTATTGGATTGCAAGTGTACATGAAGGAATGGGTATATCATGATATAATCATCTAAGCAGTTGGTTACCATTGAAAAAAGCACGGTTCATTGCTAACAGAAAAAAGGCTCTGTCCCTCCTCACTTTTCGAAGACGTGTGCTACAAGAATCAAATATTTTTGTTTTGCCTAACTGTCAATATTGTTCAGACCAACAGATTCATCAATGTGTGGATTCAAATAACAATGGGATAATAATAGTAGGACCATTGCCCTGTTTACCTCTAGTCCACCTCTTTAACCTGCGGTTGCCAGTGACATCCTTTCTGCATTTTGTCTGTGGTTCTTCTGTATGATCTCTTGTCAATTTATTTACATCAGATGTGAAGCTCTTACAAAATTCATTTGAACCTGCAAATATGCACGATCATAAAACAACAAAATTAAAATAAAAATAAACAAAACTACACATCGTGATTATTAGTCATTCTTATTCTATCGGTCCATAGGAAAGTACGCAGCAAAAATGCATACTTTACATTTGTTTGGTCAAGTATTCCGTGGGCAGCTCGCAAAATGAGTACCTTTATTAAAATAGACATGTATATATTATGTACGATAATTATTTCAGCTAGATTGTGGACTTTTAATGTTGTTTATTGAAACATTTTAACATTGGCCTATACAAAATACATTAGACGCAAACTAAAAAGGAATTTTGTGTACAGCTAAGGTTAGTGACATTAATTGTGGATGGCAACGCCACTGTGAAAATACATTGATTTTTCCGTAGTCAATGGATCGATGACATATTATAGCAATGTACTATATTCAGCGAATTTATTTTTAAAAATAACCTGCTTAGAATGATCTTGGAAAATATGACACTACAACAAATCTCACACCCCTAGCGATTCCTGATAATAATTATACAATTCATTGAACTTGTTTTGGTTACGTTTACATCGTGAGCAAGAGGGGGTGCCACGCTTAAGTACAGTGTCTATGGGAACTGCCGCTCGACTAAGACCTTTGATCCACTAGCCTACATTAACCCTAACCCTAGAACGTGGCAGTGGGGATGGAACGAAGAACAGGGGGAGGGGGTTAAATAAAAAAATGGGAAAAATTATGTCCGCCGGCGCCGGGAGTTGAACCCGGGTCGGCCGCGTGACAGGCGAGATATACTAACACTCAGCCACGGGGGGAGGGCTTCACAGGCTAAAAAATCGGAGACCATATATACCCGTAGTTTAGTGCTACAGGAGATAGAAGTTGTGCGCGCGCAAGCCACGTGGTGCTGGCTGTGAGGTGACTGTGAGACGTAGTAGCGTTAGGGTTAAAGTAAATATCTGTTCCACTTTATATTATCACAGCAAATCAATATATTAAGTGACAAACATCCAGAAATATATGATTTGAGGCTGCAGCATCCGCATACAAACTTACTTGGATTGGAAAAAATCTTGGCCAATTTCAAATGAAAATGTTTGTAAATCCATCATGTTCAAACGTTGTAAAAAAACCATCAACACAGAAGCACATTATAACAAGTTATTTGATATCCTGCGACTGCATGTTTGAAGAATACAGAGGGCCGTATTCTCGTACTACTAAACACGGTTTTAGCTTAAAACCGTGTTTAACTAAACGCGTGTCTAACTTAAACGGGAATTTATCCTTTAAACGACGTATTTAACAAAAACGATTTTAAACTCTGCAAATCTCGTTCCCAGAGTGTTCCAGCGTTAATTGTATACAGGTATGTATTTCAATAGATATCGTCCGAATGTCTTAAATACACTATACACGGTACTTTTAAATACTACACGATCCGCTCGTCAGCTTGCTCCGGGCATGATTGAGTGATCATTCAAGGCATACAGTGGGTGCGCGAGTTTTATAGTTAAACGCGCACTAAACTACCCTCGTACCCATGTTTAAAGTTGGACACATTTCAACGAGTTAGACACGTGTTTAAATAAAACAGATGTACGAGAATTGCGTTTAATTAAATGCTGTGTCTAAAGTCAAATGTTACACGCGTGTTTATATAAAACCGTGTTTAACTACGTACGAGAATACGGCCCAGAGTGTTTAAGACAAATGTTGCCGCCGCATTGTTTATTAAGGTGGTGTAGCTAGGTTATTCATATTGGGGAGGAGAGAAATGAAAATGAACTGACAAAACTTCTGAGTAAAGAACTGCGCGCATTCGACTTTACACATATTTTTGGCCCGATTTAGGTAAATTTTGGCTCTAAACAAGCTTGTAGCAAAGACTATTGCATTTTGGGGACACATATGTGCGCATAGCGTGCAAAAAAAAAAAAATCTGTGTACTTATGAACATCATGATTCCTGTGGTCAAATGAACCGACAGTGCCAATGTCAACCGACACGACATCAATATTGGGGGGGGGGGGATCGATCCCCATCGCCCCCCCCCCCCCCCCTCTGGCGACAACACTAGGTATACACCACCAATGCACTCCCCATAGACGCTATGTGCAAAGTAAGGGTCAAACATTCAGCTCTAACTTGAGTTATCCCATACATCCTTATATCAAAATTACAGAGATTATTTCTAATGGATGTCCACAAAACATATCAAAAGGATATGGCAAATTGTTTGACCAGATTTGTCAATATTTCGTGATTTATTTGATGTACAGATTTATGCCCTTAAAGGTAGATGACCCGATCACATTCCAATTTTCAACTTGGAAGTTTTCTATTCTACATGAAAGGTCATCCTTAAAAAAGTTGTGTTCCAAAGTTTGAGTTGCATAGCTCTAATGGTTCTTATTTTACACGCACAAGATGCTGTGAACTGTACCCATTGAGTAGTACACAAACTATATCGGTGGTTACCACCATTCGCGGTAATTCGACGTTATTTCATCGATTTATCCGTAATTATACCGATTTAGGCCATCAAATTTCAGTATGATGATGAGAAAAATACGAGCTTTCATATGATATGAAAATCTCCGTATGTTTGAAATAATTCTGTGTTACGAAAATGTGATCGGGTCATCTACCTTTAATTTACGCCTCAAAACTCAGGGCGGACCTTCCGCCGATTTCAGTCATTTAAATCTTTAAAATGTTCAATCTAGCGTGATTTTTGTTGTTGAAATTGTAACTATGCACACTCGTAAAAATGTGTAATACCCAAAAACTGAAAGATATAATTGAAAAAAGTATGTCAAAATCTCACAATTTGTACCGCAAAAAGGAACTCTTGCTTATTGAATAGATTCATCAGGATCGGTAGCCATATATGTATCTCTTCATTACCCGTTTTTGAAAAACTTTTACTGTCTGGAGTCAAGAAATGAACTGGCAACTCCAAAACCGTTGATGAGAAAACTCCCTGTAACGTCGGTGACAGTAAATAACTAACCACAATCTACCAAGTTTTGGGAAAGGCAACAGCGTTGCCAAAACGTCTACAGTTGTGAGTATACTATTTGGATCAGTATACCTGTGAAGAGTGGGCAAGTCCTTCTTCATAGCTTAGCAATTTCCAAAAATATTTCGCTTGAAAGAGATGGAACTGGGATGGAAGCCCTATTTGGCTCATTGAGACTATCAAAGAAGAGATATCCTGGTGACACTAACCGCTAGGCCCCTTGGATTTGGATGCGTAAGGTTAATTAGATCCACCCTTTGGATGATGGGAAGATGAATCTATTCTTCGAAACTTGATTGCCACTCATAAACGGAAGAGGATGGTTCTATAGTTTCTTCCATTTTACTAAGAACATTGATGGAAAGACATTGGCCGATGAGTTTATCCCTCTCATCCTCCGATCCCTGATCATACTGTTCGTCCTCAGAATAAGACGACTGATAATCGTCCTCGTAACTCACATCATCCTCCACCTTATCGCTAACTGTCTCTCTCTGAGTGGAAGCTAGCGAAGCAGTTGAAAGAGGCGCTCTAGTAGAACCCGATCGAATATCATATGTGACCTGCTCCCACAAAACCCGACATAAGTCGCCAGAACACTTATGGAGATACAGCTCAATAGAATTGTCACAAATCAATAGAAAACAAAGGAATTTTCAAGAGAAATATTGATTTTTCATTGGCAAAAGTTTGAGCAATTATGACAAGTGATGCATCATTTTAAAGCTTGTTATTTCAGCATTTTCAATCTCAACAAATCATAAAAAATATTTTTCAGCACTTATGTCTTGTTTTGTGGGAGCAGGTCACATATGTTATTCTCTCTGGCTTGAAGCACCTTGAGTCGCTGCCACTCAACAATTGCATGTCTTCCTAAGGTGCTGTGCTAGAGCGATCAGTAACCTGCTGTAGGACAGCTCTGTTGGACATTAACTGGTAGTGTCTGAGGATTAGAGCTTGAATGACATGTGCCATAATTATGTGATTTCAAGTGTGTTTCTCTAGAATACTTGTCCACTCCTGTGGTATCAATATAATAGGCCTGATCGTTTGAATAGGGATTATGATGCAGAGTGATATAATACCTATCAAGATCAGTGCGTGACGGATTACCCCGGGAGTAAATGGATTTCTCTTTTTTTTTGGATGGGGGAATTTGTATTGGACCAAGAGAGATTTATGACGGGTTGCCTGTTTTGCAGGTACATGTTTACATCGGTATTGCCAACTCCGCGAGCGGTAGCCTAGATTTACGGTGCCAATTTACGATCTGTTAGACTTTGCTTCGTTAGGGAATCTACTTACGAGATTATTGCTATGTAAACTGATGGGGGTTGTGAATAATTATAACGTAATAAATAACCATGTTATTGACTGGCCCAACGAGAAAGTCATATTCAATGAGAACAAACCATATTCACAACATATCCGCAAAGCCATTTGGATTATGTTTACTAATGTGGTCTATTTGACCAAATACTTACTCAACTGAGATTATTTTAAAAGTAGTACTCACCTGGTGTATAATTGGGCTGTATGCTGTCAGATCTTGAATCAGCAACAGAGTCCTCTGAGATGTTGTGAAGAACATTGTCAATTTTTTGAACATCACTTTCTGTGATGTTCTCAACAGTTTCATCTGAAAATAGTGCATCCAGAAAGCTTTAATTAAAAGTTGGACCAACAATTGTCTATAGAATTCAAACATATTAATTAATGATGAGGATTTATTAAGGGAAGTGTCAACCCTTTATTTAGATGATCAATTAGTGTTCCCAAGTTTGAAAATATTTAATAAAAGTATATAAAAGTATACAAAAATAAAATATGTCACTCGGTCTGTTTTGATGGCCTATTTCAAAGCAGTGCAAGTCACCGACACATATTACAATCAATAAAGAAACGGTCAATTTTTTTTTTTTTAGGGGGGGGGTAGATATTAGTTTCAGCACCAACCCAGCATTGAACACAGGCAATATGTGCGTGCCAGTTTGAGATCCTAGCAACTGAGGTAAATTTGTCAGTGTGCCAGATTGTGCCATCAATTAATACAGGAAACGTTACATTTTGAGAAATGAACAAAAAGAAGATGTTTTTTTACCCACATTTTTCAAAAAAGCTTAACTAAAAATAATAGATTGGTAATTTGTTCTAACATTGATTTTTGTAAACAAGACAATTTTGTCGAAGACATGTTTCTTACTTACTCAACTGAGATTGTTTTTAATAGTAGTACCCACCTGGTGTATAATTGGACTGTATGCTGTCAGATCTTGAATCAGCAACAGAGTCCTCTGAGACGTTGCCAAGAACATTGTCAATTTTTTGAATCCCACTTTCTGTGATGTTCTCAACAGTTTCATCTGAAAATAGTGTATCAAGAAAGTTTCAATTAAAAATTGGACCAACATTTGTCTATAGAATTTAACACGAGGGCCAGACTGCAAAAACACTGTGTACTCTTATTCAATAAGCCATAATGAGACTGTCCACATCTCAACACCTGGCCGCAGTATACCGCGCTCATTATATAGGCTCGGTTGACTACGTCATCGGAAACCGATGGCTCATGCGTTTGAAGAGGGACTTTGGATTAGCATTTTTTAGCACTCAGGAGGGTTGAGTTAATAGAACACAAAAACAAAATATGTTACCATAACCCTAACCCCTGTTTAGGATTTTTGACCGGGATCACAATTTTTGAGGAAAAACACCAACTAAATCAACGGGAACCTGCCAAGATTCAATCCAGGAACCCTCCATTCTCAAGTCCCACCTTCCAACCACATTCGCGCAGTATACCGCGCTCATTATATAGGCTCTGTTGACTACGTCATAAAAAAACGACGGTGAATGCGTTTGGAGAGGGACTTTGGATTAGCATTTGTTAGCACTCGGGGGGTTAGGGTTAACCACCCAACAAAAAAACAAAACAAAATTCAGGGTAGATGCTCCAAACGTAGATGCACCGTTTGTGTGGAGTTTGTCGTAGTATCCAACAGATACAGATAATGTGAGTCTATTTAGAGAGCAATATTGTTGCTGCACACGCCCATAGGCCTACATGTACAGTACATTATGTAGTAGCGATTCAAGTGGTATTGATTTATTTTGTGTTCAAAGGAAAGACACGTTGAAGTTCGTTGAAATGGTTGGGTAACAATAGATTATTTGCTATGGCAGATGTATGAGTAAATAAAATAGGTCCCAAATAGGTCGCCTGTTGATATGGTTAGATTAAAAACAAGGTGGCTCTCAAACCACAGGCATCAGGCAACTAGAAAGAAAGAGGACATAGTAATAGCCACCTTGTTAAAGACATAAAAAGTAAACATCATAATGTAAATAAATAAACATCCTGGAGTTTGGTTGCAGGGTCATTCTACCCCAACTCAACAAATGGATTACACCATCAAAAATAGATTTTGTTCATATTTAATATACTGGTAGATATTGATGAGACATGAAAAACCTGAAATTTTGAGGTCCTAATTCCTAATAATTATTTATTTTGGTAAAGTGGTTTTCAAGATATGGTCTATTGAACATTGCTTTAACAAAACAGACTTGTCCTTGGAGCAAAGAAATGATTGAACACAAGTGAGACATCAGAACTTGATTAATGCCGGTTCCAAACCTGGTTTGTGAAGCTCTGTGGACAAGTCTGTTTTGCTGAAGTAATGTTCAATGGACCATATCTTGAAAACCACCCAACCAAAATAACAAATTTGTTCAGGGTAGTTGCTCCATTACCCATTCTTTATAATAAAATAACAAACACATATATCAAATTACAGGAAGTGAAAAAATATCACTTTCATTTTGGGTAAACTTTTTATTGGGTCACCCTTTATGCAGAGTTATGCACTGATCATACTTGTATCACTTGGATACAGCCTTCTAAAAAATCTTTGAAGTGGTTTTGACCCTAACTTGACCCCTCCCCCAACCCTAAAAACCAACGGCAGCAATATCGCACCATTTCTTTTGGTTTACATATGTTTAAGATATGTCTCTAATGAAGTTATTTGAAAAGTGTAAGTTTGGTGTCAGAATATCTTCATGGTCAGGCAACTCTTTTAAATTGGGGTATTTTACCCATTTTCGATGTATCATGACTGCTGAACTCAGCAACCCGTTTCAGATTTTGACTCTATTCTCCACTGTATCATAAACAAATAATATCATAATTTGTATTATAATTTGTATTATATTTAAACCCTGTAACATTTGTTATTTGTATGTATTTATGGATGCATCGAAAAGAGGGTCTGTACTTAGAAAGCAATGAAAGTCACTGACACATATTACCCTCAATAAAGAAAGCATAAATAAACAAATAAACAGGGAACATGTTTGGGCCGTCATTCAATACATGAAACGCTAAATTTTGAGAAATGACGCAAAAAAGAAGTTTTTCTACCAAATTTTTCATAAAGCATAATAGTAGATTGGTAATTTGTTCTAACATTGATTTTTGTAAACAAGACAATTTTGTCTAGCATCTGTTTTTGTCTTGCTTACTCAACTATTGTTTTAAAAGTAGTACTCACCTGGTGTATAATTGGGCTGTATGCTGTCAGATCTTGAATCAGCAACAGAGTCCTCTGAGATATTGCCAAGAACATTGTCAATCTTTTGAATCTCACTTTCTGTGATGTTCTCAACAGTTTCATCTGAAAATCAAGAAAGCTTTAATTAAAAGATGGACCAACATTTGTCTCTAGAAATCAAACATATAACACACATAAATATCATTAACCCTAGCTTTACCCCCCTCCCCCCAAAAAAAATCAACATCAAAAAGTGACCCACAGTTATGTATCCCCTGACACTCCCGGGATTTGAACCGCACGGACCTCCAGCACCGTCAGCTTGTGATTCCCAACTACACCACAGCATCAAGAATACTTGGCGCAGTATCTTGGTACAATATACTGCTCCAAGTATATGGGCTGGGTCCATTTTTTCATCAACAAACTTCCACACCAGGTCCAATTATTTTATTTTTTGAAAACTGGCACCCATGCATTCATTGCATGTGCCTGGGATCAAACCGGCGTCACCTGCATGCAGTCGAAATGCCTCTTAGCCGAATAACCGTTAAAAAGTCAATTATTACTGAAACAAACTTCGCAATTGTGAACCGCACACTTTCGGTACTAAAACCGAGTTAAACTCCCACAGAATCTGAACTATCATTTTCAAGAGTGATTTTGGGAGCACACAACTAAATAGGTCTCGCGACACGCTATCGACGCGATAAATCAAAGTTGAGTACGACAATAGTTCCTATTTGGCGGGAAAGAGAGTTATTTTTTGACGGTTTATGATATAATTTTTCACTAATATGTTGTGTTTGAAATGTGTAGTTGATGTTCTGACATTTAAACAAGGTGATTTGAGGTCAATTTTAATTTCACGGACCGATTTACACAATTTAGGTAGGCATATCACTACGTTGTTATGAGGCGGCTTATATAAAAAAAAGTGTGCGGAAATGTCATCTTCATATTCAGATATGTTGTAGATAACCCTTGTGAGTAAAACATATCAAAATCTCATCAAACCAAACGCACTAATATAGAAACTAGAGCCATTTGAGTAAGCCTTTCCTAACAGTAAAGTAAATGGAGAGCATCTTGGTGTTGTGCTCCCACTTGAGGTCAAATTTAAGTATTTTTTGGAGATTTTATGTCTTGAAATATTCCCTATAATAGAATCTGTCTTACTAACTTATTAAAACCAATCTCTGACATTAACAAGCAGAGTATTTCACATGGGAATTTGCAATTTTGACGATATCGAAAGTGAAATGTTGCAAAAGTATCGTTACATTGATTTGACAAAAAGCTGTCTTAAACAGCGAAATTGCGAAATTGCCACATATTCAGATAATTGAGGGTTTTAGTCATTATTATTTCCTAACTCAATTTTACGACGTGACCATTTAAGTAGATAAAAACAGATTGTAAGAGAGAGTAACATTTGGAACCATTGTCCATTTATATGCGATCGCATTATAGTTTGATGTTTGTGCGGATTGCAGGTTATGTGCATAGGAGGAACATCTTTCGAGGGAAATCTTTTTCAACTTATGAACTAAATAACTATGATATCCTTTTTATCTAACAGAATAAATGATGTTTTTGCATCATGTGGCTCTAGAAACAGAATTTGTGAAGTGTTTAAATCTCACGGATATAACTAGTTTCCCTTGATAGCTGAGATGGTAAAGCATTCGCTTGGAGAACGGGAGGTCCGGTGTTCGAAATCGATCCTTCTGCTCTGCACAATGTCATATGAATTTCTTTTTTTCTCGTCAAAATCAATTTTTTGTGTGATTTATTTATGAATATTTGGTTCATTTCTTTTTCATAAGTTAACAGATAGACCCCACCATTCTAGTATAAATAATCCCAAAGCAACAAACAAACCTTGGCATAGTGATCGGGATCAGAGACTTTAAAGTTGTATTGCATTTCCTCTAAAGACGCAATGTAATATACACACGGACGGCCCATGAAGTGACGTTTTGAAGATGGTTTTGTTTTGCTGCATTTACATCTGATTTTCCTCATTATACTTATATGGCCATGTGTTAAAAACTCGCCTCCTTTCAAGTTACACACAGATTTTGGCTTTCGCAACATGATTTGAACTTTACACATTTATATTTGCTTGTATACTCCCCTGAAGTAGAAAAAGTATAAATTTTCTGAAGGGAAATTACATGAGGAAACCAAATATGCCATTGAAATTATAGTACAACCAAAGACTTAAATGGTATGATTCAAAATGATTCAAAATGTTCAGAAAAATATCAGATTTTTAAATTATTAATTAGAGATCCATATTTTTTTTATACATACCCCTATCACTATTTACTTTACATATTTGAATTCCTCATGAAATTACCAATCAGATGATATATCATTGTCAAAGGTTACTACGTCGGTAATGTAATTATACCGGCTAGTAAATACCTCCAATTTGTGTATTTTACATATTTTTAGAATTTTTAGAAATATTTATTTTTAGGATGAACCCTTCCCAGATCTGAACTGCATTTCTGAATTCCTCTAGTTACAAGCTTTCCAAAAATGTATACTTTTGCTATCATAGGTTGAACACTTTTTCTGTTACAGTCATTTTTATAGATCTGGTAAATTGAGGTTGATTATTCATGTTGACTGTGAAGCGAAGAAAGCTAATAATCATGGTCGTATCCATAATTAATCAGTTGCTACAAATAGTTGAACCACATACTTAAAGACTATTAAATATCTTTTAAAATGGGGACCAGAATGGTGTTTGTAACATTAGGGGATGACTATACTTATTGTAAAAAGAAAAAAGCATGGGATTATTCCCATTGAGTTTTTACAGGTGACACCCCTTCCAGCACCACCCCTGGTCCCCAAACTTCAAACAGCTGTATCTCCCTTCTGTATTAGCTATACCAATGCCATTTTGCAGACAGATAGCTTGTTATCTGGGCTTTAAAATTTGTTGAGATAGCTTTTGTGATTTTAAAAATAGTTAAGGAATATGATAGCATGAAACTAAAAAGTCATTACGCACATAGTTTCACAGTCCCTCAACACAGGTGACTTACCAGAAGACTGGTTAACAGCCAATATAAATGCTATCTTCAAAAAAGGGGACAAATGTAAGCCTGCAAACTATAGACCGGTTTCCTTAACTTCAGTGACATGCAAACTCATCGAACATATAGTTTTTCGCCATATAATGTCTTACATTGAAAAATATCACATCCTCTCCGATTTTCAACACGGATTTAGATCTGGGCATTCATGCGATTCACAACTACTTATCACCGAGGAAGACCTCACTCGGAATCTGGACAATCAACAACAAACAGATCTCCAAATATTAGACTTCCAGAAGGCCTTTGACATTGTACAACACCAGAGATTGCTGCAGAAGTTGAGCTTCTATGGCATACGTGGCCCTCTTTTAGATTGGATTAGAAAATGGTTAACATCAAGAACACAAAGAGTAGTTGTAGACAGCGAAACATCACAGCCAGCGGTAGTCAAGTCTGGAGTACCTCAATGAACAGTACTAGGCCCCCTGATGTTTCTTATCTACATAAATGACATTGCGGACCATATTGACAGCTCAACAAATATCAGATTATTCGCAGACGACTGTCTATTGTACCGAGTCATCCAGACACAAAAGAATACCGACATTTTACAAAAGGATCTCACTTCGCTTTGTGACTGGGCTGACAAATGGCAAATGCGATTCAACACCGCCAAATGTAAAACAGTCAAAATTACAACCAAAAGACATCCCATCATTTATTCATTCATTCATTCATTCATAAGATTTATTTACACAATCCAACAACATACAAAAATAACAATATAACAAAATATAACATCAAGAAAACAATTTATATACAGGAATGGTATGATATTATGAAAGAGATTAATCTAGACGATATATAGTGAAAAGAATGATACAAAGGATAAGCTAATATACTAGTAGTATATGTAAAATATCAGGCAATGAGAGTGGTCCAGAGAGGTGATGTTGGAAAGTGTGCGGAGAAGCCGTTAAGCCTGGAAGGCTTTGAGTTTGGCTCCATCGCTGTGAATATCAAGAATTAAAAAACAACGTATATACTACTACTATAGGAGGTTGTTATGATAAGTAGGGAGATGGTTTAATGAAGTGAAAAGAGTACAATGACAGTGGACCGGAAATGCAGGTAACGACATAATAAAATATGAACAAATGTGAGACAAACAAACTCAGAGATACTCAGAGATCAATTTCTTTTTATAACTATTTTTGAAGCGGTTTAATTGTGTACAACTAGTTAGAGTAGAGTCAAGCGAGTTCCAGATTTTAGGTCCATTATAGATTATTGAATGACGAAGTACTTTAGATTTAATATTATCAATAATAAAGTTATTATCGTTTCTAGTGTTATAATTGTGAAGATCTTTATGTTTAGAGAAGAAACCCCCAAAAGAATTTGGGAGAGCGTTATTATTGAAAAGGATCATAAATAAAGCAGTTTGAAGTTTGTTGATATCGAAGATATTAAGAGTATTAAAGTTGTGAAATAGAGGCATTGAATGCGAGTCGTATGATGTACCAGCGCAGATACGCAAAGCCTTCTTTTGATAGATAAATAGTTTTTTGTCATATCCGTGCTCGACCATGGGCTTAGGGATATATGTTAGGATAGAGTAATTGCCCATGCAATGTTGCAATAAGATATGTATGGCAAGACAAGTGTATTATAAATAGTAAGCAGAATAGAAGAGGGAAGGTCGTAGCGTAATCGCCGGAGTATACCGATACTTCTAGACACCCGAGTACATGTATTAGCGATGTGAAGTTTCCAGTTTAGATGTTTATCAATGATAACGCTGAGGAATTTGGTATGGTTAACAGGTGAAATAGGTGTAGAATCAATAGAAATGGTAGCAGAATGTACGGAGGTATGCCGATTAGAGCCAAATATAATATAATTGGTCTTGTTAACGTTAAGGGAAAGTTTATTAGCCTTGAACCAATTAGACACATGTTGTAGCTCATCATTAAAGGTAGAAATAAGAGTAGTAAAATCAGGGTGTGACATAAAAATGTTGGTGTCATCAGCGAAGAGAACATATGATAATTTCTTTGAAGCATTTGGAATGTCATTCACATAGATCAGGAATAGAAGGGGTCCGAGTATAGAGCCTTGGGGTACGCCACATTGAACAGGTAGGAGATTTGAAGAGTGCGAGTTAAAGGACGTAAACTGCTTTCGATTAT
Source organism: Ophiura sarsii (assembly GCA_035610835.1). NCBI lineage: Eukaryota > Metazoa > Echinodermata > Ophiuroidea > Amphilepidida > Ophiuridae > Ophiura > Ophiura sarsii. Next base: position 69,444,415 of record CM069441.1, on the reverse strand, counting down.
GAAGATGGTTAGAGAGCAAGGCTAGCGGCGTACCTCGGATACCGTGGTGATTTAGTTTAGAGAGAAGGATTGAGTGGTCAATAGTGTCGAAAGCCTTTGACATGTCTAGAAATAGGCCAATCGTGTGATGTTTATTGGAGAGAGCAGAAGAAAGTTTGTTATAAATGTCAACAAGTGCAAGATCGGTTGAGTGGTTTTTCCTGAACCCATACTGGTTGTCGTGAAGGAGATCGTATGAAGAAAGGAAATCATAAAGACGGTTGTAGATTAGGCGTTCAAGAATTTTTGAGAAGCATGGCAGAACTGAGATGGCAAGGGGCCGAGCGATAAAAGGGGCTATTTGTTTGATGATGCCGGGGTCAATGTCATCAAAGCCAGAATTTTTTCCGTTCTTAAAAGTACCAGTGATCTTCAGAATCTCCTTATCTGAGACAGGATTTAGAAAAATTGACTTATCAAATGGAGTTGAAAGGAAGTCAGAATAGGGACGCTGGGAATTAATCTTGCGAGCCAAATTAGGACCGATTTCAGCAAAGAATGTGTTGAATTTATTCGCAATATCAGCCTTGTTGGAAATTTTGGAATCGCCATCGAAGAAGTAGTTTGGGGGTTTCTTCATATTATTTTTACCAATTATTTCATTAATGGTACGCCAAGTTTTATTAGAATTATTTTTATAGCTATCGAATTTCTCTTTATAATATTTAGTGCGTGAAGTACGGATAAGATGAGTGATTTTATTTCTATATTTAACATAGGAATTCTTGTTATAATCATTGGGCCTTTTCATGAAAGTTTTATAACGCTTGTTTCTGATATTAATGGATCTGATAATACCTTTAGTAATCCATGGTTTATTTTGTTTATGTTTATTTATTTATTTTAGTGCTTTGTTTAGGCAGAGATTTATTATAAATTGATGAAAATTTATCTATGAAGGTATCGTAGGCAATCTCCGCATCTTTCTGATTTTGCACTACTTCCCAGTTTGATTGATTAAGAGCAATGCCTAGTGAAGCAATTGACTTTTTGTTGATCAGACGTTTATTAATAAATACTTGTTTAGAGTTACTTCTGCTAGTATTATTTGGGGCATTAAGTACTTGAAAGATCGGAAAGTGGTCACTGATGTCTGAGAAGAGGATACCTGATGTTATATTAAGGTTTAGCACATTAGTGAAGATATTGTCAATAAGAGTGGCTGATTTAGTCGTAACGCGTGTTGGTTTGTCAATAAGTGGATAAAAGGAAGATGACATCCAAGAAATCATTAGTCGCACCATGGGTTGTGTAATTCATGAGATCAAGATTAAAGTCGCCACAAATGAATGTGTTCTTCTTTTCTTTGTCAAGTCAAGAGGTTTTCTTGAAATGGATGAGTGACTCTATCAGGTGCTCCGTATATGGTGCCAACGATGGTATTTTGATGTTCAGAATCAATTTCAATGAATAAAGATTCGTAGTCGGTATTATGTAGTAGATCGAGATCCTTCCTAATTGAGTAATCAATATCGTCAGATATGTACATTGCTACTCCGCCACCCCTCTTGTGTAAACGGTCAGAATGCACAATTGAATAGCCATTAATAGGTGGAGGCGCATTTTGAACGTTTAGCTACGATTCACTAAAACAGATGATTGAAAATGAATGGTTTAGAGTGTGAAGGTACTGAGAAATTGAATTACAGTTTTTATTAAGACTACGTGAATTAATATGAAGAATACTAAACTTGCCATCGTCTAGTTTGGTGGTGTCATTAAAAGTATCACTAATATAGTATTTGCATTTATCATTATTGAGGTTGTTTGTGTTAGGTTCGTTATCATCATCATTATCATCATCAATGTCATTTATATCGAAGGGGGTTATCTTAAGTGATTGAAGTCTAGCGTAACTTATTTTATACCCATTCTTTATTTGATTGATCTCATGCGTAAACTCGTCGTCGTCAATAATATGATTGAAAGGAAGAATTGAACCAATGCAGTATCTACAATACCAGCTGTTAACCTTGTCATTGATATCAGTGTCGTTAAGTAGGGAACATTTACTGTGAATACTCTGATTACATATTAAGCAAGTTAAACCATTCACCCTTATACATTTGTTACAATAGATACATGACATAACTGTGCCAATAGTAGTAGTAGTACCGTTTAAATAAAGATATTGTCAATACAATGAGATACACAAGTAAAATACACGTATAGCTGATTGAGCCAAAGGAGGAGAGATGATCACCGTTTGTTATCGTAATTATAGACAGTGAAGTAGAGCTGATCATTAGCCAAGTGAGAAAGCAAAAGTAATGAAAGGAGATTATAGATATACTTTTTTTGTATAGAATAGATCATGACATCCTATAAAATGTGCAACGCTGAACTGGAATCTGTTGCACACCACCCATATCTTGGTGTGGAAATACCGACATTTTACAAAAGGATCTCACTTCGCTTTGTGACTGGGCTGACAAATGGCAAATGCGATTCAACACCGCCAAATGCAAAACAGTCAGAATTACAACCAAAAGACATCCCATCATGACATCCTATAAAATGTGCAACGCTGAACTGGAATCTGTTGCACACCACCCATATATTGGTGTGGAAATATCTCATAATCTTAAATGGTCGCTTCATATAAATAATATCATTACCAAGGCAAACAGAGCCCTCTGGTTTTTGCGTAGAAATCTTTGGAGATGCCCGCAGAAAGTAAAACAACAACTTTACTTCGAGCTAGTAAGACCGCAAGAGTATGCATGTGCTGTATGGGACCCACATAAAACAACAGACATCCATCGACTGGAGATGATACAGCACAGGGCTGCTCGTTTTGTCACAAAGAACTACAGCAGAACAGTGGGATCCATCACACATATCCTTGATCAACTGCAATGGCCAACACTGGAGCAACGTAGAAAGGAAATCCGCTTAACCACCATGTTCAAAATACAAAATAAAACCATTGCTATTCCTCTTCCAGATAACATCCAACGTCAGACCACCAGTAGAACAAGGCAATACCATCCTGCCAAATTTAGAGTCATGAAAGTTAAAGGTATATTATGTGATCTTTCCAGGGAACGCCCTCAACATCGAAAAAAAAATAGAAAGCAGATTTTCTTGCAGATTTACATTTCTGATCATAAATCATGCATACATTCCAAGTTACAGGGCGATACGATTCTTAATTACTTCAAAATCATGGTTTTAGAGTGAAAATAAACTGTCAGAATCCTGACACTTTATATTTTTCACTCTAAATTCACTCTAAAACCATGATTTTGAGGTAATTAGGAATCGTATCGCTCTGTAACTTGGAATGTACGTATGATTTATGATCGGAAATGTAAATCTGCAAGAAAATCTACTTTCTAAAAAAAATAATGAATAGAGGGCGCCCTCTGGAAAAGATCACATAATATGCCTTTAACAGCAATGTTTACAAATATAGCTTTTACCCACGCACAATAGTGGAATGGAACGCCCTACCATCCAATGTTCTTGAAGCTGCTAGTGTAGAAGGGTTCAAGTCAGTCCTTTAAACTTTTGCTTTCCATGTATTTCGTGTTGCTTTCATTCAATGCCATCACACATCTCAATTAGATATTGCTTAGGCAACTTTATTGAGTATTTAATAGATGTAGATGTAGATGTAGATGTAGATGTAACAGCACCACCCTATTGGGAGGCGAGTTCATGACGCGTGACCAAATGTGTCTTTTGAAACTAATATTTGAGTGGGTGAAGGAATAACCTGAGCAGTAAGCACAATCACATCCAGACGGAATATAGAGTAAAACAATCATAAATAAATAGAAAACCCAACAAAATTGATTTTGACGAGAGAAAAAAAATCTGTGACATTGTGCAGGATCGAACTCCGGACATCCCGCTCTTCAAACGAACGCTTTACCATCTGCGCTATCAAGGGAAACTAGTTATAACCGGGTGATCCAAAAACTTTATTGTCAAGCGCCAAATTTAGATCACCACATTTGAGCTTCACATCGGGCTTCAAAAGATACGGCAGAAATTGTCTTAAACACTATTACTATTTCAAACACAAAGGATATCAAACAACTCATTAATGTGATTGTGCTGGACTTTGACATGGCACACAACACCCTCAGATCCCCCTGCCTGCGCTTTTCAACCATCTATACATAAATCAAAAAATATATCAGTATAAGCTCAACCCAAATCAAAATATTGATTGGACACGAAGAGGTGACTTTGCATTTTTTTCTCAATAAAATGCAGGTCAAAAGTACATGTTGAGTACATCAGATCTCACCAAATGAGTTCGAAAATTGAAAACAAATCAACTGGCACGCCCCTCCCTCATACTTTCTATGTCCCTTTTGAAAATATTAAAATAATGCTTGCCCCACCACCACCCTTCCCAACCACCAACACTCACCATGACCCCCACCAACACCCCCACACAGAATTCACTAACCCCCACCTCCATTTAAAGACGGAATGCAACAACCCCTGATTGTGGGCGTACTTCACAGAATTATAAAGGAGAAACCAGACGATTTTTTTGCCCTATCTCTTTACGTGTAACGGGCGCCATTTTGGATTCCCACTATGGGGGGGGGGGGGGGGCAAATTTTTCGGAACTGCACGGAAAAGAACGAATGCAGCATCGTGCGTGTACAGGAGCCGTGTCTCTGTCCGCGTAAAACGCAATCGTCGTGTGTGCTTTCGCGCCAGGCTACTTCGCGCACTAGGCTGCGTATTTTTCGTGAACGTTACACAAAAAAACGCCATATTTGAAATTTGAACCAAGGTAAATACCGCGCTACACAGGTGGTGAGCAGTGGTCCGATGCTGTTTTAAAAGGTACCTAACTTTAAATAAATGGTACCGTATTTTGTTGAATCTTCACATTCATAGACAACAGACAATGATCATTTTGAAAGTTTAATTTCGATTATACCGCCGCAGTATTATAAATGTTGACGGTCCAAATCAGCCTGAGAAACCTTCACTCAGGTCCATCGATTTATGCTTCGTAGTTCAAATCACTCTCCTAATAGTGGCGCTTTGATATATTTAAATGTTGATGCTTTAGCATACTTGTCATATGTTTTAAACAAAATACATTTTGCTCATTCATACCGTTCAAATAGGTTTCATGATTATCATGATTATCGTATAATAACTCAAGTTAACCAAATAAGTGCCGCGATCCAAGAGAAGATCATTTTTGTCAAAATATTGGTATACTATCTGTTGAATTTTATTTAATGACGATAACTGTCTTTGGCTAAATCATGTTAAATACTTGCATATTATAATAATCTTTAGTAACATAGCCAATTATCATTGCTAGCTAAGGTTATTTTTAAGATATATTATAGCGTATAATTATAATATAGCAGGCGCTGATCCAGGATTATTTTTTGAGGGGGGGGGGGGGGGGGGGGGGATGGCACAATAATATTTGAAGATTTGTTTTTTATGAAGGCTAGATAGCTTTAATCACGAGTATAGGGGTCTAAGGGGCTGGTCCTATGCCATTGGAATGTTTTTGAAATTTGCCCCACTAGAAAAAAACATCATTTTTAGCTGAATTCTTTTTAGCTATTTTCCCTTCAAATTCTGAGTCTGAGGCCTTTTTTAATTTTCTTTAAATGTCATGTTAATCACTAACACTGAGATCATTTTGACACTTTCATGTACACGATTGTACCCGTGACATGGGCAATTTGTACGTCCCGATCCTAATCCCTGCTATCCCCGAGTCCCCCGCGGTCAGGGATGCAATTGATAAGTGCATAACTTTCATGTGTATCCCAAGGATAACTGAACAAATAATAGGCACATTTGTACTTATCTGAATGCATTTCACATGAGTATTTCAAAAAAAGGTAATGACAGTCAATGATGACATGTTATGCTATTTTAGATTGTCATCTACAGACGCCTGCCGCGTGGAAAGTGTTAAAACTAATAAAAGGGTTAAAAAAATGTTAAAGGTAAAAGTAATATTAAGGGGCGGCCTAATCAACAAACCTTTGGCCCGTTGTAACATAAAATAGTCAATGCATATTGTCATGATTGTGGGATTGTATTTAGGTACATCTCGAATGTGTGTATGATATTTTGAAACATAAGGCGATTGATAAATAATTTACTCGCTTGTATGAGATTCAGTAGTGACATTTAACATGTTTAAGGATAACTAAGACCTGCGCAATATTAAACTTGACCTACTGGCACCATTGCAAGTTAATTTCCCGGTTTGAGGGCGTGCCTATCGTGATGCAGAAAACCCAAAGTGAAGCGCCGGACCGTTGATCGTGCAACTTATAAATCTCCGCATTATTTTTGGCAGTGACTGCGTACGCATTGGTCCATGGTTTGAAATACGCGGAAAGAATGACACTTTCCGAATGCTCACGGGCATTTACGGAAAATACCGACATACCTCCAATTGTGTCCCCATGATGGTTTCAAAATGGCGGCGGCATACTGGATCTCTATTTTAAATCTATGGCGTATTTCCACCTGATTGTGGGCATACTTCCACAACGTAACTGTAGGTGTTTGTTTTGTGTGCTTATTATTTATATGTTTATCTAGTTTTTTATCCAGACTGATTTATTTATTTATTGCTTGATTGATTTTAATTTTAATTTTAGATGTTTAGTAAATTTCAATTAGTAACTTGCCGTAACACTTGTTACCCGCATATCACATGTCAAATTCCTCTTCAACCGCCCAAAACCTGTCGAACATCCTCTGGGCATTTTAGCAATACACGGAGCACCCCCTAACAAGCCTTCACCCGTCAATTTAGGTAATTTATGTGATGCAGACAGTATCGAGATACTTCTCCCATTGACTCCCTGGTCCTGCTTTTGGGAATAATTGTTATTTATATAATCACAGCAAGTACATACCTCGATTAGTTCTTTGACCTTGGTGTTCTTTTGCATATGGATTTCTTCTTTTAACATTACAGTAGTCTAGGAAATCATGGAGCTTGGTTGGTATTCCTGCACCAGCTACCTCTATGCTGTGTTTGGCACAAAAAGCTCCAGCATATATTGGCGATTCTGAGCAGCAGCCATGGTTCATATATAAACCCGATGTGGTACTCTGATATGGTGAAATTAGGATTGATAAAGGAAAGATAAATGTATAAAAACACCACCAAAAAACCCAATGTATGAAAAAATAGGGACAGCGGTCCCAACTAGGTTGTACGTTTATATTGCTTAAATGAAATGTGCTAGTACATGTACCACTTATCTATAAGAAAACGAACATAGTTTAGCCTCCTGTTTAAAAACATAAGCATAGTAAGTATAAACCAAACATGTGTGTTTGCATTAATGTAGGAAAGGGATGCCACCACTTATGGCCGGCCAGGTTATTGATAACATGTATTACCTCGCTAACATATACCACAAATGTAATTAAGGGTAGTACTCATACCGCTAGGCCAAAAACATTCAAGTTTAAATATTTTGGGGTAATAAGAGTCATTAATGAGATTATGCAAATGAGATTGATAAGATATGTGGGTAATATAATTATGATGCACAATAAATTGACACATCTAAGAGATATTGTTAAAAACTAATTTTATGGTGGTATAAATTACTTAGAAGTGATTGTTTGTTTGTTTTTAATTTTTAAAACCATATTCATAATCACATGTAGAACGAAAACAGGCAAAAACTCTTCAATCTAGTGATTTTCCTACCCAGCATAATACTATCCTTATTGACCCTGATGTCAGGGTGTATTGGGACACCAACCTTTGTAAGAAAGAAATATATACCCATCACATAATTTCAATTTTTGTATGGTGGCAGATTAAAGTCATTATAGGTGGAAAGGACATAATATGTGGTAAAAGGTTCAGCTCATGAGGCAACTTAGGCCATGTTCCCACATAGAACAAAATCCGAAGTAGTCTAGACTAGTCCAGAACCAGTCCGAACTAATCGCTAATGGGAACGCGATTCAAGTAGGTCCCTGGCCGGACTCGAAAGTGTTTTTTTGTTGTTATTTTGCCGAGTCATCGTTGTGACAACCACTTATGTGGGAACGCAACTTTCAAGTCCGGACCGGGACAACTTCTACTTAAGTGGGAACACGGCCTTAGAAAAACTACTATCTAACACAACAGGTGCTAAAACTGTCCTAATCCACCCTGTTTTACAGTATATGTTTTACGTTTCTCGTTTTTGGAGATGTTCTGCTACTATTGGCTATCTACATATATATACAATATTGAGTTGGGTTGCAAGTTCCTGGTCAGGCATATTCATTATTGACCTATCATAGCAATAAAATGAACATTTGACCTAAAACTAGCCAATACTAAAGCCCCCTAAATGCCTCAAATTATATGAGTGTTTTGACTTCCTATAACACTCATGTTTTCTCTCACTCTGTGTGACATACTGTGTTTGTTGCCCATATGATCAATTTTAAGAATACTAAATTGACCAATTACCTCTAAGCTCCATTTATGCATACTGACACAAGCCTCTAAATTCATAATCAACTTACTTTTTTTTCTGTGTACATGCAATGTGCATAAGCAATTTTCCAATTGGCATCTGCAACATACAACTGACCACTGTTAAAAAAAACACCCCACAATTATTTTAAATATGTCCACATAATACCACTAAAACTAATCAATTTACATTTATGATACAATTATAGTCAATTCATAAGTATTGGGTAATTGGTTATTATTTTTGACCTATTCCACCCAAGTCAGAGGGACCACAATGGACCAATCACAAAAATATTGGCATAATTTATGCTGTTGGTTTCGCTGCTATATACTGGACTTCAAAGCATTCAAGCAACCCATCCCAAATGACATGAGTCAATGCATTTAAATCTAAACTATACAAACAAAAAGCCATTATTTATTCAAACATTTCATCATTGTTCCGCCTCGTTGAACAAAAAATTGCATCCGCCTCGTTCAATGAAACATTGCATCTTTCACCTCATGAAAATATTTGTACCGTTGCACTCATAAACATTCATTATTTGTATAATATATCCAACACTATAGACTACAGTTAATGACAACATGTACATACCAACCAAGCTCTCTACATTTAGGACTGCAATCATTCTCATCATGTCGATAGTTGCCTTGTATACGCAATTCATCAATTTCCTTCATTATTTCATCTTTGTCCTTGAGACCAAACATATCCAACCTACAAAAGTAAATGATCACTATCAGATATTGCAATACATCTTAAAAAGTCATATGTGATAATAAAAAATTCCATTAAAATGGAAAGGTGGTGGTCAAAAGGAAATTATAATATAAGGCAAATAGAAATAGAGCAAAAATAGCAACATTTGTAAATACATCTTTTAGTTGCTAAAGTTATGTGGCAGAAAAGGAATCGCATAGATAATAATTGTGCAAGATTCTTGCATGGCATTACTGGAAAGCAATATAAATTACAGCCATAGTTTGGTGATAAACACGGTTTTGGCAGCTTAAATAAAAATAATAAACAAAATACTGAAACAAATAAACAAAGCAAATTTAGATAAATAAATAAAAATGATTAAATAAATAAATGAATAATTATGCAAATAAGTAAATTATAAATAAATAAATATAGAAATGTAGAAATAAATAGGTTTATAAACGAATAAATAAATTTTACATTCAATTTAAGTTTTAAACATATATGACGTGTTCTACCGAAACCAGACAGAATTGGGCAGAGCTCCAAACTGAGAAATAGCCCAAAACATAATTGGGGGTGATTTTTGGGGGAATTTGAGTTTCTGGTAAATAATTAATCTTCAGAGTATTTATAACAATATTGTGAAATATTTAGATTAAAAAATCATCCTAAATGTATGTTTCAGTGATTTAAGTTAAGCCTAGTTCCTAGTAAAAAGCATAGTTCTAATAACTTTAAAGGGCGAAATCTCAGTTTGGAGTTTTCATAAAGACCGTAAAAGTCATACTTTAAAATGATGTAACTCCGCTTTGGGAAGTCCGATTAAGAAAAGAGAGGTACCACTGTAAAGCTGAAGATCTCTAATTTCATAATCAATTACTAACTCAATTTTGATATCTTGCCCAATTGTGTCTGGTTTCGGTAGAACACGTCACATATGTCATGTGTTCAATTTATTTGATCAATAAATAAATAAATATAGAAATAAATAAATGAGTAAAATATCTTTTTAAACAATACATTTAAATAAATAGTTGAATCATTTTGTTAATAAATAATAATATAAATTATAAATAGTTGAATAATTTTGTTAATAAATAATAATATAAATTGAAAATAAATGAATAAATAAACTAATAGCACATACACAGCCAGTCCAGAGTTCCAAAAATGTCACTTATCGTACAGCTTCAGAGTGCTATAAATTTGACATCGTAAATAACCTGATAAATTATATCTCAACTTGGTGTGTGTGTGTGGTTTAATAGTAGATGATTGTCTATCTTGATCAGTGTTGCTTGAATCATAACTTTTAAAGTTCTATCAGTGTCCTACTGTGCAGGGTTTGTACAGCAGAGTTCTGCCACTTCAATCATCACTAATACCATTACTGTCTATGAGTGCTGTTAATTCAATCAATACATAAACACATGAATATTAAAAATTAAAATATTAAAAATTGCTTTTAAAATAATCAAATTAAAACAAATAAACATGAGAAAAAATTAATAAATAAAAATGATTAAATAAATACATAAATAATTATGTTATAAATAATAATATAAATAGTAAATAAATAAATATAGAAATGAATAAATCTACATTCAATTTAAGATTTAAATATGTCATATATATTCAATTATTTACAGATAACAAACACAGGAGAAACAAAATTGAGGTATTGCTCATCTAATTCATCGATTTATTAACCTTAACTGAGCACCCAAAATGGCACTCTTTTTCATTATCTACTATGTAGGTTCACTACAATTTACACTGGTAATTTTAATTACCTCATTCATTTGTAGAATTAAATTTAACATAGTTTTAAATTATTGATGATAAGTGACCTGTAGATTCACTCTAATTAATACTGGTAATTTTAATTACGTCATTCAATACGCGGATTTAGGGTTTCCCTAGTGTTGGGCGGTATCGCGCTGATGTTGGTACGCTACTTCTGGTTTTACGCTAACGTGTGGGATTGCATTGAAATACGCTGATAACCAGCTAATAACGCTGATGAAAACAAACAAAACTACGCCGTATTCGATAGTTTGAACGAAAAAAAATAATTGTTTTACATTAATTAACAGTTTACCTCCATATTTTAGGACTTCAAACTCTCCAATAGGCTTGCACCTTGCCAGAATAAAGACCGACATTTTGCCGTGCCCAATAGCTCTAAATTTGCCATACTAGTCTGGCGTAGTTTGCAACCAAGAGTTATTATAGTATTAACTCCTTTGTTTGACCGTGTTTGCAGTAACTTTGTTTAGGCCTAGGATAGGCTAGAGAGCCAATCAAATCTGCTTATTTGATTTAAAAGGCCAAAATTCGGAGGAAAAGACAGTTTGGAAAATGGGGTTTGGGTGTTTTAGCATGCAAATTTATAATAAATGAAATTGATAATGTACCTTCCGAGCCATGCTCGAACAGGGGGGTGTGTGTCTTAGGGGGGATGTGCCGCCTCACCCCTCAGAAGTAGAAGAAAAAAAAAATTGGAACTCATTTGGTGCAATCTGGTGTATACTTTTGACCAATATTTTATCGAAAAGCCACCTCTTCATTTCCAATAAATTTTGTTTTTTTATCAATGCACCAATGCACGAATGAAGTTGAGCATAAATTATACTGATAGATTCTTGATTTAAGTAATAGATTGGTTAAAAGCTCAGGAGGGAGTCTGAGGGGGGATGTGCCCCCCTCGGAATTGGATTTTTTTTTCAATTTTCGAACTCATTTGGTGCGATCTGGTGTATACTTTTGACCAACATTTTATCGAAAAGCCACCTCTTCATTTCCAATCAATATTTTGTTTTTATCCCAATGCAAGAAAGAAGTTGAGGATATTTTCCTGATATAGTATAGATTGTTTAAAAGCTCGAAAAGGGGGTGTCTGAGGTGTGATGTGCCCCCCATTTAGAATTGGATTTTTTTTTCAATTTTCGAACCCATTTGGTGTGTACTTTTGACTAATATTTTATTGAAAAGCAATCACTTTATTTCCGATCAATATTGGCTTTTTATATAGGCCTATGCCAGAAAGAAGTTATAATTTCAAAAATATCAGATTTCTCGTCAACATACGTACGCGTATGTATCCCGACCGACGTCCAACAAACTCCAAACGTTCTTATGTCCCTCGCATGCCTCCCCGCCCGCCTTTTTGTACTGCCCCCTACCCTTTTCTTTTTCGTTTGTCCCCTCTCCTTCCTCCCTCTCTTTCTTTCCCCCTTAGTTTTTCCTTCCTTCCCCCTCCCCTTTTCTTTTGGTGGTCGGGGGGGGGGGGGGCCTCCCCTGTATCCGCGCCTGGCCGGCACACACCCTCTAGCGACGGCCCTGCACCCGACTGGCAGTAGTTTCCCCCGACTGGCAGTAATTTCCCCCGAATCCCCCCGTCCCACTAAAGAGATAAAGATATAAAAAATAAAGAAATAATAAGCCCCCGATATTTCACACAAAATTAATTATGGTCAGTCCCTTAAATAAATAATTAGACACAATAAAAAACGTAAATAAACCTAAAATATGTCATTTAAGAACTCTAATGAGCTTTTACATTGCCTCTAGATTTAGTCTGTTATATCCAGTCCCCCACTGGCATGACTGGCTCGGTATATTAAATGACGCCTAGACTGCCGAATTTTGAAACTTTTCAGCATTTTACGCGGAACTTTCAATGGATATTTCTACTTAATGTGCACTTTTTAATTCTGCCGAACCCCAAGGATAGTTTAGGTATACTATCAGGCCCCCGACAGCTTTTTTTGGCAGAACCCATTTAAAAAATAACCCCATTGGTTTTATGTGTAATGTGAAGTGACGCTCGGAGCCATCAATACTGCGTACTCGTTCACCCATGGGGGCCGACATTTCTGAAATCACCATGCTCAAGTCGACTGCCCTCACACGCAAAATAGAGATCAGCATGGTAATGAGATGCAATTTGGAGTTCAGCATGGTAAATCTGAATCCAAATTGTGTCCGTTTTCATTATCCCAAAATGCTTTGCGTCAATGGAGCAAATAATGCTGCAAATGTGAACTATTGCGCAATCGCGTAAATTAGTTGCAGACGACAATTCAAAATGGCGGTTTTCTTGTACTACGATAGCCACCGTTCGGACTAAAATTGTAGCTTTACAAGTACGTCTTGACATACGACCCTCAGCCAAAATATTTTCTTCAGAGATATAGCTACATTTCTGTGTATGTGACTTTTTTCTATCTTTCATGATCGCATAGGAAATAGCATTTATACCTCCCTAAAATTGAGACATAATACGATTGTTGTTTTTCGTTCGCACTAATCTCTTACACAGCTGCTAGAGTACCACTATTTAGTATTTACAAATGTGCATCGTGAACTCCAGTATTTATAGGTGTCAGAGATTGCCTAACGGTGATGCATGCTGAGATTTAATTTTCGGTAATTTTCAGACCAGATTGGTCGAATAATGGCAAATCCCATAGGGGAACCGGTTTTCGGGGACCGTTTCCTATCCCGAGTTTATTTATCCCTGATACTATCTTTATTTTTAATTGTGAAAGACATTTAATTTTGAGGGGTGCGTCGACCATGAAATCTTCTGAGTTTATTTTGACCGTTCGTCCCATTTCAATGCATTTTCCTATAGTAGCGTAAAACCAGAAGTCGGGCGTACCAACATCAGCGCGATACCGCCCAACACTAGGGAAACCCTAAATCCGCGTATTGTAGAAATAAATTAAGCATAGTTTTAATTTATTCATGATATGTCACTACATAATAAAGTAGTACCTTAATAATACATTGGATAGTAAATTTATCATACATACAATGTTTGTATAAATAGATTGAACTGACTGTAGATTCACTACAATTAATAATGGTAATTTTCATTACAACATTCAATTTTTAGAATTAAATTAAACATAGTGTTAATTTATTCAAGATATTACACTACATAATATATAGTAGTACCTTAATAATACATTGGATAGTAAATTTATCATACATACAATATTTGTGTAAATAGATTGATCTGATCGTCCATTTGACGATGCTTATTGTATAATAAAAATAATAATAAGTCGTGGAAATATAATTGTATAAATTGATAACAGACGTGTTTGCATCATCAACAACCATCACATTTTTTGGAAAAGTAAAATACCTAAACATAATGTATAACACCTAAGAGAGATATGCTCATGAGATGACACAATGATGGATGAACTAATGAATTGACTAAGGACCAATATTATATTAGATGAGACATATATAACTATTTTCAGCACATGATTACAGGATCTGTAGATTACCAACCCCTACCCTTAGATAGAGAATAGCTCGGATATAACATCTGCTAAATTAACATCGTATACTGAGTACTGACTCAAATTTATGGTATTCAACATATGATTCTAATAACATATGTAAATATTTTAATGTCCTATAGTCTTAATCTGCATAATTATTGTATCTATTTAATGAATGAATGGCAATAATAGAGCAAGCACATAAATTGCTGACTCTAAAATTATACCCAAGTAATGGGTGGGTGGGAGTGAAATTTCAAGGAAAGCGACTCATCACGATGAAGCCAAAGAAAAATATGATCAAAACAATGGAAAGGTAAAAGCATGGAACCTCATCCAGAGCCAAAACAAAAGGCAAAACTCGAGGCATGAAAGCAAGGATGCTGATTGGCCCGATGAACGGTAACCAAGGCACATAGACGCCCACTGCAAAAGGGATAGCCCAGGAGGTATCTGTTCCAGTAAATAAATTGGTTTATGCAATTAGGCCTTCCATAAACCTTATTAATTTGATATCTTTCTTTACTGTTAATACTCAAAAATAAACCCCTGGCTGTAGGAATTGATGCTACCAATTGTGTTGCTTCTCAGTACTTTTAGATGTATAGAATACATCCATCTGACCACCAGCCCAGACCAGCCTTATACATTTATCCATCACATTGACACAGATCATACTGTAACTGTTTAGTACACCACAAAGTGTATAGCCATTCATTGGATTGCCTAGAGTTGTCCCGTCGCTCCGCTCACTCGATGGACACTGGATTGGGATAGTCAGATATGGGGTATGCTAGTTTCATGATTGGGGTAACCAGGGATTTAGATTTAGATCTACTCAGTACTGTGTACCATGCAGTGTACATAGATAGGTGATTGTCCAAGATAAACATTGACCCCAACCCCTGGCCAGACATTTGTTGTTTACTCTACAATTCATATTTTGACCTTCATTAATACACCTATCAGTTGTAAGACGCACTTTACGACCCCCGGGAGAGGTGCGTCATGGGTGCGTCGTTTACCAATAATTCTTGACGGAGGGTACGTCAGTGGCAGCCTTTGGTCCGTCAAAAAAATGACGGTGGGTGCGTAAGGGTCCGTCACTTTACATGGGTGCGAATGGGCTGATAGTTGACTGAGGGTGCGTATTTGGATGGCAATGGTCCGTCGTTTTTTTGACACAGGGTGCATCATGGTACATGAGAAGTTGACGCACCTCGGTAAAGTGACGCACCACTACAGGGGATAGTGCGTCTTACAACTGATAGGTGAATAATATACAGTTACTGAGCACTGGTTATACACTTGGACCAATGAAAATGACGCTATCAAAAAATGCCAATACTATGACCCTGTTCCATTGCGATATATTTAAATTAATAGTAGAATTATATTCAATTCAATATTGCCAATATTCTAAGGTTGAAGTAGAATTTATTTGTTTAAAAGATAATTTAGACAATTTTCCAATATTCTAAAAAACAAAATGGCAGCCTCCATGTATATAGAAAGACCTAAATGTACAACATTACGCAATTCCATGCTAATAGGTTGGCAGGCTTTGGCCCGCCACCCAAAAAGGGAAATGTTGTAAGTACAACCACTGTTTTAATATTTAGGCTATAGTGTGCAAAATATAGAAAAATGCTTCCTGAAATTATCTTGTGATTCCAAATTTAAATTACTTTAAAATGGTTTAATTTTCATGCAATGAATATGTGCTCTTTCTTTATCTGATATCAATAACATCAGATTTGATGCTGACCTCGCAACATATTCATTTTGATCAGAAAAATGCTTTCTGAAATTATCTTGTGATTCCAAATTTAAATTACTTTAAAATGGTTTAATTTTCATGCAATGAATATGTGCTCTTTCTTTATCTGATATCAATAACATCAGATTTGATGCTGACCTCGCAACATATTCATTTTGATCAGAAGGGTATGCACTGTTTGACTCATATTATATTTGTATGGAACCTCCATCTAATTTTTAACTCTACTTCAAGTAGATTTCTGTTAGTGTATCTTGATTCATTTCATGTACTAAACACTACTTCTGTATGTGTTTACCTGATTACCTATCATAGGGAAGGCTTTTCAGCCTAAAATTACCATGTATCCATATGCATCATTACTTGACTGCAATACAATTTTTTGTAATATTAGTTTACTTGACACTTACTCCTAAGTCAAGCATGTGCAATCTCCAGCCAACGTATTTGTCATATTTGTCAATGGGTAGATGAATAATTGTGGGCTTAACTGTATATACACTGTTTCTAACCCTAAACCTATCCTTCCATGGTTGGTACACCCATGGTTGGTACACCCATTGTTGGTACACCCATGGTTGGTACACCCATTGTTGGTACACCCATGGTTGGTACACCCATGGTTGGTACACCCATGGTTGGTACACCCATTGTTGGTACACCCATGGTTGGTACACCCATGGTTGGTACACCCATGGTTGGTACACCCATGGTTGGTACACCCATGGTTGGTACACCCATGGTTGGTACACCCATGGTTGGTACACCCATGGTTGGTACACCCATGGTTGGTACACCCATGGTTGGTACACCCATTGTTGGTACACCCATGGTTGGTACACCCATGGTTGGTACACCCATGGTTGGTACACCCATGGTTGGTACACCCATGGTTGGTACACCCATGGTTGGTACACCCATGGTTGGTACACCCATGGTTGGTACACCCATTGTTGGTACACCCATGGTTGGTACACCCATTGTTGGTACACCCATGGTTGGTACACCCATTGTTGGTACACCCATGGTTGGTACACCCATGGTTGGTACACCCATGGTTGGTACACCCATTGTTGGTACACCCATTGTTGGTACACCCATGGTTGGTACACCCATGGTTGGTACACCCATGGTTGGTACACCCATGGTTGGTACACCCATGGTTGGTACACCCATTGTTGGTACACCCATGGTTGGTACACCCATGGTTGGTACACCCATGGTTGGTCCACCCAGGGTTGGTCTACCCTGGGATTGTCTACCACGAGTGGAAAGTCATGTTGGTATTTCCATTGCTGCACATGTATGCATATAACAATACTGTATGTAACACATGTAAGCCTATTCCATAGGTTGATAATTTGCTGTAAAAAGTTCTTAGTCTATCTTTCCTATGTGTTTGTTAGTCCATACCTATTTATATCTCTCAGTTCATTTTCCAATTCTCCAGCAAAGAAAGTCGCAGACACCTGTTTGGCAGATATGCCTAGTAAGAAGAGAATGTTGAACATTGAATACATATAGCAAGATGGTAAAACACAACCACGAGTCAATTAAAAGTTGTACATGAATGAATAGTTGCTTTAAAAAATTAAAATTAAAAAGTTGACAAATCAAATATTATTCCGATCATATGACAAAAGGAATCACTGAAATTGTTAGGGAGATTGCCTGTTTTAAGACGGGAATAAACACTAAACTGATATCATTTTTGACACGATTACTGGAATTTCCCCAAAAAGCTAATATTTTGAGACAAAACTTTATTAAAGTTTTGGTTGTAGAATGATATCTGTCGCGAACTGGGAACCAGCAAAATGCTCGGACTGAAACTGGCAGCAGCAATTACAATTTTGCATACAGGGGTATTCTGTCATATTGCAATGTGTGCATAGAACATGGGTTATATACACATTAAAATGGTGGACATGAAGTGAACACAAAGCACACCATACATTTTGTATGCACAATTGAGCTCATCTTGGTAAAATGGCTGGTTGAATTGTAATCTTCCCATTTTTGAGTTAGAAAAATGCTCAAAGTTAAGACAACCCCTAGCGAGACAGCTTGTCAGGTCCGTTTAGAGAACTTTGAGACTAGCCAAGTCTGACCTACGCTATTAGAAAATATTAATCACACAATAATAAGTTTAGTTACCGCGTGATCCAACATACAATTATTTTGAATGGACATGTTCGAATCCTTTGTTAGACTAGAATCGATCACCCTTTTAGCGCATTCTTTTATGAATGGGAGTTGACCATTACAATCATGTGAAAGATACAGATATTACCCAATTAAAACACCTCTGGCAGTAAGTTATCAGTTTGCATAGTATGGCAGTATAGGCTGTTGGACTATGTTGTTCGAATAACATAGCACACTGATGGAAAAGATATCAACTGACCTTCACAATATTCATTGTGTTATGGAATGCAAATCATTGTCGCGGTTATTTTAAAGCCTTCCAGGGCCCTGTGCTGCCTTGTGCAAAATACAGACAAACTTCAAGGTTCTCTGTTGTATATTGGATCACTGATTCGGGGTGGGGGGCGGGGGAATATTTTGGTCGATTTTCGAAAATTAATATGTTCATAGAAGATGGATTTTCTAGGATATAACCACTGCTCAATCAGTTCCGGGCGGTAGTGTATGAAGGTTTCCATATTGCATCTATAACCCGAGTTAGGTTGCAATTGGTCATTGTATGGAAAAGAAGTGGACAAATATAATCAATTTAACATATGCAACCACTTTTACATCTTGACCTCAGATGACCTTTGACCTTGGTATGTGACCTTTGACCTCATTAACATATGAACGTTTCCATGTTGCATCTATGACTGAAGTTTGATTGCAATTGGTCATTGTATGAAAAAGAAATGGACAAAATAAAAAGTGTATACCAAATTGTTGACAGACAACACAGACACAACAGACTGACGAAGCATGCTGCCATAAGGTCTCTTCCTACGGACAACCCAAAAAGGAAGGGCACAGGCGGTACCTGCATCAAGCTATTCCAAGATAAGGTCTAAGTTTAAGATTTTAACGGAATAAACCGTATATATATTTTAAACATGGGAGACAAATTTTATAATTTTTGTCAGTAATAATTAATAAGAATATTGCAAGTTCGGAATATTTTTAATTACAAAGCCAGGTTTTAAAACCTATTCTAGCTTGATGCAGGTACAACCTGTGCCCTTACCTTTTTAATATTTTAAGACAAGGGAGTATAAATACGACCCGGTCATGTGCACAATCAAAATATAGATTGAACTTATATTTGGTATGGTGGAAGGTCTTATGGTAAAACATATTGAAATGCATTTTAAAAATTCAAAAAACCTTTTGTTGCCATGGCAAAACCCATGTTTATTTATAATAAGAATAAATTTGAATGAATCTGTATTATTTGCACGCTGCTCAAATAAATGGATCATTTCAAAGAAGTTGGCATTCCATGGAATGTTACCAAATTAGTTATTTTATTAAAAAAAGACAAAATCTTGATAGCATTGGGACTATTTCAGTAATTCCTTTCCCTTATAGTTTAATAACATGTTCTTTAAATAAACTGCTTGCTAAACAAAAAAATCTAAGACATTTTATTTTGTCTTCAATCGCCAATTTGTTGAATATTTTGTGACATATTTATTAATAATAATATAAATAATATTTATTTCTTATATAGCGCAAATTTTACAGAACTCAAGGCAATTTACAAAAATAAATTAAAAGCATTAATTTACCTTTATTACCTTGTTTGATTCTTTTCAGCAAAGGCATTGCACATTATCTATACTGTTTCTGCTTCTTTCTCTCTTTATTGCCAACCTATCTACAAAATTCACTCTCTATCCAACAAACAGTATAAAGTTAACCTAGTTTCTTTCATGAACCCTCGATGACAACTTACCATTTTCCTTACTTATTTCAAAGCATTCATCATATGCCGTTGCAAATCCTGAAAATGATGTCCAACAGTGTTGCCTAAGTGATATAAAAATAATCATGTATTAAAAACAATTTCTAATAACGGTTATTTTTTTGTATCACTATTTTGCTATTTACCACATTCCTTATTCTTCTAGCCTTGGTTCAAGGCAACTCTATCCTCCCCCCACATTCATCCTACCACCCCCCCCCCCCCAACCCACCCCTACCTCACCCCATTCCACAACACCTTACCATGACCCGTGGCCATTTTCACTGTCCGGCGACTGATATTGCTCTACACACAGGCAGCCGACTGATAGCTCTACATGTAGCCGTGCACTGTCTACCCGCAAAACGGGTCAACCGGAGACCCTTGGAACAGTTGTTATTGGTAATTCAATATAAAACAATAAAGATTCTCGGTGCTCTTAAGCACCGAACCAATCACAGACCAGTTCAAGTTACATCAAAGAATGTCAACAAGTTGCACATGCACTGTCATACACTGTCAAGCCAGTGCATGTACAACATGTGGTTTTTAGGCGAACGGTATATGTTTCACAGCGTGAAGTGTCTAGACTGGACGACCGGCCAATGTAAATTTTGGAAGTTTGGTGATTACATTTTTTTCGTGATTGAACCAAAACTACTGCGAAAAAAATAACATGTGAATATATTTATTTTGAGTATTAAATCTGAGTATGTGTGATTATGTTGTGACGAAGCTACAAAAAATAACACAGTAAACACACATAGGCCTTCTTTGAAAGCATGTTATGATATTATCAAAACCATTTAGAGCTCTGCATTTTATCCAAAAAAAACTGATGTCTAAATAACCACACACAAGCAACTGGACATCATGAAAGTAAAGCTCGTTTAATTTTAAGCTAAAACAGTTTTACAATTTGCATAAGTTGACCAGTTTTTAGCAATATGAGGCCAAATACTTTTGTTTATAACTTTAAGTGATTTTTCAGCCTGCAGACATGGTTGAACCATCATTTTGTATAGAAAAGTACTTGGTTTCCATGTATTCCATTTTCAACGAGATTGTATTTTCAAAATGTTACGATCATGCCAACCAATGTATGCATACAATTTGTGCTACGAACAAGACAAAGCATATGATAGGTTTCTGAGAAGCCATATACATGTATTAGCCGAAACAAAAAGGGTCGGCCATTCAGTCCCAAAAAATGGGGATTGTATCAATACCCGGCCCATAGGGTTTGCTCAAGATTTATGCCCCGCCCGTAAGGGATTTGCCAAGGAATTTAATCTTTTAAAAATACATCTCCGGCAAACGTCCCAGCCATCCCCAGGTACCCAGCAGCAAGGGTTACAACTCTTGTCTCAATTTCATTATGTTACTACTATACATAAAGAGGTTAAACTTACGACAACGATGCATACAGCTCAAACAGGTCTCTTTGCACAAAGCAAACATCTGTTACTTCAATGGCTGGTTGTTTTATCTCATAAAGTGACCAACCTCTATCCAACGAACCATATCGATCATAATTGTAGTTGATCTTGCAGTTGTTACATCTCATTGGAATCTTGGTTCCTTTTCTATGACCAGCTGAAATGAAAAATGAAAAAAATATGTAACGTTATTAGACAGTTTCTTAAATTGGGGCATGGGGAAATGTGACTTAATGGCACCATGTGATATTTTTGGGACAGGGATTGGCATAATAGTAAGTGGTTTTTTTTAACCTTGGTTCCTTCTGAAGATATTCCAATAAACTGTGCATGGTAATTATCGTTTATAAATTTCTGCACATGGAGTTTTCCATCACCAGTTGATCTCAGTTGAAAATTCACATAGCGTTACATGCGGATAATGAGCTTATTGATAATCATGAGGTGATTTACTACAGCGATTTTACAATGAATGTCAAACAGAAATCACCACCACTGATTGCACCCACATTCAAATGTTGAACATGGGGCCGGGAGGGGGGGGGGGGGGGGGGGGGGGTGGTCATTGGAGTCATTGGATTATTGAGTTATCGTGCTATTCATGTAAATTTCACTCACTTTATTATTCCCCACCATCAGACTATGGCTTCGCTTGTTTCCAACATCAACAAAAACAAATGCATTGGTTTTTTAATGTCAAATCGACCAGTCGAACGATGCGCATGACATACAATACCGATAAATTGCATTGCATTCTGGGTATTATTCTGCATCAATTGTACGGTGTTTACATGTCAGTCGCTCGCGTGTTTTCGATGAGAGTTGCCATTGAATGGCTCATTAGCCCACATAGCTTATACGATGATTTAAAAATGCTTTTCTCTCTTTGGCAATCTTTTTTACAATGCAGGGCTTATCATTTTTGCGAGAATTTTGGGCGACTTTGCATCTCTTTACGAGTATCCATCCGTGTACACCAGCCAAAAACTTTTTGGGCATTTTTGGTCAATAATTCAAACAAAAAAACAAAAACAAAAAGATTCAACAAAAAAAAAAATGATTCATACGGAATTGTACACAATTTGACAAAACATTTTTTGAGTTATCTTTGCAGGACCCTAAAATGGGTAAAAAACATGTTTTTTATAATTTTTTCCAAAAGGGGCAATTTCAGTATCACGGTTGAATTCATTGAACCATTTTCTGCAAAAAACTGTATACTTTTATAGATTAAATGAATAATGAAGAAGTTATGGCAGTTTTACGGAGGCTACGCTGAAGGTGTACAGCCCCCTTAAATTAAAAGACAGTTGTTCCTGGGCATTGTATGTTATCTTCATTTGTTGTTTAATAAAGATGGTATACATATATATTATTTTGTATTTAGTCCATGTGTTTGACTTGTATGAAATTTAGTGTTTGTTTTTTGAAGTTGATGCTCCGGAATCACTAAAAAAAAGACAAAAACCGATATGCAGCCAATTTATTTAGGACAAATGAATTCCATATTATAATGGGTACATATGGTGCATCTCCCACAATATAGCCAACTTACCGACTGTATAATAAGAGACATGTGTCGCATGTTTTTTCCCAGTTGTAGTCAACGATTTGTTACATTCTAGACACATTTGCAATGGTGGCGAAAATAGAACATCGCGTCGTCCATCACATGGATCCCTGGGCAAACTCAGGAGCAAATGTGCATCTTCACAAGACAAGTTGAATTCCCCAGCTATCAATTCAACACATTTTGCATTGGGCAAGTTCAAAGATGAACACTCATCAGCAAATTGTTTGTACTTCATAAGCTTCTGAAATCCAAATTTATGAGTGAGAACAATCTCTCTATGTGTCTGCTCCATTGTTGTAACCTGAGCCAATTTCAATTGACTAATTTCAGACAAAGTCTGTCTCAACTGGTCCTCAAATTCCAATGAGGCGTTCACTTCCTCAAATGACAGAAGTCTTTTCTTTTTCTTCACTTTGGACATTGTATCAGTCTATAAGTGTACTGCTGTTCTGTAATGAGAATGAAGAAAATGCTACAAAATACAATCCATGCTACAAATTATAAAATCAAACATTTCACGAGGTCTATTGAAACCATATTAAAACACTAATATACCCAATGCTTTGCCAAATATAAAAACAAATGCAATTAGATTTTGATGGTCGAAAAATGTTTGCATAAACAAACTTATTACAAATCAAAAAGCCAACAAACCAATTTGTTCATTCAAAAATGATACCAAATGCACTTGCAGATCTAAACAATGTTAGTACAATACATAATCATATAAATACCATCTCAAAATATAACTATTCAAAGTGTAAAAATGGTTCCAAAAAGTTGTATGCTCCAGACAAAGAAACAACTATATCATTTCTTAACCAGCCCCAAAGTTCAAAATCATAACAGAAGCTTAATTTCCAAAAATGAATCAAAATTGAATCTGTTAATAAAAACTTAGAGTGCACTTCGTATAGGTCTTGTTTTGGATAGTGCAATCTCTTTAAAACAGGAAATTAAAATGTGATAACAAAATAAATGAATGGTTTGGCTTACCAGTATAAAAATAGGGACAGCAGTCCCAAATAGACTATATATCGAGTGAAGGAAGGGAAAGAAAGGAAGGAGACAAAAAGGCCAGGAAAGGGAAAGGGCGAGAGAAGGAGAAAGGAAGACAGACAAATTGGTTGGAAAAGTTGCAGCTTGTCACGCCGGCCTAACCCTCACAAACCAATTTTGGTAGGCTACGAGTACGACAATAGACTCAAAAGTTCAAATTCTGCTTTGCAAATTCGAACTTGCACCCGGGCTTGTGCCTTCTTCAATTTTCAATTGAGCTAAACACACTTGCACCCAGGATAGGCATTTCTTTTAATTTGAGTATTTAGACCAAGGCATAACAACGTGGCATAATATAATAACATCATCAAATCATCAAATTGTTTATCATCACTGCACCGCATAGCAGCCCTCAGCGTTTATCCCATACTACAAAATATATAATTTATAGGGGCTTTTCTTTTGTTCAGATCCGGTGAGTTAACTATGAACGCTGCAGAAAGTGTACATGTATGTTACAAAAAAACAGCCATATAATAATGATATGGTTGGATGAGGAATTGAACCCGGGATTCCTGCGTGGAAGCGCTAGAGCGTGGCCACTACGCTACACTAGACTAACTGTTTTGGCATAGTCGTTGATAAAGATATAGTATGGAGTGATTCAAGCATTACATTTCGTACGCGTTGATGATCCCCATACTTATTTCAAAATTAAAACAATGAATCGATTAGCATTTTAAACAATGAAAAATAAAATTGTTCATTAGGACTCCGTGTACAATTACGTGACTTCGTTTTCGCGCTGATTTTATTAGACTGATGTAAGTCTGTTATAATAACTGTATTGTACCGAACTATTAAAAGAGTAAGACTAATTACCTCTATTGGATTATGCACAGAAACAGTCATACACTTCATACACTAAATTTCAAGCGGGCCACTGCAACGTAGTCTAATTTAACTGGATTAACCTGGCGATTTTTGAGGGCGTCCCAGCCCATATCAGTTTGACTTTCAAAAAGAGACAGACGGCTCTATGCAGCCATATAGGACGTCCAATGCATCTGTCAATCACAAGTTCTTTCTATTGTCTGGCGATACAAACTGTTTTACCGTGCATCAGTGCGTTTTCAATCAATTAGTTGATCGATCAAATATCGACTACACGACTTGGTCGGTTGTCATCAATAATCAATAGTATTGCCACAGGTTTTACCAGGAAAGTTTTTTTGGTTTCATGTAGGTTTTACCCACAAATAAACAAATCTATTTAGAATTTGAATATTATAACTTAGATTTTTAGAATATCGTTGCCGACCGTCCTGTCTACTTAACTACTGATTTCTGCTTTGTGAGTGGGTATTTACTCCAAACTAAAATGAAATTTATATATTTCAGACTAGGAAATTAAAATAGGTAACTTATTTTGATACGAGAAAATTGAATTTTCACACTAAGTAGATAATTAATTTTCAAGTAGAAAATAAATAAATTAAATCTTTAATAAATCATTTTCAGACTAGAAAGTTGAAATAGATGAATTAATTTTCAAAGTAGAAAAATATAGACAGCTGAAAATTAGGCAGCACACTCCCCCACCCCCGCTTCCCCCGGGGTCAAGACGAGTTGGCGCGAGGATAGGGGTGCAGCAGGGAACCAGCGTAGCGATCAAGTCTCGCTGTGATCAATCGATTGGCGGCCCGTGTTTACATCTTCATGTACAATAGATCACCAAGTGATTGAAAACGCACTGATGCACGGTAAACAGTTAGTTAGTCAGACACTATAGAATGAACATGTGATTGACAGATGCATTGGACGTCCTTATGGCTGCATAGAGCCGTCTGTATGGTATGGTATGGTATGGTACAGACGGCTCTATGCAGCCATATAGGACGTCCAATGCATCTGTCAATCACAAGTTCTTTCTATTGTCTGGCGATACAAACTGTTTTACCGTGCATCAGTGCGTTTTCAATCAATTAGTTGATCGATCAAATATCGACTACACGACTTGGTCGGTTGTCATCAATAATCAATAGTATTGCCACAGGTTTTACCAGGAAAGTTTTTTTGGTTTCATGTAGGTTTTACCCACAAATAAACAAATCTATTTAGAATTTGAATATTATAACTTAGATTTTTAGAATATCGTTGCCGACCGTCCTGTCTACTTAACTACTGATTTCTGCTTTGTGAGTGGGTATTTACTCCAAACTAAAATGAAATTTATATATTTCAGACTAGGAAATTAAAATAGGTAACTTATTTTGATACGAGAAAATTGAATTTTCACACTAAGTAGATAATTAATTTTCAAGTAGAAAATAAATAAATTAAATCTTTAATAAATCATTTTCAGACTAGAAAGTTGAAATAGATGAATTAATTTTCAAAGTAGAAAAATATAGACAGCTGAAAATTAGGCAGCACACTCCCCCACCCCCGCTTCCCCCGGGGTCAAGACGAGTTGGCGCGAGGATAGGGGTGCAGCAGGGAACCAGCGTAGCGATCAAGTCTCGCTGTGATCAATCGATTGGCGGCCCGTGTTTACATCTTCATGTACAATAGATCACCAAGTGATTGAAAACGCACTGATGCACGGTAAACAGTTAGTTAGTCAGACACTATAGAATGAACATGTGATTGACAGATGCATTGGACGTCCTTATGGCTGCATAGAGCCGTCTGTCAAAAAGAGTGACCCCTCCTTAGTTAATTTCTCTATGCCTTTACCACCACTACGGTCTTTACGGATTACGCTGTAGTTGTCTGGGAAAATCTCGCTGTCAAGAAGGATGTCTGGGTTTACCATCATGATTCAATTAAGGCAACCGCACATTTCGCCTACTGCGGATCAAGTGCGTGACGCTCAGCGTTGAGTGCGTGCATGGAATTTTTGATTCTGAAACACTGGTTGCCAAGCAAATTTGCTAAAAAGTTCCCGTATGTCCGCGCCCTCGTATAGCCACAACACCCTCTAACTATCTATAGACAGTCACAGTCACACAAGACGTCGCGAAAATCACATTTTTAATTCAAGATTTTCACATCAAATATAATTTAAATCAATCAAAATGCACTCACGTGTTGTTCCTAGAACTCCTTAGTAATACATTAAGTTAATTAATTTTGATCAAGCATCCCCATTTTGGGGAATATTGAGGTGAAAAATCGGCAGTGCTGACACTCAATGTGAATTTCGCGACGTGAACAGGGAGTTTTGTGACCCTAAGAGTAACTAAGAGGCCTAATGCCCCACTCCAAATCCCACCCATTCTACGCTCATTAAAACAGCTTTTTAAATCACTGGCCGTACAGGCTTCACTATGCTTTGCACGTAACATAAATCTTGCAATATTTATAAAAAACCTTACCACATTGGGCGCCTAAGGCTTCAATACACTAACACAAAATGTTTACTTTCGGCAGATTACTGGTATCATCTCGGTACCGGCGTGTGAAGCTGACATTTTGAATATGTCACGCTTTAATTGAAATTCCTTGTATATAAGGAGCACCGTTATCCTGTTCCCCTGTTCCTCTGTTCCCCGACCCATATCTATTTTTTTAAATTTTAATATATATATTTTTTTTCTTCTTCTAAATTGACTTTTGAAATAGTGTTCCTCTGTTCCGCTGTTCCCCGCCATATTTTTTCTGAGTATTTGCCTTGTTCCCCTGTTCCCCTGTTCCCCGACCCATATCTCTTTTTTTTCTTCTTTTTTTTCTTTCTTTTTTTCTTATTTGTAAATTGACTTTTTGAAATAGTGTTCCTCTGTTCCGCTGTTCACCGCCGTATTTTTTCTGAGTCTTTGCCTTGTTCCCCTGTTCCCCCGTTCCTCTGTTCCCCGACCCATATATATATTTATTTATTTATTTTATTTTATTTTATTTTATTTTATTTTATTTTATTTTTTTGTAAATTGACTTTTTGAAATAGTGTTCCTCTGTTCCGCTGTTCCCCGAACCAATTTCTCTCCTACATATTAAATGTCTGAGTCTTTGCCTTGTTCCCCTGTTTCTCTGTTCCCCGACCCATATCTCTTTATTCCTTTTTGTAAATTGACTTTTTGAAATAGTGTTCCTCTGTTCCGCTGTTCCCCGAACCAATTTCTCTCCTACATATTAAATGTCTGAGTCTTTGCCTTGTTCCCCTGTTCCCCTGTTCCTCTGTTCCCCGACCCATATATATATTTATTTATTTATTTTATTTTATTTTATTTTATTTTATTTTATTTTTTTATTTTTTTTGTAAATTGACTTTTTGAAATAGTGTTCCTCTGTTCCGCTGTTCCCCGCCATATTTGTTCTGAGTCTTTGCCTTGTTCCCCTGTTCCCCTGTTTCTCTGTTCCCCGAGCCATATCTCTTTTTTATTTTTATTTTATTTTTATTTTTATTTTTTATTTTTTTGTTTGTAAATTGACTTTTTACTTTTTGAAATAGTGTTCCTCTGTTCCGCCGTCCCCCCCCCCCACAATTGTTCTGAGTCTTTGCCTTGTTCCCCTGTTCCCCTGTTTCTCTGTTCCCCGACCCATATCTTTTTTTAAATTTATTATTTTTTAAATTTTTATTTATTTTTTATATTTTATATTTTATTTCTAAATTGACTTTTTACTTTTTGAAATAGTGTTCCTCTGTTCCGCTGTTCCCCGCCATATTTTTTCTGAGTCTTTGCCTTGTTCCCCTGTTCCCCTGTTTCTCTGTTCCCCGACCCATATCTTTTTTTAAATTTTTTATTTTTATTTTTATTTTTATTTTTATTTTTTATTTCTAAATTGACTTTTTACTTTTTGAAATAGTGTTCCTCAGTTCCGCCGTTCCCCCCCCCCCCCCCCCCCCCCCCCCCCCCCACAATAGTTCTGAGTCTTTGCCTTGTTCCCCTGTTCCCCTGTTTCTCTGTTCCCCGACCCATATCTCTTTTTTATTTTTATTTTATTTTTATTTTTATTTTTATTTTTTATTTTTACATTTGTAAATTGACTTTTTGAATAGTGTTCCTCTGTTCCGCTGTTCCCCGCCGTATTTTTTCTGAGTCTTGGCCTTGTTCCCCTGTTCCCCTGTTCCTCTGTTCCCCGACCCATATCAATATTAAAATATTTTTATTTTTATTTTTATTTTTATTTTTATTTTTATTTTTATTTTTATTTTTATTTTTATTTTTATTTTATTTATTTTTTTTTTTTTTTTATTTTTATTTCTAACTTGACTTTTTACTTTTTGGAAATAGTGTTCCTCTGTACCGCTGTACCCCGCCATATTTTCATTTTATTTTAATTTTAATTTTTAATTTTTATATTTGTAAATTGACTTTTTGAATAGTGTTCCTCTGTTCCGCTGTTCCCCGCCGTATTTTTCTGAGTCGTTCCCTTGTTCCCCTGCTCCTCTGTCCCACTGTTCCTCGACCCATATCTATTTTTTTATTTTTTTTTATTTCTTATTTCTTTTTATTTTTTCTTTTGTAATTCTAAGTTAACTTTTTACAAACATCTACACAGAATTCGCCGTCCGATGTCCGGCTTGTGTTCCATGGGAACAACATAACATGCCTCAGATCCCAACCTCAGATCGTGCACTGTCTACACTTTGGCTAGCACTAGCAGTCTTGTTGAACGTACGACGAGCTGCTTATTGTCACAACTGATGTAGTCTCTAGCGCACGCTGTAAATAAATACTTCAACTCCTCATTTAACAATTGATGCATTTGTAAAATGTCGAGAGCCTAAAGAGCTACGGGCGATATTTAACCCATTTGCCCTTTGGCACTCAAACAGGTGTAGTATTGACTGTGTACGTGTATTCGTATTCCATTCGTGTATTTAATTTAGTGCAATGATAAGCAATTAATTTACTTGTAGAAAAAACATCATCCATAAAATCTGTATAGCTGTATCAACGAGTAAGTATAGCGTTGTACTTCCATAATGACATGGACATGGTATGGTATAGTAATTTACTAGTTTACTAAAAAGTACCACAGTCCACACTCCTAAAAAATAAAAAAGTCCATCATCAATGACAACAATGTTCACCTAGACCCAATGGTGGCTATACTATCGTTCATGCTTCACTATACTATAGCCACAACACCCTCTATAGACACACGACGTCGCGAAAATCACATTTTGAAATCATGATTTTCACATCAAATATGATTGAAATCAATCAAAATGCACTCGCATGTTGTTCCTAGAACTCTTAGTAATACATTGACTTCATTAATTTTGATCAAGCATCCTCAATTTGGGGGAAATATTGAGGTGAAAAATCGGCAGTGTTGACACTCAATGTGAATTTCGCGACGTCGTGAGTCTATGGAGGGTAGTGGTACCGTGTATCAAAGATACACTTGCACTACGGTACCAATTGGGACTAATGTCCACCACGTCCACCAGTCAGTGAGTGAAATCTCCAGTCAGTCAGTCAGTAGTCACTAGTTTTTAGTCAGTAGTGACTGCACTGTAGTAGTCAGTACTAGTACACTACTAGTCACTGCTAGTACAATACTACTATCAGTATCACTGTTATCAATTTGTAAGCTTACTTACTAAATAAAATACTTTTAATTAATACTACTACTAGTATTGAAATTGAAGCTTACTTAAAGCCTAAAGGGTCATTGAGAGATGTATCGATATACTAAATGAGCAAATAACGTAAAGATAATCATCAACATAGCCCAAACCCAAAATATCATACAATTTTTACAATTCCGACATCGCCTTCACGCCAAACTAAGCAAATAACGGCACTTCCGGGTTGAGATTTGCCGCGAAAGTCTGTGAGTAAAACTTAGCATTAACTTCCGAATTCAGAAAATTATGAAATTTTATACGATAAACGGCGAATGTTGGTAAACTGTTTCAGATGGTAGTTAATAATGCCTATAAAGTATTACTTTGTCGATGCAAAAAAACCCTGATTTCCAGGATAATTGAGGGCACACTCCCATACGTATCTCTCAATGCCCCTTTAAACTTTTATTAACCCTATTAAACTCTAGGTCACCACACAGCAACAGATTTCTTTTCCGACCCCCAAAATTCACCAGACGGGTACCCCGACCACCCTGGGATTTGAACCACGGACCTCCAGCACCAGGGCCCAGATCCTAGCCACTACACCACGGCTGTCAGTCGACACTCGGCGAGTATATTCGCCTCGTTAATTATAAGCCTGGGTCCGTTTTGTAGCCCAAAAACCTGCACACCGGGTTATAAAAACATTTTTTCCGCACAGTTGCTGTGTGGTGTAGTAGAGTTAGGGTTATAGACTAGCCCTTTGACACATACCTCTATTTACAGGGCTGTCAACTTTTGGGATTTACTTGGAGGGAGAGATACCAAGTTAACTTGAGTCAAGTGCGATTAGTCGGTACCGTAGTGCAAGTGTATCTTTGATACACGGTACCACCACTCTCCATAGACTCACAACGCCGCGAAATTCACATTGAGTGTCAGCACTGCCGATTTTTCACCTCAATATTTTCTCCAAAATGAGGATGCTTGATCAACATTAATGAACTCAATGTATTTCTAAGAGTTCTAGGAATAACATGTGAGTGTATTTTGAATGATTTTAGTTATATTTGTTGTGCAAATGATGATTTCAAAATGTCATTTTCGCGACGTCAGATGTCAATGAAGGGTGGTGTGGCTTTAGTATAGTGAATCATGAATGATAGTAAAGCCACCATTGGGGCTAAAGTGCGATCACAATCCTCACCCGATGAGCCGCTGCTCGCAGAGGATTGTGCCCTGCCGCCTCGTTATATTTTTGAGAGCAGGGGGGCTTGTGGCGTGGGATCCCCAACGAAAAATTGAGGCTCGATAACTAACAAACAGTGCTATCAAACCCCACTCGACTCAAATTAGTGCCCTCGCCCGCAGCCCACACTGTGTTTTAATATGATATGGGAGATTTGGCGGGAGAGCGTGAGGAAGATTGTCTAGGCGGGAGACTCCCGCCAAATGCTGGAGAGTTGACAGCCCTGATTAATAATAGAGCTATGGAATACTATAGTCTACAGAGCTATGGAATGGTCTATCCCATTTAATTGGATCAGATTCAGATATTTTCTTCAATATTTTTCAACTTTTCTGAATAAAATTAGTCAAAAGTTTGCTTTGCCAGCTTTCAGCCATTTTGCTTGTTTTTAAATTCGGGATTTAAAAGTTCATTTACACAAAAGAAATATATGTTCGCATGTTATTGTTTTTATTTATGCAGTAGCTGCTTGGACCATTACAAGCATTAAAACAGAATTCGAGGGAACCTATAAATAATTAAAATGATAATAATTATGTGCAATCGATGGCTGTTTGTACGATGTACATGTCAATGGTCTTGAGCCTTAGGTGTATTTGTGTCAGCTTCCTAGCGAAGCTCTCTTAAAAAATTGATGGAATTACATGTAGGGATGAAATTTTCAGGGAAAAGAAATGGGTGAAACGGCAGGGAAGGGTTGCTCTTTACAGCATATCACACCTTTTAATCCAGTTTGTAATTTCTCAATCTATGAAACTTCTGGACACTTTTTGGATTATCTGAATCAATTCTTATGCCTATAATTCAAAATGGTATCAACATTTTTCCATGTAATGTATGGGGATGCGAAGGTTAAAATTGCATCATTATGTTGACATCACTGATATGTTGGCCTATAGTATTAGGCTGATATAATGAACGTTCCAGTTTCCCGTTACCTGACTCCGGTCAGAAAAAAATGCCGATAAAATATTTCATTATTTCCGCATATTTCATTATTTCATATTTTTCAATCTTTAAAGAAGAAAAAAAGATTGTTTTAATGTGATCTTTCACACGAAAGATGCATTTTCAGCACCTTTTACGATGGCACGGCTGGTACAAGGCATCAAAAAACATCAGGTTCTCAAATCAATTACCAATGTTTGCTGGTTCCCTGCTCCTTTGACGCTTCACTTTGTGTGTTCTGTGAGAAAAAGTTCGCGGGGATCAACCAGCGTATTTACTGATGGATCGATTGACTAGTCTTTGGAAACTCTGCGTTGCGTATACAGAACTACCACACGGCGGGAGCATTGACTTAAAGACTAGGTTTTAAATCGATATTTCTACTGCGCACTGGGTAGCACGCTACATATAGACAACTTCAAAATAAATAAAATAAGATATTTACGGTCAATTTAATTTGGGTTTTTTCATTAATATATTTAGTTAAATAAATTCAATTTATGATAAAATGGTTTATTTGTTAAATTCTTGTGTAATTATTTTGTTCTGTACACATGAACCCTGCTATGAAGTGAACAACACCACCATACCATACACACCATACATTAACATTTATTTATACCTGTCATTTGTCACTGGATCCCGTCATAAATGAAGCCTGGTCATTATTTACTTGTTTCTGGCCTCAAAATATAGCATTACACACTTAACTTTGAGCCGATAATGAAAATTTGAAAATAATGAATAATGAAATAGGTCCCTACTCAGGCATGAATAAATATGAAACGGGAAACTTAGTATCATATTTCATTAGCCTTAGGCCCAAAAAAGAGAGTTGTGATGCCCTCATCCGGCCGGGTCAAAATTACGAAAAATGTGGGCCGGGGTTTTTTTTTAAAATTCTTTTTTAAGATTTTTAGTTTTTTAAAGATTTTTTTTTTTAAAGATTTTAAAAATATTATTTCAACACTATTTTTACCTATCTTACGGTTGATAAATGTGTGTAAAAGCCAACGAAACCCAGAAAACTAAACAACAAGCTCAGGTTTGTACTCCACGTACCGTATTATCCCTGTATGGAGGCCATTTTGGAATTTGCGCTATAAAAATAGTTTTGAGATAGCATAGGAGCTCATTTTCGTTTAAAATGGTTCTAGTTGACAAATTCACCAATAAACAAAGGTTCAAAAAAATGGTCACGGAATCCAAGATTATGACCCTACTATAAAGCAGATGAAATGAAGTCATACTTCATTCAACATGCCTTGGAATCAGCATTGACTAGAACCTCAAAAGCCATATCAACTGTCCAGATGAAGAATAATGATAACAGAATACCACGCATCATTACTAATTACCATGCGATCAATACCAAAGTGGTCGGAATTCTAATGAACAACTTGAAGCTATTAGAAGAATGTCAAGACACTCATGAAGTCTTAGTGAAATTGAGAGGGCGCTGTAATTTAAAGCAATTTGAAATGGGCTCCAACTTTCTCCAAGGCAATTACCGGTATGTACTTTTGAATGGAGTGAAAATAGCCAGAAATTGAAGGCATCAGGGCAACTAGGTGGGGTATCTAAGCCAAATGCCTTTGATTAATTTGAGCTATGCATTTTACCATTTAAGGTTACATATTCTTTAAAATACATAAAATATGATATCTGAAGCAATGTAGAACCTGATTCAATTTTAATAAATCAGAAAAGTTGAGAAATATTGATGATATGATATTGAACACTTCATAGCGTCTGTTGCATGTAGTGCACTGATCACGCTGGCGTGACACAACAGTGCGATCATTTCTTTACCGTACCGCTCATTGCTTTACATAATACACACACAGGTACTTGAAGGTCTCGGTACCGCTCATTGCTTTACATAATACACACACAGGTACTTGAAGGTCTCGGTACCGCTCATTGCTTTACATAATACACACACAGGTACTTGAAGGCCTCGGTACCGCTCATTGCTTTACATAATACACACACAGGTACTTGAAGGCCTCGGTACCGCTCATTGCTTTACATAATACACACACAGGTACTTGAAGGCCTCGGTACCGCTCATTGCTTTACATAATACACACACAGGTACTTGAAGGCCTCGGTACCGCTCATTGCTTTACATAATACACACACAGGTACTTGAAGGCCTCGGTACCGCTCATTGCTTTACATAATACACACACAGGTACTTGAAGGCCTCGGGCAAAGGATTCTGAAATCAACTTTATAGATACAGCACTTGCTTTATATAGCAGGGCACTTCTATATGGGTGTTTCCACAGTAATGAGACCTTTTTTGGTTTGTGGCTCTATTAAAAATCTTGTTTCAAATTGATTTTCTAGCTCATATTTGGCCAACACTACTGGAAAGTAGCAGGGAGATAGCGAGCATAATTTCAGAATCCTAGCTTAATGTTGATTTATTTTTTAACACAAACCCTATGGTAACGGTTGTAACATTGTTTTGACACACATATATGTTACAACCGTTATCTTTTCAATCTTGACGTACATGTACAAGATATAAAAGGCTAAATCTTGAAAAGTTGACCATGTATGTGGGTTGTGCTTATTTCTTCAGTTGATGGACATCAATTACTTGAAACAAAACCAACTGAGGGTAATTTTGATCAATATCAGGGTCTGGAGAATTAATGTTGTCTCATGGAGTCAAATTTTGGTATTTGAATTATAAAGGATAACCCCTTTTTATAAATCATAAATTATGTAATTGTGACCTTCACGAATGGTAATGTCGAGAAATGATATTTAGACGCATTTCAATGAACCATAATAGCACGTATACGTCTATAAATGAAATGGTACACATTTTATTTACACTTATTTACAAACTTACGTTAAGATTCCCAGATATGATGTCCTTTTTACTCCCGCATCTGACAGCATGATACACTACATTCAGCTGAGTCATTCTAAACGTGTCGTCCATTTAACGGTGATAAAACAACGCTGACTGAAAAGTAGGATATAAATTCTTCGCAAATATTGTATTCATGCCACAGATTCACCTAACGATTGGTTTGCTATCCGCAAACTTCCCCCACGAAGCAACGCATATCAGGCTCACAATCCGTGAGCTTTACCCTAATAGAGATGCTGGCATTTCTACAGCAACCAAAAGATATCCGTTAATTAGGACATCATAACAGGGAATGGTTTTGTTATCCGTGCCACGAATACAAATCTTTCATATACTGGGGGAAATGTGTTCACATGTTATAAAGCACGCCAGCTATAGTTAATCACGCCAGCTAGTGCCATACCTACTCAAAGTATTATTAATTTCCAAGATCCACGTAACAGTGGTTCAAATCCCAGGGGGGGGGGGTGTCGGGTGACATTTTGAGTAAATTTTCTCCATCGGGAAAAAAACCTGTTGCCGTGTGGAGTTATAGAGTTAAGGTTGAAGGTAGATGACCCGATCACATTTTCGTAACACAGAATTATTTCAAACATACGGAGATTTTCATATCATATGAAAGCTCGTATTTTTCTCATCATCATACTGAAATTTGACGGCCTAAATCAGTATAATTACGGAGAAATCGATGAAATAACGTCGAATTACCGCGAATGGTGGTAACCA
Organism: Ophiura sarsii; assembly: GCA_035610835.1. Lineage (NCBI taxonomy): Eukaryota > Metazoa > Echinodermata > Ophiuroidea > Amphilepidida > Ophiuridae > Ophiura > Ophiura sarsii. The sequence continues at coordinate 69,407,845 of CM069441.1, read as the reverse complement.
CCGATATAGTTTGTGTACTACTCAATGGGTACAGTTCACAGCATCTTGTGCTTCTAAAATAAGAACCATTAGAGCTATGCAACTCAAACTTTGGAACACGACTTTTTTAAGGATGACCTTTCATGTAGAATAGAAAACTTCAAGTTGAAAATGGGAACATCTACCTTTAAGCATGTGCATTGCTATCCATTCCTGGATAGCCAAACCAGAGAAATCCTCTCTGGTCAATCTGAATACCGTGTGGTTCAAAAAAACGTTGACCCAAGTTCAATGTAATTTTTCAACCACAGTAATAGATTCAGAGAATTTGTGTTTACTTAGTCTTGATCAGCAGTAAGTTTTGAAATTATCCTGGAAAATGGCACGTTTAGCTTGTGTGGTTCTTCAGATATGGTTCATTACAGAAAGCATGCACAAAACTGACTTGTCCACAGGAGCATCATTTTAGTTTTTGTCTTCAACAAAACAGCATGCTCTAGATTCAGAATTGAAAAGCCCGCCCTGATAGAGTATCCCAATCTCAATGCTTATTTGCCATTCACATTCAACAAAGAAACGTAGGTACAGAGGTAGGTACCATCATGCACCAGACAGATGTTTCAGATATCTCCTTTTTTCTTTTTTTCACAATTTGTGACCAATCGTGTGTAAGTCCACTTTGTGCATTCCATCTCTACTAAAGGACGCTCCCGTGGACAAGGCAGTTTTGTGCATGCTTTCTGTAATGAACCATATCAAGAACCAATCAAGCTATTAAATGTACCATTTTTTCAGGATAATTTCAAAACTTACTGCTGATCAGGACTATGTAAACACAAATTCTCTGAAACTTTTTTTTAACCACCTGGTACAGGGTGTATCAGAAAGAACTGTACCGAGGCAATATGATTTATTACGGTATGAATTCGATTGATATTGATCAAACCGTTTTCACATATACCTTGCGCAAACGCCCAGCTTTCATAAGAATTTTACATTTTGAAAATCGGACATTTCTGATGGAAAATACAGACTTTCTGGTAAAGATGGTAGATTTCAATTTTGGTCGAAATTATGAATTTAAAAATCTGTGAAATTACTAACCCTACCTGAGATATCCATCCGTCCATAGGACAGGGCTTATTTTTGGTCGCCATATCTCAACTTTCACATCACTTTTGTGGGTTAAATTTGGAGATAAATTTTGATTTTTAATCCGCAAATAAACCAGGATTTGTTCTGCTTGAGTGGTTTTAACTTTCCTTTCTTTGGCGGGAGTTTTGAATATTGCTTATGTGGTGTGGGCTACATTGTTTGAAACGTTGGGAAAGTGGTAGAGAGGATTGATTGAAATTGAAAATACGATTTTTCATCGATTTTCGGGTATGTCTTGCCACACGAGAACAAAAAGAGATATCTCAATGAAATTAACATATAATATAGGAAACATGTTCACCTTTATATTGCAGGTGTTTAAATTTAAAACAATAATCATTTTGTATTTTTTATGTATTTTAGAAACACGGTACAGTTCTTTCTGATACACCCTGTACATTGCATTATTACCATATTTACAAAACAAATTCAATGACATAATGTTTAAAAGATTTCTCAATATACATCAAGCCAAGTATCCAGCACTCCAAAATTCAATTGATTTCAAGCAAATGGACTAACAGTGGTTAAACTACTTTTTGTATAAAGCCAGGAATATAGTTGTTTCAAACACCATAAAACCATCTCCAGTATTTATGATAAAACAAACTTTCATTCAATTATTTATATTTCCCCAGAGTAATTTCACTGCACACAATGTTGAAGGGAAAAAACATGTGCATAATTTGTTTATCCTTATTCTGCTTTAAATATTCAGTTGCATTCAAAATTGATAAATTGTTATTTTTGTCCAAAATGAAATAAATATTTACTCTATAATATAACAACTTCTTATCTGCTTTTATGTTACAGGTCAACAACAAATTGTTGTCAATGCGCCCTTGAAGTTAAGAATGTGCCACACTTTAGAGGGGATATTGATCTTCTGTTATGTCGGAGATTATGGAACTAAGACAAGCAAAAATAGTTTTCCTGTGACAAAGTTACTTACAATGAGAGCAAGAGCCATTTGAGCTATTTGTTCAGAAGATATTCTCAACATTGACTGAACATTTGACCCTCAAAAGGTAGCGATGGATATCTTAATCGTACAGGCTTTGTGTCTATGTGTTGTCTTCAGTGTGACACTCTTTGGGGCGCTTCTTCCACTTAAAATCTTTGGAGACGCCAAAAATGCAAAGAGCAGAGCCCGTCAGCACCAGTCAGAACGAATCTTGAGCTTTAGCAACTGTCTTGCAGGAGGTGTATTTCTTGCTACGTGTTTTCTTGGATTGATACCAGCGGCGCGTACAAAATTTCAAGAAGTCTTGGAAAAAACTAATTATGTGACTGACTACCCAGTGTGTGAGGCTACTGTTGTGGCTGGTTTCTTTATCATATTGTACATGGAACAGATTGCAATGGCAATACAGGCTAGATGGACAAGTAGAACTACAAATAACTTAAAAATGCTGAAATTAAAAAAAGATCGGACAAAAAACCATGCGAGTATAGAAGATGAGGAAGCGGAGATCTATATCCGGGATGAAGATGATAAGGATACGGCGCCGATGCTTAAAATTTCACCAGATGGATGGACAGATACTACAGAAAGTGAGGATACAGACGTTGATGTAGAGACTCATGGACATTCCCACAGTGGTGAATCAGGACACAGTCATCTGGGTGACGTTCATGGGTCAGGCTTCCTAAGATCCATCATCCTGTTGTTTGCTCTCTCCATACATTCTGTGTTTGAAGGCATGGCACTCGGTCTTCAGGACAAGATGAACACCACACTGTATCTCCTCCTTGCAATGGTTCTCCACGAAGGCTTGGCTGCATTTGCTCTAGGCGCAAGCCTTCTGAAAAATTCTGTACGCTTCCCCATGTACGTTCTGTATGGTGTGGCGTTCTCGAGCATGATACCTTTTGGAACAGTGATAGGAATTTTGATCCATTCATCAGATGGTATCGTTGCAGACACCATCTCTGCCGTAATGCAAGCTTTAGCTGCTGGTATCTTTATATTTGTAACTTTCTTTGAGATTTTGAATCACGAGTTTGAGAAGTCTGAAGATAGAGCACTTAAAATTTGTTGTGCCCTGGGTGGTTATGTAGTATTAGCTGCACTTGAAATACTGGCTTAAAATCATATTATTATACATGTACACGGTACCTACAGTATGCCAAAAACCTTGATCAGGTGTTTATTATTCATAAGTTATAGCCGACATCAAAATAAATGTGTGCAAAAATCTTGTTTAACTACAATTTGACACCTGATCATAAATCGTACATACATTCCAAGTTACAGGGCGATACGATTCTTAATTATTTCAAAATCATGGTTTAAGAGTGAAAATAAACTGTCGTGGTACCACGACAGTTTATATTTTCACTCTAAAACCATGATTTTGAGGTAATTAGGAATCGTATCACTCTTTAACTTGGAATGTATGTACGATTTATGATCAGAAATGTAAATCTGCAAGAAAATCTACTTACTAAAAAAAATCATGAGTAGAGAGGGCGCTATCTGGAAAAGATCACATAATATGCCTTTAAGGACATCATTTTCTAAGCAACTGCATACATGTATGCATCCTGTGATATGGGACAAATAAACTGTGTGAAGGGCCCATTAATCAAGGTAAAATTAGAGAGAAAAAAGTGAAAATTAAAAAGAAGAAGAAAAAAATCGTTCCTTAACCCTAACACTCCCGGTGGATTTTCCAACGAAATTTTTTTCAAGCAAAAAAAGCACACACAACAAGAGGTGCCACGCCCGGGGGTTTGAACCCACGACCTCTCGGTTACAAGTCGAATGCTCTACCAACTGAGCCACGGGGGAAGCTATGTAGCCCGGGGCCATTATTTCACCCAAAAACCTCAGCGCCAGGTGGAACCGACAGGCTGGGAAATGGGATTTCATGGGGTGCGGGGCTGTAAGGGTTAAAACATGGGGTTGAAAAGAACAAGGGATATATCCCCCTAGGAATAAACGCCCATGATTGTGCAACACACCTACCCATTATCTCATACTCATAGCCATGAAAGTGTGATAATACATCTAGTAATTAATTAATGCAGTCCTTATGCTGCTACAATTTGCATTTAAGGCATATTATATGATCTTTTCCAGGAATTTATTTTAGAAAGTAGATTTTCTGGCAGATATACATTTCTGATCATAAATATATTCTGAGTTACAGAGCGATGCGATTCCTGATTACTTCAAAATCATGGTGTTTAGGGGTTGAAAATAGATTGTTCGCTAGCGAACAGTTTATTTTCACTCTATTTTTACTCTAAATAACATGATTTTGAAGTAATTAGGAATCGTATCGCTCTGTAACTCGGAATATACAGGGTGTCTCAAAAAAAATTACAACGCACCATTAGGAGATCATAACTTCCTAATTAAGTATCTGATTTTTACAATTCAAACGGTAAAATGAAGCCAAATTAGTTTTCTACCATTGGAAGAAAACAGCGTTTAATTTTGTTAAGTAATTATGGAGATATCTGTGATTACGTAAGAGTTGTCACGGAACACTTCCATCCAAGTTTGCATATTTTGTCAGATTTTCACTTGCGCGGCTGGTAACTTACTCATTAATGTTCAATTAGCCAGCACTGATTAATACTATTACTATGATAGAAAAGTTCAATTTGTGATCTCAGAATACTGAATAATCGATCATAACACTCATAACACCCAGAAAACCAAAAACAATACAACTCATTGTATAAATGAGAGAGATATGACCATACTCTTTTAATGTAAACAAAACATATATTTTGTTTTCAATTGCGATACTATTAATTTGACCATCATGCGCAAAATTGGCGATAATTTTATAATATACATGATTTCAGCCTTCAAGTTGCAAATATGAAGACTAGAAGCTTGATAAGTTGTTTGCGGGATGTTATTAGATCTTGAACTTGGTTTAATAACGACAATGTTCATATTTACTAAAATTTCTATTATTTTGTTTCCAATTGTTATATAAAAAGATTAAACTTATCCTACAAATTTTAAATTTTACTGTTCTTAAGTATAAAATGTGATGAAAATAATCTAGACAACTTTTATTTTGTGTTAAACTTTAGTCTCATCTGGCATATTATTTGGTGTTAAATAAAATCTAGAACCATAAAAACACATTAATCCATGTCATTTTGTAGAGAAGTATTGATTTCATGTATGTGCTGTCTGAATCACTCAATATGAGCAAATTGGATGGAAGTGTTCCCAGACTAATGTTACGTAATTGCTCATTTCTCTGGAATTACTGAACCGAATCACATCCGGTTTTTTTTAAAGTATAGCAAACTATTTTGCCTTTATTTTGTTATTTGAGTTGTTCTATTCAGACACTTATTCAGAAAGTTACAATCCTCTAAAGGTGCGTTTTAATTTTTTCTAAGACACCCTGTATATTCATGATTTTATGATCAGATGTAAATCTGCAAGAAAATCTGCTGGCAATTTGTTTTGAGGATTCAGGGCATTCCCTGGAAAAGATCACATAATATACCTTTAACTGCCAGTATCCATGTCACAACATGCAAAACATTCAGGGCCGTATTCTCGTACTAAACATGGTTTTAGCTTAAAATCGTGTTTAACTAAACGCGTGTCTACCTTAAACGTGAGTTTATCATTTAAACGACGTGTCTAACAAAACACGATTTTAAACTCTGCAAATCTCGTTCCCAGAGTGGTCCTGCGTTGATTGTATACAGGTATTTAATTCATTGTGGCCCTAATTGGTTACAATAGATATCGACCGAATGCCTTAAATACACGGTTTGCACCGGGCACGGTTGAGTGATTATTCAAGGCATACAGTTGGTGCGCGAGTTTAGTTAAACACGCATTAAACTACCCCCGTACCCATGTTTAAAGTTAGACACATTTAGGCGAGTTAGACGCGTGTTTAAGTAAAACAAATGTACGAGAATTGCGTTTAGTTAAACGCTGTGTCTAAAGTCAAAGTTAGACGCGTGTTTAGCTTAAAACCGTGTTTAACTACGTACGAGAATACGGCCCTCAGTGTCTAAGTAAGAGTAGAATTTCAATGTGAAATCCTTTACCTGTATTTACACGTACAGTACATCGAACCTAACAGATTCTAAAATCACACAAAAAAGTCCTCTCAACAATTTGTCATAACATCCGACATCGTAAGGTAAAACATTTTTACCAATATAAAAACTTAGTTAGAAACAGTGGCGTAACCAGCGGGGGGGGGGGGGGGGGGGGGGGGGGGGGGGGGGGGGGGGGGGGGGGGGGGGGGGGGTGGAATGGAGCCCCCATTAGGAGCCCCCCCCCCATTTCAAATCACTGCCCCTTCCCCCCCCCCCCCCCAAATCAGCCAAATCAGCCAAATCACCTAATACAATGTCATGACGAACTGTTGAGAGGGACTTATTTTTAGTGATGTGTTTATATTCTGCCTTTATTGAAACCCTATATAACCTCATGTCTAAATATGCAAATTGTATTTGTCTCCTCATGTTAAACAAGCAAAATCATCATCCCAACATTTTTCTTAATGAGGTGTGACCTTGTCAAATGATGAGGACAAGATTTTCCCAGAAAAGCATGCATTTATAATGTACAATTTTGGGATAATAGATTTTGAATGAAATAGCATAGCACCTGGTCAAGATTTGTTTTTGTATTCCGTACATGTGTGTACAAGTTATATACATGTATAATACACAGCCAATGTGCCCGGCATCTGGGTTACTCAGCTGCCAGTATACCTATCTAGGTTCTATATATTCCTGTATAGGAACTGCACGGTATCAAGTAGCCACACAATAGCAGTGGAATTTTGCAGCTTCTGGAATGGTTCCTTCAACAGTACACATACAGGTATTGGACCAGGCATAAGAAACTGGCTGTGTATGAGTGAGCATGGTGATCAAGGAAGGATGCAGGGTACCAGTATTATAGTTACCATGCCATTAGCTACATTTTTGTAGGTCAGTTTTACAGAGTCGTCCACCGGGGGGGGGGGGGGCACTGACATTGGAAAAGGGTATAGGTATGTGCCGCGCTGAAGACCCCCCTTTTCATCCTCTGCTGCTAGCTCTTATGACCCCCTCAAAAATGTGCGTTCTTGCTAATCAAAATTGAACTATAGGCCAGTTCTTACGACCTACTTTTTTGAAAAAAATCAGTTCCTAAGACCCTATTTTTCGTTGGTTACTCGCAAAGTTTTCCGAAAACTCCCCCTTTCCCATTGTGTAAAGCATTTTTTCGGGCTGTTTTGGACTCAAATTTGTCCTAACCCCTCCTCGCTCGCTATGCTGACATGGCCAAAAAGGGCCGCTTTAATAATTTTGCCACGGCCACTTTCAGGTCCCAGTCCGCCCCTGGGGGTCAACCATCATAGTTATACATGTAGTTGACAATTGTAGTTGACAATTGACACAATACATAAATCATTATTCCACAAGCATTTTGAAACTGTCACTCCTGCTTACATTTGTATTTAGCTTTTCATGGAATTATATACATTGTAACAATTTGTCCATACACTCATACAGTTACATTCCTTATTGTGAATGTTTCACTGCTTGTTGCCTTGTGAAATAAAGGTTAATAAATTTGCATGTTAGACAAATCATTTCACGCGAGCTGATGTCAATATGTGAATAATGGCACGACCCTGTAGGGGAGTGCTATTGTGAGCATTTCAACATTTGTGCAAGTGATATGATGTTTCTAATTTTTGAGAAACAATACATACAAATGTACGACCTATTCATGCACAATAATACCATTATAAAGATTTACATTTTCAATCATACTTTTACTCTCTTCAAGCGAATAACAACTCATTAAAGGTCCAGCGACGTGCTCATGAAACTTATTTTTAAAAGTTATACAATATATTAGTTAGAACATTTCACATGTTATTTTTTATAAAATGTGAATAAATATATTTTTAAAAAGGTAAAATACGTTCGGCCGTATACCAAATCCAAGCCCTTCGCCAGAAACGCAATGAACCATGAAGTAGTTTGGGCGACTTTGCTGGTGACGTCAATCCGGGAGGAACTGAAGTATCAATACGGTCAGATTCCCGGACTGACGTCACAGTTTCTGCGTTGTCTAAGAGGAGAATTTGTAGTCAGCAAACAATGCACCACGGTCTAAAAATATGGCCTCAAAATAACATGTGTATCAAGTTGTACAGGTTCCCGTACAAACAGTATCATGACCTCGATCTATTCATTCACTAAATGTGATAATACGGCTAATCCACTTGTGATTGTATGGTTTTGAATGCACACAGCTTGGATACACATGTTTAAAGTTCGTGCGGACATTCAATAATTGTTCAGCAAAGGCATGATGATGGGAAAGGGCTAATATTGTAAAGAGACCCTAGGTTTGTCACAATGTTACAGTGCATTGTTGGCCAACTATGATTTCTCCTCTGTGTGGCCTGATAGAGCGGGTTTTTTCAAAATACGAAGATCGTTTTTAACACTGATTTTGGGCGCATTTATGGTTTTTGTAAATTTCTTCTTTCCCTTTAATGGATCACTCATAAAATGTTTATTTTCGAAATCCTTGTGATTTTGTCTATATTTTGATATGTTATAAACGATGTATTTCGGTGGACCTTTAACAAATGTAATACTACTTGCAAAAAAGGGAATAGTGTGAACATGTACGTATGGACCACACACACAGTTCAGACTTTTACTGTAGTTTCTTTCTAACAGTGTAAGAATGTTTCATGATATTCGAGTACCAAGTTTACATGTATTTGGATTTGTCCCTCAAATGATTTTGTCATTTTAAACCAAAATTATAGATGCTTGGAGGATGGAGGAAAACAGTTATGTCTTGGCAAAGGGCGTCCCAAATGTATACAGTATATTTAGTAAATTATTACTGAAACGCTAATAATTTGCATATTATACTGGTTTATATACTGGCTCAATTTAAACCCTTCCAAATACCCTGGAATATTACAGCAACTCTGTAATGATATGCTCAGCTGTTTCAATCGCATTCATAAACAAGACCGGTTATACGTATCAACTAAAAACCTATTACTGATCTGAAACATATTACTGATCTGGGTTGGGTTTCTCATCCCAATGACTCCAGTTCAAAATGCGGCCTAAAAGCAGGCACTATCCTTTTGACATCTTTTGCCCCATTTTTTGTAATGTAATGTATGATGTGTTTTTATAGTTTTATAACTTGATACTGTAACTTGATAATGTACCTTTTGGACACTCTAATTTTAAAAGATAATTTTGAACATTCATTTCATGCCAGCCAAACAGCTGTATCTTATTGATTTCTGAAAACAATAGACATCGCTACACATGTAGACTGGGGATTGTATTTTTATATATTTTTTATTTAAAAATATATAAATTACCCGTGAATATTAAATGCACTTTCATTAATAAATGATCCATTGGTTTTGTTATTGTGCATGTTTTACACAACTATTGATTATACATGCTGAAATTTTACCAAAATTAGCAAACTTTTAGATTGTTCAGATAATAATCATATCATATTGTCACTGTTCTTACATAACCTTGGATGTTTTACCGGCTCTTCAGCATGTAAAAAGTGACACCGCCAAACAGTTATGCATAGGAAGTTTTGCTTTATACATGTTCAGGGGCAAGAGCACTTATACAAGGTTTTGATTGATTTGTTTTTTCCCTTGAACATGTTTAGAGCAGACTGCCCAAAGGTTATGTACATGTAGGAAGTATTACTGCATACATGCTGAAGAACCAGATGGAGGTATGAGGCTTAGACAGAACAGCGACGATATGATTATTATCTGAACAATCAGGCCCAAGGTAATAACATGTAAGGTATGGGCATGTGCAACTCCACTTGGTCCATTTTAGCAAGAAATCTGTACAAATGGGTTCAAATTTGCAACAAAAATCCCATTTGTAAACATTTGTTTTCATGTTGAAAACCTGGTTACGGGTTTTGGAGCTCTAACATGTACATCTACCCATCATTAAATGCAATTCAAGTACACCTATCCTTGATTGGGCACAGGCATTAAAAGTTGGTCGAAACCAAATTCCTCAAAAAACATACCCAATTTGGACCAAAAATTAGTTTTATTATACCCTAATTTTTGCCAAACAAACCATCAAAGTTACGTATCATCTTAGGTACATGTGGCATGCTGGCATCCAATGAATGTTAACAAATCGAGGGCTCAGAAACACAAGGCCTCATCTACATTTTTTCAAAAATGGGTTTGGTATCAAAATGTTCAGAAAGAAATTCCCTTTCCAGTAACACACAGCCTTATCTCCATAACACAACCCTTTCAAAGTTATAGCCAGTATCACAAGGCCTCATCTCCATCTCCTCAATGTGTTTAAAAATCCTCAATAGTCAATTTCTCAAAATGGAGATGAGGCATTGTGTTTCTGAACCCTCGATATGTGAGTAACACATATATTTTCATGTTTGTGTTATTTTTTAATATTTTCAAAACAATATTTGGCACTTTTTACTTAGTTGTTACCTGTAAATAATAAGAGCAGTATGGATTATAAATGTATATACTAGTATTATTTGAATGATTTGATATTTTATTTCATTACAGGATCATGTGCCTTTTGTTTATAAGGCCCCTAACAGTCAAATGTGAGTTTACTGTTGCGTTTTTGTAAAGCAGGACGAGGTGACTATTAAATATTAATATTGTAATATTTTGGGGTAAAGTCACCTGCTTTAATATTGTCGGCGTTGTTAACTATTATCCAAGGTACGAATACAATTCAAATGCTGTTAATTATGTCCTACCACCACCTGCTGCCTGGGCTTTGCATTTTGTTTCTTTTATAAAGGAGTCTACTCATATTTGCATCCCTATTTTGAATATTAATGAGATATGCGATGTTTGGAGGGGAAAAAATTGTTACGCTAGCTCAAAGAATTTTAAAGATGGCGATCAGAAACAAACCTGAAATATTACCATAAATGCACTAGGAAACTCCAAAGTAGTTCGGCGGTTCGGCTGATCGCGGACGCTCGGCAAAAAACTAAAAATAACTCGGCAATGTTTTGATGTGACGTCATGCGCAGAAGCGATTGCGCAGTAATCAATTGCTGTGCCTTCGATGCTTCAAATGCACACATTTCAATACAAAGCGACAGTTGCAAGTTTCGTGCAGAGTTTTTTACTTCCCAGAAATGTTTTCCCAACCCGGAAGTATTGAAATGTGGCTCAATCGGCTAATTTTATCGCCAGAAAAGTGTTAAAAAGCTTATGAAAAAGCTTTAAACAATGAAATAATTAAATATTTAAAAAATATTACACATATCACGCGAGTGACTTTTGGACGCGCGCGGGCAACAGTAAACTCACACTTGACTGTAAGGGGCCTAAGAAATATTAATTACATTGTGTGCAATCATATTTGTAAATATTCCAAATGATTTTATTTCTCCAAATAATTGAATTATACATGTACAGGGCGTCCCAAAAGTTTCAATATTTTTCGCTGTATAAGGCAACAGCAAAAAAGGTTTTTCTCAGAAGACTGCTGGCATAACTTTTGTTTTCCATTTTTTCTTCAACTTTTTGAAAAATATGCTTCTTCAAATAATTTTAATTTCACACTGTGAAGTACCATATCAGCTCCATTTTCTTGCTTACAAAAGTAAGATTGGCACATACAAACAGATGTTAAATACAGTTCAACAAAATGTGATTTGTTTCTATGGTAGTGTTTACTGTTAAAATATACATTTCACAGAGCCTGCCTCATATTTAAGAAAAAAAGGAATCATATTTTGCATTACTCAAAGGAAAGAGGTGTAGTTTGGATTTGAAGAAAGATACAAAGCTTTAAAATGGTATAAAAGCTTTTGGGACACCCTGTACTAGTCTTGTTGGTTCCATATTAGCAATAAACTGGCATTAACTAACTTAATATTATGTGATATGATCAAGCAAGATGTGTCAGAAGTAGAAGAATTTTGAGAAAAATGCACTATACAGGACGTGTCAAAAAAGTGTCTCATGTTTTTGGGCCATGAAAAATATAAAAAGTTCAATTTTGAAGGAATTTTACAAATTTTCAGACAAGATAACTGAAAGTGAAAGCTATTAACTTAATGTTAAACTGTTAATGTTATCCTATTTTCTAATTTTTTCAATTTTTACATTTTAACTTGAGATATTCACCAATTAAAGGCATATTATGTGATCTTTTCCAGGGGGCGCTCTCTATTCATGAATTAGAGGGTGCCCCCTGGAAAAGATCACATCATATGCCTTTAAAGAGCAGGACAGTTTATATTTCACTCTAAATTCACTCTAAAACCATTATTTTGAAGTAATTAGGCATCTTATCGCTGTAACTCAGAATATATTTATGATGATCAGAAAAGTAAAATCTGCAAGAAAATGTATTTTTCAAAAAAGATTATTAATAGAGGGCACCCCCTGGAAAAGATCACATAATAAACCTTTTCACAGTGGTCCGACGATCGATCTTTCGATGATCGATCGTCCTTTTGGAGACTCAATAACAGTCTTATGATGATCGATCGTCAAATAAAGGGACACTTCTCTGTGTGAATCCAATGGCTATTGATCGATCGAAGTTCTTGCATGTTTTGAAACGGCTTAATTAGTCTCTATTCAGCGACGATCGATCGTCCAAAGATCGATCGTCGGACCAGTGTGAAAAGGTTTAATATGCCTTTAACGGTAAAATGTACGCAAAAATACTAACATTTACATATTTCAGATGTTTTTGTCAATATTTTTCGAAAAATAAACATTATTCCGAATAGAAAAAACCCCATCTTAGGCAAAATTGTCTTGTTTACAATAATCAATATTAGAAAAAATTATCAAATCATTTTTTTTAGTTATAAATGCTGTCTGAAAAATGTGGATCTAAAATCGATGTCATAATCAGATTTCATGTTCAATTTACTTTCTATAAATGTAATTTCAAACTTAGAAGCAAAAAACAAGGATCGAAAGGGCAAGGGTTGACAGACACTTCACTTATGGGATAAATGGTATTTGATGCTTACCAACAGTCTAGCTTACCAACGGTCTATTTTTTAAAGGAAAAAAACCAGGGGATGTATTTGTTATTATTTTTGTTTCTCATGGGACACTTTTTTTGACACGCCCTGTACATGGCTTCAGTGCACCTATAGACAAACAATATTAGCCTTTTCACACTGCACCCAACAATTTATCTCTGGACGATCGCCGCTATAAGGCAACAACAACAAAAAGTTGTTTGTTTGTCCACGTCCGACCGACCGTGTACCTAGGTGCCGACCATATTATTTTTTATTTTCGATAATCTTTTTAAAACTTTTTGAGCAATATGAATGGCCAAACGGACTGTTTTTATTCCTGATTTTGTATGACATCGTCAATCTGGTATTTGCAACACCATTCCCAATGCGCAATCCTGTGTAACATGATGTTTCATGCATGAACTTGGCACCTGACTAAATGAAAATTGATCGCACATGCAAGTGATGTCATTTTTATACTAAAAACGCAGTGTGAGAAAATATGAAAAATCTAGTTACGGTTAATATTTGTTCCCAAAATGTTGCTCAACGGCATGAATATTAATTTCAACATAGTATAAAACAATCTTTGGGGTAGTTAGTACGGGAAAAATAGGTTTAGCAATACTTTCACGTATATATTTCTAGCAAAACTTCAACACAACATTCTTTCACTTTGTGCAACATTCAATCACAATGGCGTCGACCTACGGTATCTGCGCAATGCAAACACAGCACAAAAATAATATTTGACCGAGTTTGCAATGTTGCAACCAATATGACAATATTGGAACTTTACATTGACAATCTGCCCCAGCAGGAGGAGAAAGAGATTGAAATCAGTAGTGTGATGAGTAAAGCAGCAATGTCGCAAACTTATGAAAAGTGAGGTGTTTTGGTTTGTGTTTGGACTTTAATTCACAGTATTCATGCCGAATTTATATTCCCAATACAATATCCGTATTAAAAAATATTTAAAAAAAATAAAAATCTGACCTACCGACCCTACCTATTGAGGACCCTCTATGGACAAACAAACAACTTTTTTTTTGTTGGCCTTAGTGAAGACTACATTGTAATTCGGCAGTTTCAAAACGTGCAAGAAATTTGATCAGTCATTGGATTCACAAGAGAAGTGGCCCTTTTGGGGATCGATCGTTTTATTGTGTACCTACAAAATTGATGTCCAAAAAGATCAGTTTTCAGGCCAGTGTGCAAATTTAGGCTTCATGTATGTTTTTAGTGCATACATTTCTCCTTTGTTATTTTATACATTCACATTAAAGATATTTTGGTAAAGCTGAGGCTTACTAAGAATACACTATGTAAAACACCTTTAGATAACACAATAACCCTGGCTAGGTTTTCAATTTGATTATTTCTATGGTTATAATAATTATGATACAAAATAAAACTAAATTCTAAATATTTGTTTGAGGTGCCATTTGATTCCAAAAATACTATATTTCTTTTGAGACATATAGAGCCATTAGACTTTCAAAACATTAGCTGCTTTTTGCACCTTCTGTAATATAAATCCCCAAATGAGCTATAATACAATACAGCTATACAAGTATATGACCAGCAATGATCTCTATCTGCAGTAGCTATGCCTTATGCTCAATTTCAGTAGCATAATATGGAGAATCTATAACACTTGGCAGCCATTGCAGACAGAGTCAATCTTTTTGAATTAAGATGAGGGATCATCTTTCAATACATATATATATACATAGTGTGATCAAAGATGAAGGTGATACATGTATGATGATAATAATAATAAAGCATTCCATGTCACATAAGGACATCATGTATGACGACTCTTCCATTTAATTGTCAAATTTGTATCATGATTGTAGCACTCTTAATTTATCATATCAGTAGGCATGAATACTGTACTTTCATTGGCTAGTTAGCATTTTAATATATTTTTATATCACTCTGTTGCAGTCCAGCTATATGATACAGAATCTTGTATTGTGTAGTGCGTATCGCATATCACATAGTGCGTAGTTGTTTCATACAAACGCAATGTCCCCCAGATCATGCATGCTTTTTGTTGCTTTATATGGCTATTGTAAATGAAAATGTTGGTGTTTTAAACTTTAAACGAGAAGCATTTTATCACTCATGTCTAGGCCTACTGAATAATAAAATCATTATCCCCTATTTGTTCTTATGCAATACGAAAAATAGTAATGGTTTGGGTTCTTGTCACATTTGTCCTTTGGCCTCATGTGAAACCTAAACCATTTATATCTTTTTTGGTATTGCATGAACACACAGGGGATCCTAATAGGATACTTTGTGTCACCTTGAAGTTGGGTATCTTACAGTCACATCAAAGTGCACCCCACTGTCTTGATGCAGCAATGCTTCACCTATACTATAATGAATGCGAATGTTGCCTCCTAACTTGAGATGAAACGAGTGCAACATTGATGTGGTCTAAATTCAAAGATTGTCACACAATGTGCATATGTATCTGTTAACCAAAAAAGGAGTTTGATTGAATGATGCCAAAATTGATAAAATTATAATTATACTAAATTGCAGTGATTTGGAGTGCACTGGCAGCCAGCTAAATTCCACAGCCTTACACACTGTAAATAAATGTTGCTGGTCACAGGGACCCATAAACTCACCATAATTGGTTTTATGTCAGTGCTCATAAATGATTTGTTGAAACATTTAAAAATCTATCAGGAATAAATGTAGTGATGAATGAAAAATATGAGAAAGTAAGAATTTAATTGCTCCTTTTGTAACGCAAATGTGAGCAATAGCCCAACAGACATTAACAAGGTACATGTAAATGAACTTAGCCATTAGAAATCTGGTGGTTCTCTGCACAGCTCTGAGGGTCCACAATTGGTGCACTACTAAAACACACATGGGCAGGCCTAGTTAACAATTCTAATGGAAGTGACAAGATAAAACTTGATCTGTAACTCATAGTCCTGGTGGACTTAAACAAATTGTAAAAAAGAAAGAAATTAATTATTTTACCACTTCTCTTTCTTTACCACATATACCATACAAAACATCTATTTCAAAAGGTACTATTTTGATATTTTTTTGTAGCATTTTAGTATATTTTAAATCTAAACCAAGGTCATGCTATTTTATTCAAATATGCGGTTTCCTTAATTTTCTTTATATATTCATGTTCATGGGCAATACCAGAAAAGGAATGGCCATGCCGCCTGTACGAAAAGGTGTTAATACATGTTCTCTAAGATGCAGTGAACCATTTGCTTGATTGGCACATCAGAGCTCTGTGTAGAGAGTTACCAGTTTATCACTCGGTTCATTAAAATTGTTTTATGTATGTTGGGCTAATTGTTCACATTTGCTCTTTATACAAACAAAAAAACCTGTTGTACAAAAATGCAAACATTGCTGAGCAAAAATTCCCCATTTGGACTGATGACAACAAGAAATACGTAACTCACTTTTTGGTCATTATGAGATATTGGTACCAAAAGAATAATTGTCCTCCAAAGATTCTATGTACCAAAAAGACTTACCCAATACTAAAAAATAGCCCCATTTGAGTTTAAAAGCACAGTTCATTTTGTACACACAATCTTACGGAATAAAATATATTAAAATTCATTTTTCTCAGAATGTCCTTTTTTGAGTTAAGTCTTTCTGGTTGTGAACCCTCGATTACTGGTCTCTGTCACCTATTTCTGGACATCAAATGGCATAAAATAGACATTGTAAGTGTGAATTGACCTATTAACTTGCATAGGCACAGCACAGGAAGCATGTGCATGACATCCCACCCTATATCCATAGACACAAAATGACATGTTTGTGAAAAGTTAAAACACAAGCCTCACAATTGATGATTAGTCAAAATACACTGTCTTGATATCATGGCAATATCCAAGGTCTGATTATTGTCTTTGGGTTTCTACATGTGCTCCATATTGACATGTTTTTATTATGAATGCCTCATTCAATTCACTATGGGAACTATAGCCTACCACATATTGATAGCATTAGTGAGATGCATAGTGCTCTGCAAGGTTATCTGGGGACAGGTATATTTCCTTCTCTTTGATGTATTTTGATGTGAATCAAACACAATGAGTCGGTAGTAGGGAATATTTTGAGATATAACCAAACAAAGGTTAGAAATTCTTTTGGTTTTTCTTGTTTTGAAAACCCTTCAATTGTTCATATCTCTGGAATTAAGTGTCCATTTGTACTGGATTTTCTGCAAATTAAAGTCTTGCAAATAACTAATACAACCGAAAAGACAAATTAAATTGAGATATTTTCTACTACAGACTCAGTTTGCTTGATCACATCGCTGTATCTGTATGTATCATTCATAATACACTGCCTTGATGTCATAGAAGTATACTGGTTCTGGTTTGAATGTGGTACCTCCATTGTCCTCTATGGTCATACGAGCATTACTGTTGATATATTTGACAAATCCCATGGTTTCTTTGTCTCTGTACACTAGTCCTAGTGAATTGTCATCAGGATATATGCACAACAGCTGAAAATATCAAATAATATACAATTAGTATGAATGTAGACAGGATCATGTGGCATAAAATGATGCTGTACTTTGCCAATTTATGAATTTATGAATCATTTGGTTTGTGCATCTTGATAGTGTTTAAAATTCATTTAGCAATACTTCCAAGGTCCAGAGTATGAAAAGTATGCCAGGACTGTAACAAATTATCATGGATCCCTGTCAATGTTTTCACCTCAAAAAGGAAAAGAAATTGCTGCCATTTGCCGATCCATACAAATATGCCAATATATATTTGATTTGGTGGTTACACAAAATGATATACCTGCTACAAATGAACAAAGGCTGAATGCAAATTTATTGTAAAATAAAAATACTTTCATTAATATAGTCATATCTTTGCTGTTTGTGGAGCACTCTATCGACATACAGTCAAGTATAGCCGCTGTACGATGATAGTCAAGTGGCCTTAGTGGCCCTCGCTTGATTCCAAGCCCCAAAGGAGCCCATTTGGGGAGTAATTGTTGGGCCTTTTCTTCTTTTTTACTCTCATAATTGCCTCTATTGACCTTTTTTAAATACACAGACGCCAAAAAACAAAATAAAAAACAAACAAAACCACCCCATCACAGATCAAAGTACTCACCACTGCATCCTCTCCTTTGGCAATGTATGATGTGAAACCACTGTAGGATACATCCCATTCTGGTGAATAGATACACAATAAAGAAAATATACAGGACAATTTAGGTCAAACAACATAGAGTATGTACAACAGACAATTTGAAATGACATGACTATTTGGGACATACAGAGCGTGTAAAAAAAGTGTCACATTGTCAAACATGATTTTCTTTTTGGCCATGAACAATATTAATATTGGATGTGAAATAATATCAAAATGTTCAGCAATCTTTGATACATCATAAGGTTTGTTTCTATTTATTTTGGAGCTTTTGTTTTCAAATTATGGAAAATCTAGTCAAGACATGTCTAATTCAGCGTTGGCCACTTTTTATATGTACAGAGGACTCTGTTATTAGAAACGTAATTCAGAGTAATTGAACATAATCAATAAAATCAATAATGATCTATCTAAATGTTAAAGGTTAGTTCCATTTCAACAGAAACACACATTTTTATTCATGACAAACAACAAAATCTGTGAATATTAGATGTATTTTAAACAATGTATCCTATAAATCATTAACCATAACTTTAATATTGGCTTGTGACCTATCAAATTAGAGCTTAAGACATAAACAACAAAACGGTATGAGCACTTTTATGATTTTGTTTTCAGGATATAATTATGTATTTAAGCAGTGTGTATACTTGTTGCACAAACTCTATTTAGCTTTAGTGTATGCAAACAAATAATTCACCAGTCAGGGAACATGCATTTTAATGTACCTCATTAACAGTACATCTGTGCAGTGAAGCATGGTTATACACAGGAGGCCTGTTTGTGGATTTCTATACCAGTACCAGTACCCTAAAAATGTACAGTATATGCATATTTCGATGAATCTATTTTGGCACAATTCGGTACCAAATTTGCCACCAAACAACAAAGGTGGGCTATGATGAGTAAATCTGTGACATTTTTAAATTCACATTTTCAACACACTATGAAGGAGAAAATGCTGTGAGTGGCATTGCATGGCCTGCGTGACCACGGGGGATATCGACCACACAGTGCATTCATATACTGTGTTGGGCCTTACACGCTTTGAGGGGAAATGCACATTGATCAATACGGGAGGAGTATGGGAGACGTGGGTGGTAATATTTTGGCATGCATTTTCATTACATGGTGCTAATCATCAGTACTGCTAATCATGATTTATCTTTATTGTTTGGTGGCAAATATTTGGTACCAAATAGTGCCAAAAAGATTCATCCAAATGTCCATCTACAATCTTGGAAAAAAGTCCTTGGAACGCGAACGCTGAGCTGAGCACACGTGCTGGGTATTGTGTGCATGTATTGATACTTAGTGTCTTCTGTTATAAACGGAAATTGTTCAAATGAGATTTTTACTTCCCCACCCCCCATCGATCAATGTTGGGACACTCTGGCAAGCTGCAGGAGCCACTGGCCTTGGTCAACATTGTACGGGGGAGTGGGGGTGACACTTGTCCGTTAATCACACGCAAGTGTTCCAAGACTTTTTTCCAGGATTGTATAAGAGGAATGCAAAATATTTGATCTAAATTTGGTTTTTCTGTCATAAATCAAAAACCGAATGTCGTATGAATCTCATATTACACACGATTTGAGTAAACAATAGGGGCATCACAAATATAATAAAAATGATGACAGGGAATTAATTTTATTTAGGGAGTGGTCACTGAAAACAATTATGTATGTCATATTTAACTACAATTTGAACCGTTTCTTGATCCCGCGCGTAATAATCTGATGTTTATAAATCAATAAATCAAAAGTATAAAGTTCTTGCTGAGAAATTAACATGTTTATACTTTTAATAATGTTATCACATTGCCTATTTGTTTGTTATTTGAAATATGAAACTATACATTTACACTTTCCACGCGACAGGTGTCTGCAGACGACAATCCAAAATTGCACAAAATGTTTCAAAAACGTCAAAATTATTGAATGTCATTTTACCAATATTTGGAATCACCTTATGAAATGCATTCAAATAAGTACAAACGTGCCTATTATTAGTTCAGTTATCCTTGAGATAGACATAAAAGTTAGACAAATCTGTTTTGTACCGTGGTTAAACCAATAGCCGCGTTGAAAGTGTTAACATTTGCCGAGCAGTAAACGTTTATTTGCAATACTATTCCTATCTATTGAAGATAGCTCATAACAGAAAAAAGGAAAAAAGCCACGCCATGAAAGCGACTCGAACCAACGCCAAGCAGGCTATGAACAGATAAAGGGTGCCAACGAACGCTCCTATCCACTCGGCCAAGCGGTCAGTGCTTACACAAGCGTGGATTTGTTTTATTATACATGTTATAGTAATGCATTATTGCAAAGTGTCACACACTTTACAACAGTTTACCATCAGTTTACCATTGGGACATTTTGCTTAAAATAGGCAATTAAACGGTTTTTTCATACTGCCTTTGAGTTATCAAGATATGCATATGTGTTAGCTATACCAATCATGCATGTTGTAACTCCGAAATATAAGCCGCATTGGTCACATCTACGCATTTTGATAACAGTTTACCATTTAAAATGAAAACAAAATATGTATAATAATATTATACTATAGAAACGACGGTAAAGTGTTCAATGAACACGCGTTTCAAGGCAACACTTTACCATACACTTTACCATTACGGTCCCAACTCGTCTGATGATTTCTTTGTGAATAAAGCTAAATTCATTTATCGCAGCGCTATTTTAATCAATAAATACAATAAAATATACTACTTAAATGGTTTATTTATGTATTCACGTATATTATATATTACTTAAATGGTTTATGTATTCACTTATTTAGTTGTTTGGGTTGTTTTTGAGGATGAGATTGAACTGAAGGCCTATAGATAATATTATCGTCGTGCTTACTCATCTGACTCATTAGCTCAGTTGACTAGAGCGCTGGTCTATAACCATCCAGAGGTCCCAGGTTCAAATCCTGGATGTGCAATTTCTTTTACTGACTATCATTTATAATTTGTGGAGTAAGAAGAAACATTTACTCATCATCCAACCATGTCCAACTATTGTTTTTCCAATTATTTTCAAATATTTCCAAAAAATAAATGCCGACAGTTTTGAAAAAAAATGTGTAAGAAAAAAGAGTAATATTTGAAAAATCCATAAAATAAGGGTTTGTGAATAACGTGTCGGGAAAAAATACCAGCAATTTCAAAATGTTCAAAATAAATTCCAAAAACTGTAGGCAAAAACACCCTTTGACAATTTGAGCCAAAAAATGTTGGTTAATATTAATATGTGGAAATGTAGAACTAAATCCAAATGTAGCTTTCAAAAATTCTTTTGAATAAAAACAGCCCAAAAAGTGTACGTATAGGCCTATGAACATTCGAGCAGAAAAAAAAGTGTTTTGAAAAAAGGTGTTTTTCTTGCATTTTTTCTTGGTGATTATTGGGCCGGGGGATTCATCGTCCCTTTGCAACACAAGTGATGCAAAACAACGACCGCAAATAAAAAAATACATAATAACAGATGGGCATATGAATAATGAGCATCTATTATTATATTACAACCCGTTAATGCAATACGAAAGATAGCTGTCGAATCTGTCAAACAGAAGTTACTGCTATCTACTGAAGATAGTTATTTACAAGTAGGCCTAAGTTGTTTTACAATTATTTGTGTTACTTTCAACCCTATATATAGATTCCGTTACTTTTAGATACTCTTTTGCATATCTAACAATACATGAATAACTCTCGTAGGAGTATCTGAAAACGCCACATTATGCATTGCAATAATGGCCAATTATTATACATCTTCGAAATGCATTAGTTAGTATAGGGAATTGGTTTCACTGAACGTTCCCGTATTAAATGAATGTCTTTATTTAAAAAAATACTGGGGATGCCAAGCCTATGGTCCCCTGCCAAATACTGTGCAATTTGAGATACATGTGACATTTAGTTTTTGAGATGTGATAGAAAAACCAAATTTAGATGATTTTTTTTGCAATCTGCGGATACAATCTTGGAAAAAAGTCCTTGGAACGCGAACGCTGAGCTGAGCACACGTGCTGGGTATTGTGTGCATGTATTGATACTTAGTGTCTTCTGTTATAAACGAAAATTGTTCAAATGAGATTTTTACTTCCCCACCCCCCATCGATCAATGTTGGGACACTCTGGCAAGCTGCAGGAGCCACTGGCCTTGGTCAACATTGTACGGGGGAGTGGGGGTGACACTTGTCCGTTAATCACACGCAAGTGTTCCAAGACTTTTTTCCAGGATTGTAGTCTGTTTAATCAAAAAATAATCAGAAGTCACTCTATAGGACATAAACAAAGTGTATGACTTTCTTTTGTTGAGGTCTTTATCACCCAATGGAGAAAGTCATCATAAAGTTGTCTCTAATGGAAAGTTGTATCTAATGGATTTAGATTTACCTTTACATTTGAAGTACATGATAACATCTAGAGCAAATTGTGATCCTTCAGTATCGGTATCATGGCACAGTGTATAACAGCCAGGACTCCACCGTCTCACCTCAACTCGACACCGGGGATTCACTATTTTCTTTGGTTTTCCTGTAATGATTATCAGACAACAGTCACAAAACAAGTACATTATGAATCCAATTCGCTTTCAATTGTAGAATAACCCTTGTTGCCCCCAGTATCTCCGCACATCCTCATAATGCATGGAGTATTACCAAAACGAAGATTTGGTTAAAACCAAGAATATGCAAAAGTTTCTGTTTGGTATTATTTTGGACACATTTTTACAATAAAGGTAGGTGACCCAAGTTTGGCAAAAGTTTGGCAATGTTTACTTCTATGAAGGCATTTAGTAGACATGAATGCTGAAATGTGATTGGTTAATGTCCCAATGAATATTTTCCCGTATTACCAGAGTAATTTATCATTACTCTGTAGCTGATGATGGATATGAGCCCGTATTAGTCTAGTAATTTTATCACAGCTCTAATTGGTTAAATCATGTTTGGATTTAATTAATCCATTATCATTTTTAGGGGTTAGAGGTGGTGGAAAGGGCGACCTGTGCGGGTGGCCGTGTTGGGTCATAGATGTCGGTTGGGGGATTGGGGGGGGGGGGGGGGGGAAGCTATCTTTTTGTTGGTTCCTGGTATCATTTATGTGGTTCCCAGTGTTTTGGGTTACAAGTTGTTAAAGTTGTGCTCAATGAACATTATGTTGGGGTTGGATGAGCGGTGGTGTGGTGAATGAAGGTGAGCAAGTGAGGTGGGTTTTGACAAAATGTCTTTTTTTCAATGGTTCTGAATCATTTGGGTGGTTCCCAGTGTTTACTTTTTAAAATGCATTCATGTCTACTAAATGATCGCCTCATGTGATATTGGAAACAAACCATAGATATTTATCCGTATTGCATGAACAAACAGGGGATAACTAATATTATTGCTTGTTTCCCCACACCAAGATGGTATAGCTTGCTTTTATTCTTTGCATTTTACATTTTTGAGATATCTGCTTAAGTATCAGTTTTCTGATCCTGGGTATGTTTTGTTCCTTCATCCGTTGGATTCATCTTTTTACATTTTCTACTTAAACAATGTGATGCTGTAACCATATTGGAGGTGGAACCTCAGCATCTAATATGCATATTTATTACAAATGATAATGCAATTGTGATGGGACTTTTAACCAATGAGCTATGTGTTTTGTCAACTCCTTCCTTTCATATAAACCTTTTCCTCCCTGAGGTCATTCTTCCTCTATAATAATTCCCCTTGTTTACCAGCAGGCCTTGTCCCTCTATCCTGGCTGCCATCTCCTCTCCTTTCCCCAGCCTCCTCCATCTCTTCCTCATCTGTCTCGTCTTTCTCACTGTCACTGCTATCAGAGGGGGCTTGCTCATGCAATCTCAGCCCAGACAAATTGGACAATAAGAGAAACATGTGCTCTGATCTCATCATTTGGATACACTCTTGGATTGGTTCTGGCAAGGAAGACTCCTCAGCTTCCTCATATTTTCTGAAAATATCAAAACATAAGTAGGGTGTCTGTTGTCGGGAAGGTAAACATGTGATCAAGCGAAATGAGTCAAATGTCGGCAGTTTTAAATTTTGATATTTGTCCATCATTTAAAATTAGGTGGAAAATGCTACAGTATGGTCCAAACCCCACTAAAATGAACGTCTAGTTTTTAAGTTACAAACAATTTATCAACTGAGAAAACAAAGTAAAACATAAGCATTTGTCACTTTCTTTTACCTATAACTTAAAATCAATATTTCCAACATCTGACTGAAAATTCAGCTTCATCGCATCCCAATTGAAAGCATAAAATCACAATGTGGTTTTGTACCACAAAAAAATGGACAGATCAATCTATTATTATCAAACTATAACTTGAATTGTTTAGCTGAAAACAGGGAAGAGCATGACATTTGGCTTGCATTTTTACTATCGTTTGATTAGCTCCAAATCAGATTTTATCTCTCCACGCGCAAATGTTAAGGTCATTGTTAATTTAATTCATGTCAGTTTGTCCGAGTCTATATATTTAAAGTAATCCAAACGTACACGCGCGATTATGGCCACACACGCGGTCGGGTATATGATACACAGTGCATTTGTTGCCTTCAGGCATGCCCACGTTCTTCATTATTCATTCGCTGCTGTAATGAGGCTTCGCCAATTTGGAACTGATTAAACTATAGTTCTTTTCCCCTTCAATCCTGTGTTATATTGCAATTGTATCAGAGGCTTTTGCAAACACACTGTATCATGGGTATGCATTGCATCATTAATTCATGGTGATGGTGGTATAATTAGGTGCATGATTTTGAAAAAGAAAATGCAATTATTGATTTTGATCTATATTTAGAAATTAATTTAAATATGTCATCAACAACTGTTTACCTCAAGGCAATTATACAAGTATTAGTTATATGCTTTCGTCCGAAATAACATAAGCACACATTTATGATTATGAGATAACACAATTGAATTACCTTTTATTGTATGGTCCTTTTGTGTCCCATTTTATATCAGGGTTTAGAAGAGCTTTGCATATCATGTCAAATCTCTCTTCCTGCAAATCACCAACAACAAAATTAAAAATAAGAAATGACAGATATATACTTGGTACACACAAGACCTTGGTTAGTATGAATGGGATGGGGGTACTCAGTGGAAAATAGGTTCAGGTGTCAATATGCCCCTTTTCATACTTCTGGTAAACCCTTTTATATGAAACCTTTTGACTTAGTTGTGTATTTATTTATTTATTGAGTGTGTATAGGTCATTGTTAGTTTAATTCATGCCAGTTTGTCCGAGTATATATTATTTATTTATCTATTCCTCACAACAAATGTGAACACCAATAATTATTTAAAACAAAACACATCAATATTATATAAAATGTTAAAAGAATTGAGTTACATTAGAATAAAAGCTACATTTACAATTTACATACTGACAAGTTACAAATATGGTTTGTAATTTTTGGTATTAAAGACTTACATCACTATAGAATAACAATGATTGTAACATCACTATAGAATAACAATGATTGTAGCACTAAGTGTGGTGCAGGGAGTGACAAAATCATCTCTATATGAAACCTTTTGGCTAAATTAATACATCTAATTAATTTTGAAACTGTTGCCATATTTCACAAAACATTGTCCATTTTTCTTCAAATAATGCCCTGGTCAATTTTCCCTTCTGAAGACAATGGTATCTATCAACTTAATGGCCTGATATTTTACACAAATATGTCTTTGAACATCCACATGAATACAAAATTAATTATTATGCCTAAACAAAAATAACACTTGGGGTGGAGGGTTACTAAATTTATTCCATAGAACATATGCATTAAATATGTCCACCCCCCCAAAAAAAAAACCAATTGTCCCCGACCCCCAACCCCCCAAAAAAAAAAAGAGAAAGAAAATGTGATGCCTTCGCCGCATGATTGTTGAAACGTTTACCTGTAGGAAGTCTGAGAGTTGTATTTCTGATGCCTGTTCAAATTTGTCCTGTATATCAGACTGTGTTAACATGTCTATGTATTTAGGATCTATCCAGTCATAGAATGTCTCCTCCTGAATACAAACACAAAAAATATCACAATTATGCAACACAAGCCATCCCATATTATAAACACTGCACAAAGAGAAAACATCCACTTTTTTGATGTGCCCTGTGTTTATTCTTAGGACCCTAAATAAATTCAACAAATGGGAAAGAACAGGCATTTCCTCCCGCTCATTTTGACACCTCATTTGTCACAATAGCACCAATATTGATGAAGCAGTGGCCATTTGAATAAAAAATGATGCAATTTCTATCATTGCACGTAAACCCATGAAAAGAGCGTTAACAAAACAGTAAATCTAAAGTGTACCTCTTCTTTCTCTATCTCTCCATGAAAAGACAATCATAATCCGAACATCTCACATCGTCAATTGTTTCCAACACCTCACTGTATCTACTGGTGTGAGACTCATCCTTTACAATGACCAAGATTCATGATGTTTGTAAATCAACACCTGTCTCTCCATTTCTGTACAACCTTCCTTCTATACCAAATCGACGAGCAACTCAGTTACAGAACCTCCCCCCCCCCCCCCCGCCCCTCTGCCAGAAGGCTTTCCCCCTGATTCCCCCAAATGAAATGACAAACTCTATGTATACCTATGTTTACTAAAAGAAATTAGTCAGATATGCCCCATGACATGCCTGTCCCCCACATGCCCACCCCCACCCCCAAATTGAAGACCCTAGTCTATTAAACAGATACACATTACGTCTGCTGGCTTCATGCGCGCCTGCGTCCTTCTGTATTCATTCGCTGGTGTAAAGAGGCTTCGCCAATTAGAACTGATCAACTATATACTATGCTATGATGTCACTGCAAAGTGGTGGGGGTTGAATACTGTAAAACAAATTAATTTCGTGAGGGATTTAATTTCGTGAGGGATGTGGATTCGCGAAATTGACCATTTTCCATTGAAAGTAACAGTAAAAGATTTGCGAAATTAAATGCCCGCTAAAATAGCAGTAATTTTGAAATTGGATCTTAAAATAAAACTTACATCAATAGATACATGTGGTGTTAATTCCTTCCTAGGTTCAATATATGGATCAGGTCTTTCTATAGTGGGACCATGGAACCAGCCACTCACAGAAAGGCGACACTTATCTTGTGATAAAACCTCAGCAACCTGAATGAGTGAAACAAATACAAAACTATGCATTTAGCTCAAAACTTATCAAACATAACAGACATTCCACAAAGCACTCATTTTGGTTTGCATACAACTTTGTATCCCTCTTAAAATAATTTGCAGATAAAGTGAAAACATTTTGGATAGAGAAAACTTGTATAATTATTTTGATACTAATCTTGACCTTTTCAGAGGTGCCCTTATATAAAATGCTGAAACACATAACTCACAATACCATGTTCAACTTGCACAATCCAAGGGGTACGTCGCTTGCTGAAATCATGTGCTGCATGTTCCTCACATTCCATGCATGTGCATCATTTTCAAAAAGACTTTCACTTATTACATTTTGTGAAAAATATTCATAATGTTTATAATAAGGAATATTTCAATATGAAATTAATAAGAGATCGTGGAGAACCTTTTTTTCTCTTGACTTACTCATCTCTCTCTCTCCTTTCACTTCATTAAGCTCATTATAAACAGGTCAAAAGTAATAAGTCCCCCCTGGGTAATGTTCATTTTTTCTGGAAAACAGTAAGGCTCCTTAACCTGTTACAAAAATGTAAAATGTAGACTGAAATGTTACACATTTAATGTGCAATAACGTTTCACCCAACAGTTAACCTTTGCCTTGAAATGCTGCCATTTATCAAATTTAATGACCAATAAAAAATGACACTTTCTTGCATAGGGGATAAATTTATGAAATGTTATACCCATGAAAAATTGAAACACATGAATAAACTTTCTTCAAATGGTCGTCCCCTGTTTAGATAAAAATGTGAAGGACCTGTTCATGGTTGAATGAATAACATCAATTGAAAGTGTATACTTCCTTGGAGTACACTTCAATTACAATTCAACACAAACCTGACCAGATGCTTTAACGTTAGCTATTTAAAATCAGTATTGAGTATCAAAAATCTAAGCTATACACTAAACAAGCAAATAACCTCTCCACAATATGACTCATCATTCCTAAAAAATGAGTGGATACTTTTTAAGTTATGATGTTTTTAGTAAACACACCTAAGTTGTTTTTAATATGGAATGTCACTGATTTGTATTAAACACTGTGTGCTATCAAAACCAGTCAGGCATGCATGAATGCTGTGATTCATTTCACACACATTGTCACCTCTGAGCACACACTAGGCAATGATATCCCATAGAAAAAACTTTATTGCAACTTTGTTGTAGGTTGATCTTATAACTTAGTTATCAAAGCTTTAAAAGTATCCACTTGAACTTCATAAAATTGCAGAGAAGAAATGTGCTTTTAATGTATAGCTTAGATTTTCTGATACTGATTGTTGATGTTAAATTAGCTTATATTGAAGCACAGGGTCAGGAATTGTTGTGATAGGTGTATGTAGTTTACGTGTAAGATTACACAATTCCACCAATTTGCTTCCGAACCATCTTTTTGATTCACACCCCTTGCTCCAATCTTCTCTAATCAGATTTTGGTTTGAGTTAGACTCTTTCCTTTGACATTATCTTTGAAAATTAAAATAAATCACAAATGAAACAAAAATGCTCTTAAAGATAATCTTACCTGGTGAAATGATTTTGGTGACACTTCAAAGAAGATTAAGTTATTCCGTAGAGGTACAATGGATCTAGTTATTTCAACTGGTTGGTAGTTATCTGTATGTGAGAGAAGAATAACCAGTAACCATAAGAGGTTATAAGCACAAAACTCCAACTTTGCATCCTTAATAAACTCGGCAACTCCGTAACTAGAATGCTTTTGTCAAAGAGCCTTCGATGCACCTGTATGCCATGTCAATACATAGAGAAGCATTCACACAAATGTAGTAGGTATATCACTATTTTCCCTACACAATCTAATGATAAATATTATTCACATACAAAGAGGGCTTCTTGTCACCTTACTCAATCCAAGCAAACTTCAACTATCTTCACAGAAGTCTGACTTTTATTGGGAGAAAAAGAATCAGTAAAAGTAAGCTTTAAGTCCGAGAAAGAATTGCACTTATAATATTACCCTTTTTATTGCTTTCACCAATGGAAGAAGTTATGCCACATATAAAAACCATCAATCTACATATTGAGCCTACTTACGCCTGGGTTTTAAGGATATTCATCAATATTATTATATTTATGTACCAAAATGCACCATAGTATGTGAAAACATAGTTTATTTCTATCTTTTTCAGTAGGATCTTAGTAGTCCTGGCTCATTCCCTTTCACACGTTCTTGATAGAAATGCACTTGTTGTTTGGATAATTAACAATTGATTCCCAAATTAAAGTTTGGAAAATACCATAACAACTGGGTTTTTTTAAAAAAAAATGAAAGTGTTATTTAAAATATTACACAGTCAATATTTTTTGCAGTAAAACTTGTTACCAAATTTTCAATATTAAGGAAGATTCCGTAAAGTAGTGAATAAAGGTAAGAACAAATATTTATGACATCAACTATGATGTTTATTCTTACCATCTACCCTAAATAAGTCTAAAGCTCCGCCATCTTCAGGAGACCACGGTGGAACGAGGTAAAGAATGAATGCCACCCTTCTGCCTTCTAGTTCATCATCATGGCACAATAAGTAATCTGTTAAAACAAAATACATTCTACTTTGAATAATAACTATAGTGAATTTTCCTTACTTTTTTATCATTTGAATTGAGAATACCATAGCCATGCCAGGGCTGGAAAATATGCCAACATATTTGAAACGCTAAAAACTCTCAAAGTTGACAACAATCAAGCCATGAAGAGATGATGTGTGCACTATGAAAAGTGTTCCAATGGAGATCATATCGCTTATTTTTAAAAGATATCAAACCCTACTTACCTCCATGAGTATATTTAGATGCAGTCATATCAATGGTATCAGAAAATGGTATCTTTGTGACTTTTCTCAGCCAATCAAGAAAATCTCCATATAATAATTTTCTGTGAACAAAAATACGCATGAGATAATTTGGAGTCAGTTCATTAAATGTGATCGATGTCGGCAAACAATGCTATGGGATACAGGACATTATACATGCAGTTGGTGAAATATACAGAAAATAATATTTATTTAGGAAACATTATGCTACTTGAATGTGTATCTTACATGTTTCCAAAGTCCCTTTTCCTTCAACAATGTATCATGTCGAAGCTTACAATGAGTTATTTAAGCTGGTATATAACTTAAGTTGGAGTCAAGTTACTAACATGTCCATTTTGATGTGATGGGTCGCAAATGTGGGAAAAGCAGATCAATATATCTAAATTAACAAGTGCTTCATTTCCAGAGCTAAGAAGATCTTAGGTAAAAAGGAAGTTTTTCAGATGCCTTAATAAAATATGACAGCTGATAAGTCCCTCTACTAATGTAAACAGTTTTGAAGTTGACTTTCTCTTTTCTTAAAATATACAAACATTTATGGTCTTCATTGTTCAAAGTAAATTATTTTTTAAAGCCGTACTTTTTGAAAACAAGAAAAGAAGTAAAAGGGTTACCCAATTGATAAAAATGATTCCCACTCTACAATGTGTTCACAATAGTATGTATTGTAGTTAGTGTATAACTTTTTCTATCATTAATGTGAAAATATTTCCCTGGTGTACGTGGGCAATATGATTTTACCCAATCCTTTTATTTCTGAAAAATAAACTGTGCCTAGGGTTCATTTTAATTTCGTGCATTATTGTAGAAATTGATTGAATGTGTTTTAAAACAGATCAACATACTACTACATGTATGTAAATCTTAAACCAGAAGTTAAGTCACTAGAGTAGTACCGTAAAATGGGGTGAATAGGGACATGGGGTGAATAGGGACAAAAATGGGAAAAGTTTTTGAAATGTCAATTTTTTGTATTTGATGTATACGATTTATTTTCTCTTTTCCAATTGTTTAAAGAGCAATATAATAGTGTTCAGGAAACGGTTCAGTTGATGTGAAAGAACAAATGTGGAGCCCAGGGTATCGAAAATAAAGGTGTCCGAAAAAACACTGAAAAAATGGTGTGGTCAAAACTTTCCTGCTCCTAACTGCATAATTTGAGCAAATGAGCTGGAAATGCACCATGACCTAGCTTTTAAGGTTCTTCAACATACTCTTTGACATTGGTAAGAATTTCTGAAAGGATTTTACATTTCAAGTTTTTTTGAATTTTTTTACGTAAAATTTGTAAAATCTGGGGTCAATAGGGACACCAACGTTTTTAATGAAAATATTATACCTGCTCCATATATTCAATTTTTTGAAAGAGCAGTTTAAAGGCTTATTATGTGGACATAATATCATCTCAAAAGTTTGACTCATTTTGGTACAAGAAAACAATTATGGTCTGGATAAGTGTATATATGTCCCTATTGACCCAGTTCTATGAGCGCTTGATTGAAAGCTTCAATTTTTGAGCTGTTATTTTGCCATTGTTGACCAGAAATGTTCATATTTCTTGTTAAAACTGATACTATAACTTTAATATGTCATAAACCAACTCCAAAAGTGTGCCAGATATACTTCATGCTAATATTCCGAGAAATGAGGGTGCTATTTTGTTCACTAGTATTTTTCACATTTAATGACACATAATATTTATCTCCATATTTGTAGAAAAGATGAACATTTTATACTGAATTGTTACATATCAATTAGAATATAAAGCTCAATTCAAAAAATAACATATTTTATGATCTTCAAGCACCTAAATAACTATTTACCTAAATCAGTCTTCATAAAGTATTCATTTCCTTGTTAACTGACACGTCTAAGAAATATTGTTAAAAAATAATTTTGAATAGTTATAATGGTAAAAACTAATTAAAGTGATTGTTTTGGTTTTTCAAAACTCACTCATTATCCATATTCACCCATATGTAGAATAAAACAGGTAAAAACTCTTCAAATCTAGTGATTTCCCTACCCAGAATAATGCTATCCCTATTGACCCCGACGTCGGGGTGAATAGGGATAGCAAAAAATATATATACCCATCACATATTTTAAATTGTTCATAGTGGCAGTTCAAAGACATTATAGATGGACATAATATGTGCTAAAAAGTTTAGCTCATGAGGCTACATTGAAAAAACTACAATCTAGAGAGTGCTGAAACTGTCCCTAGCCACCCCGTTTTACAGTACTTGGATATTTAACAATTTACTCTGAAGTTTAACATTTACAAAAAAAGAGGGGCAGGGGCATGAGGTTGACAATATTGGATTAAGCACCCGTAAAATGTATAATTCTGTATCACTTGCCCTACCTTAGTCCTTGTACGTGTGGTGTGGAAACATTCTGTAGTGCCTCTGACTGAAAACAACATGCACAAATGCATTTAAATTAACAAAGTATTGTAACGAGTATCAATCACAAACAACTAAACAACCTACAGATATAATTATGAACTAATAGGTTTGCTGAACTGAATGGTAATTTATCAAACTATTAACACTGAGCAAGTGTATATAAAGGAGCTCTACTGGGGAGCCAATCTATTGTCCGTTGCTACTCAAGACAACAGCAACAAATCTGTGGAATAATGAATTCTATGTTAGGAATATTGAACTTTGTGCAAAAGGATTACAGTACATAAAATTAAAGATAGATAATAAATGGTGGGCACAACTGCAGAATGCACTCAATTATTTATAATCTGAAGGTAATGATATACATGTATCCCTCCCATAAGCATTTTATGGGTTAGGTTAGGGTATTAAAATGGCAACTTAGCATGCAATGTTTTGCTTGAGATACCAACTTGTTCAGTCATTATATCCAAGATAATGCATGGAAAACAATAATCAAGCACCAAGTTTATATTCTTTACTGTTTTTATTCTATAACATCCAGATTTTAAATGATACATCATGTTCATTGTACACCAATAAGGTACTTGTATAATATTTATTTAGTCTCCATCAAAGACAAACTTGAGGTGCATTACAACTTTCTCTCAATTCCAATACATGTACATACCTGTTGAAACTCATAAAGGTCATTGTCCTTTTGTTGGTATGGTAGTTCTAGTAGTTCTGATTTCAATCCTTCCAGATAGCTGTCATCCTCTACAAAGTTTGGTAGAACACAGCAGTTGAAGGGATCAGAATGCATCACAGCACCCGACTCTAATCGTAAACAAAAACAAAAAAACATAGATCAAGTTGAATAATTGGTTATACAGGCTTTGAAAGGAGTGAGTCAGAATTATTACTCCTCTATGAGGCATACTTTTCTTTATTACAGAGCATTTAAAGAGTAAAGAATAGCTCGTCCTGGGTAAAATAATTTGATCAGATTTATTTACAGAACCACTAAAACTCTTCTTGAAAGCACCGTGGGTAGCTTTCTGATGGTCCAGTATCTAACTCGATGCAGAGACATCAGAGCCTATTCCAATGATTGCAACTTATAATCGAGTATGTGCACTGCGGTGGAATTACCCACAAAATCGAACATCAGGACTCCTAGCACTCACACATTTATGCTGTTTTAATCACTATAACTAACAAACGTTCTGATGTCACCGCACAGAATAAGATGAATGACAGGTCCAGGTATATAGTACATGCTTGTTTGGACCTACATGTACTAATCTTTTTAAACAATTTGGTTGACTGACGGAGGATATACATGTATATATCCATTTTCAATCTTTCTTTTTATTTTACATATTTGAGAGAACCATCTGCAAACAGATCAAGATATAATTCATTAAATTTCCATATTCTGTAAAAATACCTACATTGTAGTAGCGGTAACAATATATAATTCATCTGGCAACCCAGACACACAAACAGACTATAATTTCACCACCAAAGTTTTGAGTGGAGGATCCCACTGCTGCCACCAATTGTGAACTTCATGGTTTCTCAGCTTAGCTTTAGCGGAAACTGGGCAACGGTTTATGATTTATCAGCATAGACTTCTGTTATGAAGGGGAATCATTCAGTATCTCAATTTAAAACATAACAAAGAATCTGAATCCCACGCTGCCACCAATTGTAAACCATGCAGTGTTTTATCAATATATATAAGTAATTAACTATAGTTTAATCAGTTCCAAATTGCAGAGAAATATTTTTCATTTAACTCTCCACACGCAACAGTAATCCAATTGTATGCGCACGATTATGCCATACACACACAGTTTTAGCTGCTCGCATGCGTCATGCTAAAGACGCAGTGCGCTAGTAGTCTTTATGCATGCCGGTTTCCTTCTGTATTCATTTGCTGCAGTAAGAAGGCTTCACCAATTTGGAACTGATCAAACTATAGTAATGTATCTATTGAGACTAACTAACATTGTCCATCATTTAATAGTGGTGTAATGCTTATTTGTTTTTGTATGTAAAGAGCAAAAGTGAACAATTAGCCCAGGGCCGGATTTACTTTTTTGGGAGCGTTGGGCCAGGCCAACATCTAGAGGCTCCAAACTCACCATGAGAAACTATTTTGGGCTCTCAAGTGGCTAGGAGCGAGAACAATTATATTAGGGGACACCAGTGGTGTACCATACCTATGATTTTGAAGTAGGGTTTCCCGAAAATTGCCAAGTTGCTGACAAAAGTATGGTGACTGAACTGACCAAACGCGCGGTATGCCTGTGGATTTTTTGCCATATTGAGGTGCAGTTTAGCTTCGAAAATTATCAATTTTGGAACAAATGCTCATAGCGCGAGAAAATTTACTGTGTATTCCTAATTTGACCAGTGTTTGGTTCAGTGTTGGTAATTTATTTTTATTCTTTTTTTAAATTTGGGGTCCCCCCAAATCTGGGGGCCCTTGGCCTGTTTTCTTATTGCTCTGATAATCCTTCAATTGTTAGTCTTTCATGTTTAATAGCCTATGCTACAACTATCTTATTAATAAGTAATATTTAGCCTATACTTTAGCCTTGCAAAAGCCATTTTAAGTTGTCAAGCAATATGGACTACATTTTTAACTTAAGCTTATTTTAGTACAGGAAACCCATACGTTGGTTTTTAGGGGACAGGTAGTGAAACATGGGCATGCCGAAACATGCAAAATACCCTATCATGATGAATATACCACCTGATGACAAATTATACTAGCTCCTAGACTAGAGAGATGATGACTAAAGCTTATTTTATACCCAGGCTGCCCTTATTATTAGTACACTCACTGTACAATTTTACATTGTATGCCTATACAACTGCACTGGTCTATCTATTTGAAAAAGTAAGCTAATATTTGAATACATCTCTTTATAAACTCAGGGAAAATGGCATACTTTTGTGTTCAAACGCCTTGTGATTCATAAAGGCTTCGCCAAAAACATCCTTAAATTCCTGTTCAACATAAACAGGATTTACATCCGTGTAAACGGGATGGATCCGGTCGGATTTACTGCGTTTTTTCCTCGGCGTCTCATTCTTATCGTCTTCTTCTTTAGTTTCTCGCTTTTCACTCATTATCAAGTATAGTCTTAATACTAAATACAGTAATAAACCAGAGCAAATTCTTCAAATTCCTTTACTATACGTCGGCTGCTGTATAAATAATGGCACACATGCTGTCCCTTGACCAAAACTCGCTATAACCTGACCGTGACCTATTAGTATTATTAATTGACCAATCACAGCACACAAACATTGTAAACATATTTGGCACAGGCCAAAGGTCAAAGGGCGTTCCGATGCAACAAAAAAAACCCTAATTTGATCAGACTTTAATTTTTGTCTAAAATTGCCAACTTTACTCAATTACCGTCTTCATTTCCGATAGCAGATCAATGCCCACGCACGTCAAGATTCTCGATTTATAAAGTATTGCAAATTTAGCGGAAGAATGTCGTCCAGAATCCTTCAAAACAGCAGATTATGTAGGCACTTGATTTTGACAAATAAGCTTACTTCTTCAGTTTCTGTAAGACTAAGAGTGATCAGCTCCAACAGACAACGTTATTTCAGTCATATATCCTCACCTACATCTTCTGGACATGTTATTCAAACACCTGAATGGACAAATAAACTACTAGCTCACTCAATGCAAACTACTAATAGTCATTTCAAGTGCTGTAGAAGATATAAAACCACAAAAACCGCTTTCAAAGTGTTAGATGGTGAAGTTGACACATCTGCTCCTAGTTTCATATCTAATCATGAGCATTGCAAGGAGCTGGAGCAAAGATTTGAGCAATTGCTTTCATTTGCGAAACAAGGTGGTGGGGAGAAGGGTATCAAACGACAAAAGCAACAGAATAAGATGTTTATAAGAGATCGTCTTCGGATGGTTTTGGACGATTATGACAATGAGTTCTTGGAAGTTGGAGTTCTTGCTGGAATGGGCATGGAATATGGTGATATACCATCTGCTGGTGTAGTGACAGGTAAACATTTGGATATTTTTTAGAGAGATAAGTAATGAAAGATTTTTCTGTTCAACTGTAATATTTGTTTAAAAAAGAAATTAAAGGCTACGTGTAATTTATTTACATAAAAAATGTATGAATTGAGTGCATCTGAACTTTTGCGGGATCCATTTTATAGGCACATGAAAGTCTATGTTATGTTTCCCGTAACATTTTTTCTAAACCGTAATGAAGCTAACTTTTTCATTATTCATAATTCATTGTTTTGCAGGATTTCAAATGTTCAAATAACAACAATTTCATCAACATTGTAAAGCGCGCTCTACAGGGTGAGTCAAAAAGAAGTTGTACAGGAATGAATATTTGTTTAAAAATAGTCCAAACAAATTTGACAAACCAATGAGGCACATATTCAAAAAGCTACTTATTCCGCTCATATGACAAAAGGAATAATTGAAATCTATCAATTTTATCTAACTCTAAATGGGCAGCAAAAAGTACACACAGGCATTCATATTCAAATGAGATTAAAGCCCGGGAGTTTCAAACACAGTTGGGAATGGTGTGCATAAAATAAAAAAATCAGTGACTACAATAAGAAAATGATCGAACATTGAAGGCCCACTTAAAACAATTAAGACACCTTAGAGGACAAACATCAGCAATCATTTTGCTGCCCACTTAGAGTGGATAGATTTCAAGAGAATTAGCGTTCCGTGGACAGCTAAAAAAGGGGTTCTTTTTATTAAAACAGGCATAGCTCCTGATATAATTGATCGATTTCTATGATTCCTTTTGTCATATGAGCGGAATAAGTTGTTCTTTGAGTGCCTCATTGGTTTGTCAAATTTGTTTGGTCTATTTTTAAACAAATATTCATTCCCGTGCAACTTCTTTTTGACTCACCTTGTATACCTGCCAATAGTGTGTAAAAACACCACTCTGCACAACTTATACACAGATTTGTATTTAATCAAATGTATTCAACCATTTTTCAGGTATTTATGGTCGATTTATTTAAAAGGAACAAGAAATGCTTGTACAATATACAAAATAATCAACTTTTGGGGGATTACGAATCTCAAACGCGGGCAAAAAATCATTACGCGGACTTTTGGGGGATTACGAATCTCAAACGCGGGCAAAAAATCATTACGCGGACGGGTTACAGGAAACATAACATTGACTTTCATGTGCCTAAGAGTACTGTACCGTGCGGTATATGAGCACAATGTCAATTTAGGCTACATGTATTCTATTTCAATCTGTTATGGTCAGCAATGCAATCTGCATAGAACTAGAAGGCAATGCAAACTCGTCTATACAATAAATAGTACAAATGTAGATGAATTTTGCTGATATGTAAACTTTTTCCGTTTATTTGTTTAGGTAACAATTGACAATTGTCTGACTGTGAACTTCATGCTGAATTGGTGTTTAACCTTCAGAGGCTTACTTTTGGATACCTGATAATCCGATAACTTACATCAGGATTAACTTTAGTTTGGTCCCCTCCCCACCCGGTATAATTATTGGATCTAGTGTTCAACCATACAATGTATGTAAAGGCATAAATGCGATTGTTTTCATGGAACACCCTCTATCTTTTTTTCTTTCTTTTTCTAAATATAATGTTTGGTCAAATTATTAAATTTAGAACACTTCTAAGTTAATGAGCAATACGTTTCCTAATAACTTCTAAATGACTTATGAAAATAAGTTGTTGGGGGTTTTTGTTTTTGTTTTTTGTGATCTCGTAAATAATAGAATTCCATGGTTTTATATTGTGTTGACGCAGTTAACAGTGTTTACGGCTACACTCACAACTGTACACAAGTGAAGTACGGTACGGAATGCTTTATGATGAAAATGAAAATAAAATTGTGAATAATTCCTCAAATTGGAAGCAGATTTCCATTATGATTTCAGTTCTGTGATGGATTTTCATGGAAAAATACAGTCAGGGTAGATTAATGAGTTGAGGAAAGTCTTTCCTGGTATTAAAGGCATATTATGTGATCTTTTCCAGGGAGCGCCCTCTAGTCATGATTTTATTTAGAAAGTAGATTTTCTTGCAGATTTACATTTCTGATCATAAATCAAGAATATATTCCGAGTTACAGAGCGATTTGATTCCTAACTACTTCAAAATCATGGTTTAAAGAGTGAAAATATACTGTCAGGTCTGCGCGACAACTTATTTGTCACTCTAAATTCACTCTAAAACCAGGATTGTGAAGTAATTAGGAATCGTATCGCTCTGTAACTCAGAATATATTTATGATTTATGATCATTAACAGAATTTTTTTTCTCTTTTTTTTCTTCTTCAAACTTTCCATGTATGATTTTATTAACCCTAACCATCCTCAATGCCACAAATGTGCACGGTAAAGTCTGTCTGTGCCAGCTGGCGTGGCACTTTTTTGATGAAATAATGGCCCCAGGCTACATAGTCGGGCCAATACACTGGCCTGAGTATGATTGGCCCCCGCGGCGCACTGGTAGAGCGTTCGTCTGGCAACCGAGAGGTTGTGGGTTCGAGCCCCGGTGGCAGCGCCACTCTTTTTGTCCGTGTTTTTGTCGTTAAAAAAAAATTCTTCAAAATGTGACTTAGGAGGTAAGGGTTAATGTAAATCTGCAAGAAAATTTACTTTCTTAAAATAATCATGAATAGAGGGCACACCCTAGAAAAGATCACATAATATGCCTTTAAGTGAAACTTCATGAGAGCAGAGAGAAAAAAGTATGTGTACACATTTGAAAAAGATCACATACAGTACATTTAATTTTGCTTATAAATCAATTAATTGTAATATCTTCTGGTCTCTTTGTATATTAACAGGTGTTGGTCGTATTCAGGGTGTTTGGTGTGCTATCATGGCCAATGATGCCTCAGTGAAAGGTGGTACCTCATATCCAATAGGTGTCAAAAAGAATTTAAGAGTACAAGAGATTGCGATGTTGAACAAAATACCATGCTTGTATCTGGTGGATTCTGGTGGAGCATTTTTACCCCTGCAGGTAATAAACCTTTAATAGTCCAATTAGGTTATCCTTGGAACTACTGATAAGATTATGCACCTTAAACGTAACCCCAGCAGCATGAT
This sequence comes from Ophiura sarsii, assembly GCA_035610835.1. Taxonomy (NCBI): domain Eukaryota; kingdom Metazoa; phylum Echinodermata; class Ophiuroidea; order Amphilepidida; family Ophiuridae; genus Ophiura; species Ophiura sarsii. The sequence continues at coordinate 69,367,896 of CM069441.1, read as the reverse complement.
TTTGTTAATAATTAATAAACTATCAGGGAGAAAACAGGTCAAATTAGAGCCTGGGGGAATTGATTCGGTCACCTGTGTGGCAGTTCCACCTTAAAAACTATGTAAGCGAGCCAAGTTAGTGTTAATTATACAAAGATTGCCATATGTGTGAAACCATAATGCAACCATGGATATACAAGTGCATTTCATGTACAGTATTCCCAATAATCAGTGATCCTCGCCCTGTCTCCTTAGAAGGCATTTAGCCCCCTGGTGTACAATGTAGCATATGGTACAATGTCATTGACTTTAAGAATTCAACATACTTACACATAAAAAATGGAATAATAAATGTTGGAGTTAGCTGCGAGAGTGGTCATTTTCCGCTCCACTGACCATCGATAGCATCATGGTAAAGAGGTGTTCATCGCTGACTTGCAACAGAATAAATATTTGCATCAGACCAGATTTTTACACTCTTTTCCATAATGATCAACAATGATCAATCTGTCACCTTATTGAAATGTTGGCAATTAAACACTTCATACTACATGTAGTTTATTTTGGCCCATAATTCTAGGGGTTCACTCTTGTGAACATTACCAAGTAAATTTACTGGGTTCAATTCATTGTAGTGTTACATTATGATGTTTAATCTTAATTTTTATCAGGATGAAATTTTCCCAGACAAGATGCATGGAGGGCGAGCCTTCTATAATGAAGCCATTATGTCATCAGAGAAAATACCTCAGGTAATGTTTACATTGTATAGCCAGTTAGCCATAGCATTTCACATAACATCCAGTCTGAATCAGAACTCAGGTAATGATTACATTGTATAGCCATAGCATTTCACATAACATCCAGTCTGAATCAGAACTCAGGTAATGATTACATTGTATAGCCATAGCATTTCACATAACATCCAGTCTGAATCAGAACTCAGGTAATGATTACATTGTATAGCCATAGCATTTCACATAACATCCAGTCTGAATCAGAACTCAGGTAATGATTACATTGTATAGCCATAGCATTTCACATAACATCCAGTCTGAATCAGAACTCAGGTAATGTTTACATTGTATAGCCATAGCATTTCACATAACATCCAGTCTGAATCAGAACTCAGGTAATGTTTACATTGTATAGCCATAGCATTTCACATAACATCCAGTCTGAATCAGAACTCGGGTAATGATTACATCGTATAGCCATAGCATTTCACATAACATCCAGTCTGAATCAGAACTCAGGTAATGATTACATTGTATAGCCATAGCATTTCACATAACATCCAGTCTGAATCAGAACTCGGGTAATGATTACATCGTATAGCCATAGCATTTCACATAACATCCAGTCTGAATCAGAACTCAAGTAATGATTACATTGTATAGCCATAGCATTTCACATAACATCCAGTCTGAATCAGAACTCAGGTAATGATTACATTGTATAGCCATAGCATTTCACATAACATCCAGTCTGAATCAGAACTCAGGTAATGATTACATTGTATAGCCATAGCATTTCACATAACATCCAGTCTGAATCAGAACTCGGGTAATGATTACATTGTATAGCCATAGCTTTTCACATAACATCCAGTCTGAATCAGAACTCAGGTAATGTTTACATTGTATAGCCATAGCATTTCACATAACATCCAGTCTGAATCAGAACTCAGGTAATGATTACATTGTATAGCCATAGCATTTCACATAACATCCAGTCTGAATCAGAACTCGGGTAATGATTACATTGTATAGCCATAGCATTTCACATAACATCCAGTCTGAATCAGAACTCAGGTAATGTTTACATTGTATAGCCATAGCATTTCACATAACATCCAGTCTGAATCAGAACTCAAGTAATGATTACATTGTATAGCCATAGCATTTCACATAACATCCAGTCTGAATCAGAACTCAAGTAATGATTACATTGTATAGCCATAGCATTTCACATAACATCCAGTCTGAATCAGAACTCAGGTAATGTTTACATTGTATAGCCATAGCATTTCACATAACATCCAGTCTGAATCAGAACTCAAGTAATGATTACATTGTATAGCCATAGCATTTCACATAACATCCAGTCTGAATCAGAACTCGGGTAATGATTACATCGTATAGCCATAGCATTTCACATAACATCCAGTCTGAATCAGAACTCAGGTAATGATTACATTGTATAGCCATAGCATTTCACATAACATCCAGTCTGAATCAGAACTCGGGTAATGATTACATTGTATAGCCATAGCTTTTCACATAACATCCAGTCTGAATCAGAACTCATGTAATGTTTACATTGTATAGCCATAGCATTTCACATAACATCCAGTCTGAATCAGAACTCAGGTAATGATTACATTGTATAGCCATAGCATTTCACATAACATCCAGTCTGAATCAGAACTCGGGTAATGATTACATTGTATAGCCATAGCTTTTCACATAACATCCAGTCTGAATCAGAACTCAGGTAATGTTTACATTGTATAGCCATAGCATTTCACATAACACCCAGTCTTAATATGAACTCAGGTAAATGATTACATTGTATAGCCATAGCATTTCACATAAAACATCCAGTCTGAATCTGACTGACACTGTACAGGAACATGACAAATGTGTTGGAATGTGCAATCACAGAAAGGAGTGATTGTAGTATTTTGGATGCGATATTAAAACCCTAACCCCCTGAGTATAAAAAAATGCTAATCCTAGTCCCTCTCCAAACGCATGCGCCGTCGGATTTCGATGACGTAGTGAGCGCAGTATATTGCGCGAATGTGTAGCTGAGGGCGGTGGCTTAGTGGTTGGGACGTGGGGCTTGAGAACGGAGGGTCCCCGGATCGAATCCCGGCAGGTTCCCGGAGATTTAGTCGGTGTTTTTTCCTCGAAAATTGTGATCCCGGTCAAAAACCCTAAACCGGGGTTAGGGTTAACAGAGAATACATAATGTGAAGTAACCAGGAAAACCAGCATTAAATGCAAAGTTCTTTCACTCAAGGATTTATATGGACAGCATTTCGATGTGTTGGCCCTCCTTGTATAAGACATTGTGACGTACATGTATGGTACATGATTCAGTATTTTGTTTTCAACCCCAATATTAGGTAGCCATTGTTTGTGGTTCATGCACTGCCGGTGGTGCTTATGTACCAACAATGGCTGACGAAGCAGTCATCATACACAAGATGGGCACTATCTTCCTTGGAGGGCCACCATTGGTGTACGCTGCAACGGGAGAAAAAATCACTGCAGAAGCTCTTGGAGGAGCAACGCTCCACTGCAAGTAAGGAATAGTGCATGAAATGTTCCTGGTTTTCCCATTTTCATTTGAGTTTGGAAAGAGGTTGTACAGAAATTTGCCAAAAAGTTGTATTCAACATTTTGTTTGCTGTACAAACAGGCAAATGGACAGATATTGCATGACTCATGATGCAGACTCTGCCTACAAACTGTTGTATGATTACTGTTCCTAAATGTGAAGTGACAGATCAATACAGGTCTACCCACTTTTGTTGGTGAATGATAAGAAGGTTATGTGCCATGAATTGAATATTGTATTGAATGTACATGTAGTAGGTCAGTTCAGTCAGTTGATGCGTAGACAGAGTACTTGTATAGATCCATCTTTTCTTGTCATATACAATGAAAAAATGAAGCAAGTTGAAAATTAACATGACAGGCTGAAAAAAAGAACTAACATATAGTTGAAAAATACATAAATGACTGAAAAAACTACCGTAACTGGCTTAAAAGATGTAATTACCCAATGATTATCAGCCAGGGTCAGACATTCGAGGAGAAACCAAGAATTCATTCTTGCAAAGATTCCCGCTGGTAAAGTGGCGAAAATCCAACTTGGTTCTCCTAGATATTCTGTCTAACACATTATTTTGATGGAGGAGAGTCCATAGATTCTCGCAACATCCTTTGCAATAATCTAAAGGGATTCTCTCAACCTTTGCCAAACTTCTGACCCTGTCAGCTCAACAACATTGATAATCTACAACTTCATTGTTCATTGTTCATCACTGATATCTGCTGCTACTCAATATTTTGCATTGACATTGATAATATCCAACTCTACCACAGAGTTAGCGGTGTCACTGATCACTTTGCTGAGACAGAAGAAGAGGGGTATGAGATTGGTCGATGTATTATCAGCAGTCTTAACATAAGTCTACCTCAAGAACCAGAAGTGTGGGATGAACCACTGCATAGTGCTGAAGAACTGGCTGGTCTGGCACCAAGACCTGAAGTGGAGTCTGCATGTGTTAAAAAAGTAAGTTTTTCAACAAGTGTGAAATGGAAACATGTACAGGCTGTCCACCTTAACTCTGATGCTACCCTGGGACCACCAGTTATGATTGGATGGACAAGTTATTCATCACAATCATAGTGTTTACAAGGTCCCAGTCATCCATCCTTGGATGGTAAATCTGTTGGATAACTATTTTAATCAGTCTTTGTGCTTAGGATCCATTCATCGGTTGATTTTCTATTAACTGAAAAGAGTAATGACCCTGTGGTCAGTCAGTGGTCAAATAAATGTACCGTAATTATTCATATATGACTAGTTGTGTGGAAATATCAGAGTTATGTGGAACACGGTATACAGCCCTTATGGGAAATGTATTTTAAAATGTCACTTGGACTTCTAATTTATGATAAGTGTATGAATACTTCTGATTGTTACCCTTTGCTAATTGCAATCAATTACTATCTTGTCCTTCATTTTCATTTTCATAATTCCATATTAATTTGACCACTATCAATGGATGTTGTGTTTGTATTTTGTCTCAACAGATTTTGGCAAGACTAGTCGATGGTAGCAGATTCCAAGAATTTAAGGCAATGTATGGTCCAACACTTGTCACAGGGTTTGCCCATATACAAGGGTAAGTCATTCAAGTTGACCAAGATAAAAATCATACATCGTGGGGCACAAATCTCTATTTGGAGAACTGATGTTAAGTTGTAGGCGGCACCCCCATACAAATCCAAAATCGACATAACTCTGGGGTCAAGGAAGGGGTCAGTTGTAAATAAAAGATGTAAAAAGATGAATCCAACGGTTGGTAACTTGCTTTTATTCTTTGCAATTTATATTTTCAAGATATCCTCTTGTATCAATAGTTTTGTGATAATTGGTGTGTTTTGTTCCTGCATCCCGCGTTGGATTCATCTTTTTACCTTTTTTGTACTGATGTAAGCTCATATACCTAAGCTTAGGGATTTCCCGTGAATTTTTTAGGTGAAAACCGTGGGCAATTTTTGTGAAAACCGCGATTTACCGTGTTTATTGAGATTTCAAGAAAAAACCGCGCTGAAATTAGGTATATGATATACCTCTATTTGATATCAGTGACAACTGATGATAACTGACCCTTCCTTGACCCCCAGAGTCATGTCGATTTTGGATTTAGAGTATAGGGACGCCACCTACAACTTAACTGCATATTATGCAATATTTTCCAGTGGACGCCCTCTATCCTTGATTTTTACTTTGAAAGCAGATTTTCTTGCAGATTTGCATTTCTGATCATAAATCATAAAGTTTTAATTTTAATTAATTTACTTCAGAATTCAAGATGAACATCAAAAATTGGCATTAGGCCAAAAAAAAAAAATTGTTATGTTGTCCTCGACAGCTTTCAGAGAGGAGGGGCGGGCGGGCGGATTTTTTTTAATTTTTTTTTTTTTTTTTTTTAATTTTCTTTTACCAGCAGAAGCTCAAAGTCCAGCCAACAAGAAGTTAAAATCACTCTAAGAGCCGCACATATATGTTATAAACACTTAATTTAATATTCAATGCCATTTAAACTGTTTAAAAAAAAATGAAAAGAAAAAAAAATCTGAAAAAGAAAAGAAAAAAATCTGAAAAAAAATCTGAAAAAAATCTGGAAAAAAAAAAAAATCGGATTTTTTTCATTAAAAAAATACGATTTTTAAAATAAAAAAAAATCTGAAAAAAAAAAAAAAATCGGAGCGGCCCTAAAATGACGAGCGGGCGGTCGAGGACAACATAACGAATTTTTTTTGTTGGCCTTATTGTTGTTTCTACTATTAAAAAAACCCAGCAAAACTTAATTAAAACAATGTTTTAAATATGTTGGAATACCACCCTTAACCATGTAAAATGCTGATCTGGCCAGATCAGCATTTTTGAATCGACGTTTTGTTGTACAAAAGAGGGCTTATTTTTCTTAATCCTTATAGGTGTGTAAGTTCATACATGTAATACAATTGTAAAAATATACAAATCCCAGTTTTTATCATATATTTTTGTAAATGAGGGCGCTGCCTCCACCACATCTCTTAATGCCCCTTTAAAGAGCGATACGATTCCTAATTACTTCAAAATCATGGTTAGAATAGGTTGAAATAAACTTATTTCTTATTTTCTGAGTGTTTTTTCTTGTTCATAAGTAGAATTCCATGGTTTCATGTTCGTGTAGTTTTAAGTGTTTCTGGCTACGATCGCAACTGTACACAAGTGACAACACTAGTATGGAATGCTTTATAAGGAAAATTTAAAAAAATACCGTTGAAAAATTCCTTAAATTGGAAGTAGATTTCCATTATGATTTAGTTCTGTGATGGTTTTTCAAGGGAACACAGTCAAAATAGATTGATGAGTTCAGGAAAAACTGTTCTGATTTTTCTGATGTCAAACTTCATTATAAAAGAGGAAAAAAATATGTGTAAAACTTGACAAAAAGATCCCATATTATTGCTTTAACATGTAAAAAGTGGAATAAAGAAAGCACTTGGCACTGGAAGAGTTGGCACATCAAATGTTCTGGCGAATACCTTGCAGGTGGGGCACATGCTTTAAAACAGGGTCAAGGAAGTCTGAAACTATAAAATGGGGCTTGACATTAGTGCATCTTTCTAAATCGAAACTTATTTATTTGGTTGTGTGTGTATTTTATTGTCCCCAAGTAGCTCTTTATTTGTGTTAAAAAGTATAATAACAATTGCCATAATGATTCAATTTCAGATACCTTGTGGGTATTTTGGCAAATAATGGAAACCTAATGCATGATGCGGCCACCAAGGGATCACACTTTGTTACACTATGCTGTCAACGAAACATTCCACTCATCTTTTTACAAAATACTACGACTGACGAGAGCTTGATGACAACATTGGATGAGAAGTCTGGGGAAGTGATTGGTAGGTTATTTTTAAAATATCTACCATGCAGAATGTTGAAGAAAAGGGTGACTGATTACAAATAGGCACCAACAGGGCTCAAAATACCTAGGGTTGATTAGCCCCCAGTTTTCACAAAATAGCCCTCTAAGAAAGTGTTGACCTATGGTAAAATGTACTAAAAAGGGTTACTTTTGGCAGAATTTGCTCAAAATAGCCCTCGTAGCAAAACAAACCTGGGCACCAACGGTGATGTTTCCTGGTCCACAATCTGTTGATGCAAGAAGCATATCTATGGATTTGATTTTAACCCAACTATTATGGTATGATAAAAAAGCATATAACTTAATGAATGGTTGGGCAAAAATCTCCACTACTTTCGTAGTGTGCCAAGGTTGTGCGGCTGAAAAGTTTGTTGGTATTATTTGGCAAAGTGTATTTGACATCACATAGTTTCAACATCTCTCGTACCAAGAAAGCAAAGTTAGATTACCATTTCATTCAATAAAAGACTTTGGATAATTTTCAGTGAAAATCGTTATTTTCAATAACAATCATTATTTTCAGTGGAAATCATTATTTTCAGTGAGAACAAGTCGTTGTTGTTTTTATCGCCTTATTGAGATTTTTTTAAAACTTTTCATCTTTCTTTAACTCCAGGTGATACATTGAGGGCGCGTGCGAAGATGACAGCTGCTGTAGCCTGTGCAAACGTACCAAAGTTGACTGTTATCATGGGAGGGAGTTTTGGAGCAAATAATTTTGCAATGGTAAGCTGAGGCCAACAAAAAGTCGACTTGCCCTTTGAGGGCCAGAATCTGGGTCAGACGATCGGATTTAAAAAATGTTTAATTTTTTTCTTTCTTTCTTTCAAATCCACGGCCGCTGCTCGACCTTTTTTTACTTTCAAATCCACGGCCGCTGCTCGACTAAATCAAATTTCTGGCCATTTTGTATATAAACTGTATACTATAGTGGGATATTTTTGCATGGGTTAATTTTTCGCGATTTGCCTACAAATAAAGATCATGCTGTGCCGCCGAAGAAAGTATGGACCGATGATTTTTTCGCCATCACCATTTTGCAAACCCGGAAGTGAAATATCAGCGTTTACGAAGACGAAGTTGTACTATCATTGAATACTGAACAGTTCAACAATACTGCTTCAAATTTGTATCCAATTAAGAGATTGTGTTATAATGCTAGTCTTATCCATTTTATTTCACTTTTCTATTATCAATCCTGACTAAATGTGAACATTTTGATAAATGTTTTCTTGAAATTGATTAAATACGTTGGAGAAATAGGTGTTTCAAGAATTGTTGCAAGGGCAGTGTTTTACCCAGTAGTTTTTCTTCAATACTGAAGCCCTGCCATCTTTCCATAAATTAAATCCATTTTTTTAAATCTTTTTTAATAAAGGGTTGGGGAGCTCTTCAACAACATTTTTAAATTGATCATAAGCACAAGAATCATAATATAAAGCAACTTTTAATCTGGCAGGTGTCCCCTAAAATACTTATGCCAATTCTATCACATCAATAATGGGAATACTAATAAATGTTAGTATCTTTGTTACAGTGTGGACGATCTCAAGACCCCAAATTTGTTTTCACCTGGCCTGGAGCACAAATAGGAATACTGTCACCAGAAGACACTACAAGATGTACCATAGAGGTTAGTCATTGCAAATGGTTCTCTGCATCATGGATCCATGTGTTAAGGGGGTTGTCAAGTGTCATTTCGTATTTTCCGGGAATTTCAGTTTTCTTCATTTTTCAAAACTTCAGAGTGTTATCTATCAGTACATGTAAAGAAATTTTCAATTTTGAAATTCCAAAAGCCTATTTAGAAGGATTTAAATCCCTTATTGTGATCATTGACAAAGTAGAATGAAAAATTCTGCCAGCAGGGAATCAGCGAAACTCCTGTGCGCCGCGTATCCCGTGTTTTGTTTTTCACGCAAATTACCATGTACCAGTTCGCTTAAAATACGCGACGCTGTTGTTTCGAATGGCGCGTTTGAGGGCTTGTTCACACGCATTGTTTACGCATCGGAGGCCCGACTAATCAAACCGTAATTTTTGGCGGGGTGTGGCTGAGCTTGAAGCAAGTAAGTAAAACAAGGCTTTCGCACAAGCATGACAAGCGTTAGTGTCAAGGAGTTTAGAAAGAGAGAAGGAAGAAAAAGATAAAAAATAAAGGAAAGAAATGTTTTGAATCCATGATCGGAGGGAAACATTATAAGAAGTATCAAAAAGACTTTACACCGGGTTTTATCCGAACGCGTTAATGTTTTGTTATAAGTGCCACTTGACCTTAGGCGTACATATTATAGGCATGATCGGAGAAGCATCCTCGGGCCGATGCTATCAATCATGGTTATAGTCTAACTTTGTATAGTTATGTGCACATGCGGCAATCAAAAACAAGACATGGGGGGGGGGGGGGTATAGGGCCAGGAGAGCAGGGATGGACAACCTCTCCTAGCATGTATTTTAATATGATAATATCCATTATAAGCTCATTTATTTCAGTTTGCGTAGTGGGTAAGGCCCCGGTGTTAGGTCTACGGTTTGGTGACATGCCATAATATCAGACAAAATAAGTTCCAAGATAACCAGAAGTATATAGCCAAACAAGTCATGTATCTTTACATCCTCCTAAAATGTCATAGGTTATCATATCATGGTTAAATTGAATAATATAAAATTCAGGAACATACCGATTGAAATCCAAGTGACATTTTAAAATACATTTCCCATAAGGGCTGTATACCATGTTCCACATAACTCTGATATTTCCACACAACTAGTCATATATGAATAATTACGGTACATTTATTTGACCACTGACTGACCACAGGGTCATTACTCTTTTCAGTTAATTTTGGGATAAAATATCTCAAAATTCACATTTTTAGCACTTTTTGGTCAATAATTTCAAAACTAAAAATTTTAAAGGCAAAAAAAAAAAACACTTCCTAGATAATTGAATTAAGATGCTTTCTGTAAAATTTTAGAATTTTTTACCTAAAAATTATTTTGTTCGGTTGTTAATAAAATTTAGGCAAAAAAGAGGCATTTTTGGGCAAAAATATAAAAATCACGATTTTTGATACGAAAAATGGATTCCCCGACTCATTTCATTCAAAAAAGTGTATACTTTTATGTACAGCACATAAATAGTTTGAAAGTTACAGTGCTTGACAAATTCATACAACGACACTTGACAGCCCCCTTAATAGAGCTATTCACTGAACAATCACTATTTAATAACCATCTTCGGTAGATAGCAAACCAATTTTAAAAGAATCCAAGTCCATTCTAATGGAAAATACTCATCATTCAACTGCTGTGAAATGTGATCCATTACCCGTCAGTGGCGTATCTGATGAGATCACTTGTCAGAGGGGGAAATGGTATCTTCCCGGTAGACTTTAACTTTACCAGGCTGAGAATTGCCGCTGCCGAGTTCATTTGAACACAGGGAGGGGGCTCGTTACGTGGTGTCCTCAAAATCCACCCCATCCGACTCAAATTGGAGCCCTCGCTCCCTCCAACCCAGGCTGTATTTACAGAAAATATAACCGTTTAGCCCGGTAATTTGACCTGTTCTACCCGGTCAAATCCGTCAAGGGAAGAGAACACTCAGCTGATACGCTACTGTTACCCGTTCGCTTGACAGTTTAACCATATAGACAATTCCTAGGAGTCATTTTACAAACCGTTTATTTTATTTTCCTCCTTCATCATTAAACATTGTGTTTAAAGTTAGACCTACACATATATTTCAGTTTCCTTTTCAGTGGCACTGGCACAACGAGGGTCAAGTTCAGGTGGCATGTTTTGGCCTTTTACTATGATGAAATCACAATTCGTGACGTGACTCATATTAATCAGAAGCTTACCCGATTCCGTCTCTTTTAATATCTGAAGTAGAAAAAGAGAAAACTTGTAGGCCTACCAAACGACAGGTCATAATGAATCTTCATCCCCATTTCTCGCTTTCTCTCTAATGTTTCCAATTTTTCTCTCTCCTTTACTAAAGTCCTTTATCTACGATAGGTGTTGATTTTTTTACACCCAGACTACTCACTAACTGCGCCACGGTACATTTTTAAATGATCACATTGATAAACACTCGACTACACTGGGCCAGTGGACCTAAATGATAAACTCTGATGATTAGCCGCAGATGTTGCGCACAGAAAGTAATACACGAGCGTCTAATCTTTGTCAATGGGTTCAACGCGCACGCGTCACTATTTATTTTGCCAACTCAAAACATTCCGCGCACGTTCGCGCTCATTATCGGTTAACGCACGCGTTTTCATGCGTTACACTTCCCGGAAACTGTAGGCGCACTTCAAATGCGCATGAAAAGGTATGGCTTCTTTTTCACACTCGACTTCACGAAAAAGGTGGTTTTTTAACACACATTTGAGATTATTTTGATACCAAGAAAAGAATGGTTTGTAATCAAACTTTGCACGCATATAGGGATTTATATGCTTCCCACGATATATAAAGAACAGGATTTGAAACACGTGTATTTTCCTGTGAACCATGATAAAACAGCGGTATTGTCACTTTTCATCTTCATCGGTTGATTTCTTCATGTTCATTTTTGAGTAAAAACTGCATCTGATGGACGGCAAGTAAGTTTTTTGTAATCTTAAGAAAATTACCCGGGACACGTTTGTTGTTGTTGTTTTTTTGGCCTATTTCCAATTTTTCGAATCATTCTGTGGAAATTCACGATGGTTGAATTTGAAAATCCCATTTTGTTGCCTTATTTGGTCAATAAATCCAATATATTTCAGATATCCAAAAACAAAAAATATGTGTCCCGGGTAATTTTCTTAAGATTACAAAAATCGTATAAGGAGACATTTTCAGATTTTTTTTGTTTTTGATACCATGTCAGAACTGAAGACTGGTCAAAATTCTCGTTTTTTATGATTTTCTCCAAAATGGTCCTTTTTAGAGCAATTTCATGTTCATGGCAAGATTTATTGAACCCTTTCCTTCAAGAAAATGTAAACCTTTTATATGGATTATATTAATAATGACGAAGTTACGGCAGTTTTACGGAGGCTATTTCTAACACTTGACAGCCTCCTTAACACATCTATTGATACAAGTACAATGTAGGCAGTCTGCTCTGAAACAAACAAATTTGATTGTTATTTTCTGTATGTCACAACAGAGTGACCACACAGTGTCTGTGAAGTTGGCAATGGTGAGAAGGGACTAGTGACAGATTAGTAATAAATAATCCCATGGTGATATTGTTAAAAGTCTGATAATATTGTAATTTAGACTCAGACAAACTAACAATATTGGAGATGATAGCTAAAGAACTCAGTAGAGATAATACTCAAATGAATTCAAATTAGACTGACATCAAACCCATTTACTGGTATTATGAGAACCTGTCATAAAAGCATGCCATGTAACTAGTTATCACAACATTACTAGATTAAATAGGACATTATTTGCTCTGTATTCCAGTCTAAATATCCTGAATTGGAGGGAGACCTAACAGACGAACAGAAGAAGTTTGAAGCTGCGGTTTCCGAGAAAGCTCATTTGAAGTCGTCATCATTCTATGCTAGCAGCAGAATGTGGGATGATGGTATTATATACCCACACCAAACAAGACAGGTGAGCAACACAGTCAACATAATGCGCCGCTGTAAATCATTGTGATCTGGAAAAACAATATATTAACGTCATTTTGCATGGATTTCTCAACTTTTTTTGTACCAAATTCCCTCCTCCACCAGATTTATGTTTGTGATCATGTTTAGTCTTTCATCAACCATTTTCAGCCTTTTTATTAGTTAACACTATCACCCTTGCAAGAATATGTGTATCCATAAAGGCTCATTATTAACAGTACCGTATAGACCCAATGCATGAGTGAGCTCCATTTAATATTGTACCATTGGATATTGTTACATGCATCAAACTATCAAGTCTATGTGAATGCTTGCAACAAGTAGTGAGAAAATGATGATACTTAGAAAATGAATATCATTCTGAATATTTTGCGGGCCCATCTTAATGTATAAAAATATAGCCACTGCAAAATTATCATCTTTCATACAGTAGCTGTTTGAATTTGTTATAATTTATTTCATTTAAATATGAATCATTTGTTTCTCATGACGTCTATAAATATGTAATCCACAAATGATCTGTGACTTTATTTAATTTTGTACAGGTTCTTGGACAGTGTATAAGCATCGTGTCTCAAAATTGGGAGCGGGAACCAACCAAGTATGGTGTCATTAGAATGTGATCAGGACCATCTATGAGGTTGTCAGAATATGAACATGTGTTTACTTTTTGAAAAAAATATTTTTTTCAATTTTGATTTTAGGGAAATTTTCAAAAGGCTGTAAAAAGTTCTAGAAACACTTAATTAGTAAAAACTCACGAGATTACTTTCTAAACTTAATTACCTTTAATATGACACCTTGTTTGTGCAAATTGAACAAGTAGTTTTTTCTGCAGAAATTCACAAAGTTTGGCAATATAGTGTTTCTAGAAAAGAGTGAAAAAGTACTAACATTCCCAGTGAATAAACCATCAATCACTACACAGTTGTGGAGGAGAAAAAAATGTGTTATACCTCGGTGTTTTGGCATCAAAATAAAATCAAAGTCTTTAGCATACATTGATTTTAAAGAAGAGAAAAAAATATTAACAAAACTATGTGTTTTCTGAAATTTGGCAGTATTTGGGAATTCGGCTACGCCTCCTGTATTAAGTCAATGGGTTTTCAAATAACGAAAAATTCCGTAAATCAAAAACGGCTTTTTGGAAAAAATTCAAACTTGGCATATCATCTTTTCTCATCAATATACACATCCTCTGTTATTTTGAAGCAAATCATTGCCGGTCACCGTAGCCGAGTTAGCCACCTTAAGAGAGAAAGAGGGGAGGGGATTTGCATCAACAGACTTTGTAATTCGGATTTTCGAGCTGTTTTATTAACTATCAACTAATTTATTGCAAATGTGGTGCTCAATTTTTATATGATATGATACTAAAATAGCAGTTGTAGCTAGATTTTATCTTTAAAATGACATATTTTTCTCAGAATGATGTTTTTGTTTCCCATTATTTAAGTTCAATGGGTTATTAAAGTGTCTTGCTAATATTGACCTGACAAGAAAATCAGGAATACAGGATAAACGATGTAAAACATGTTTTGCACTTCCCTACTTATATCCTGAGTATCTCAGCCAATTCATAATCGATATTGCTGTAATTTGACTATTTGATAGCCAAGAAGTAGTCTTAACAGAATATCTAAGTTTCAGGGCGATATGTGATTTGCTGTCTGTAATTGCACTGCTCTTGGATACACCCTGTATATGATGACATCACAATGTAATCATAAATAAATATGGGCCGTTTAAAAAAGACCAGACTCAGATTGGAAGATTGAGACATGAAGATTGGAGAAAAAGAAAAAGTAACATCCGTAAAATGATTATGCTACATGTAGATATTCTATAGATGAGAGTAAAACCACTTCATAATTTAAGAGTACCATAATGAGATATAAGTTTACCAGAGCAAATGGGCAAACTTCTATATTTAAAAACTGCCTGTGTTCAGTCAAATGAGGACTTTATTTTGCTCGCGAATTAACTAGTATTTCTTGCTCATTTAGTACTTAATATAATACTTTTCAATAGACATGATTATCAAGGCACCAACAAGTACCTAGGGGCACAAATATGTAGCATGTATTGAATATGCAATACTATGAACATAAAAGTATTCATTTAAAGACTCAGGTATATAATGTCACAGACGGGAAAAGGTCAATTATTTCTATTAACTGCTTTGCATTCCCTATTTCTTAAATGTGACCTGGCACGACAAAATGAGCGTACAGTCGCTGGGGTTGATTTTGAGTTATGGCCTGAAATAGTCGATTTGACAAGGGGAGGTCGAAAATGTGATATTTTCTTTTTCGGAAAGATAAACTATTTATGTATCACATTCCGAAGTATTAAGAAAATATTTTGGGTCTAAATATGTTTTTTAAGTAATTTTAGAGAAGACATTTTATTCTTGCATCTCAAAAAATGAACGCAAAGAGAGGAAAAATGTCTCCAAATGTCTTGAAATTATCTTGTTTACATCGTCATTTCCACGGTTTTAAGATTGTATTCCCTATGGCAAATTTGATATGGTCTTAAAGGTCAAGGCTTTCCGAAGCTATTTATAGTAGTTTGAACCCTGTTAATTTCCAAATGAACTAATGACAGGCCGTTTAATAAGAGGTCTTTGGCATAAATAATCTTTCGATTAAGTTTTGACAGAATATTTTGGAGAGCTCACTGACTTTGAAGGCCTTTTTCTCCAATTGAATAATTCAGCGGTGATTAACTTCAATTTATCATAATTTCACTTTGGAATGGCCTATTATGACAGACATCTACTTTCTAAAAATGTTTTCTTTTGCTACTTTACTCTCATTTTGTGGTGCCAGGTCACATTATTACAAAGATTATCCGATACATTCTACTAAATTTTTAAAGTTTGAATTCTAATCTAACATTAAAAAGTGTGAAATTCTAACTTTTGCCGGTTTGGATTCTGTCAAACCAACTTTGTGGATTTCTACAAATTGTACAAAGCAATTTTCTAATCTTTCAATTTAAGCAGATTTCCCATCTTTTACAGTGTCCAAATCACAACCTACAAAATTACAAAATGTTTATGAATTGTAACTGCAATGAGATATTTGTATATATTGATATATGAAAACAAAAAATAAAAGCTAAATCAACACTCTGCTAATAAGATTGTTTTATTTTGTGTGTTATATTTCAATTCATGGAGTGCTCCCAACATTTTCCAGATGTGGTTCCAGGAATCTCAAATTTAACAAGAAAACAAAAGTTCCCAAGTTGCTAACACTTTTTCTCTAACCAACTAAAGCCATTGTAGTGTGACAAGTAATAACAAAATAACCCAGCAAATTACTGGTGGGCAGCGGCTGCATCCCCCCACCCCCCCCCCCCCCCCCCACACCCCCCCAGTCAGGAACTTTAAAGTTCAAAGGGTACTGTGAGTTCGATGATGACCAGTTTCCGTGAATTCTCTCAGAACACGCAGAGATCGGGGATCAGGTTCGTGACGGTACAAGCCGATGGAATGGTGGTGCCCCTTTTTTTGAATTCTGGGAGGTCGCACAAAATTTGAGGGTCTTTTGGAGATTGGAAACCGTCATCATCGTCTTACATATGTAGTGCAGAATGTTATTGTGGCGCCACGGAAACCTGCCCTGGTCAAGAGAGACAGAACAATGATTGAGAATGTGGTGGAGGGTAGCCCTGTTCTTGCAAAGGTTACATTTGTCATTATTGGATTTACCCCAACGTTTCAGATTGACTTTGTTGTTGAGGGTGTCACATAAGTAATTGACAACAAATTTGTAAATGCCAACTGGCAGGTTATAAACAACACTTTTCCAATAATATGATTTGGCTTCAGTGCACAATAAGTCTAAAAATCTACCTTGAACCAGCAAGGGTTTTACCTGGGTGTGCCAATAGTCGGAGACATCTTCCTTCATAATCATTTTTGCAGCATTTTGACATGATTTGATAGTGGTAGCATTTTGGTTGGATTTCAGAGTCCAACCCCCCTCCCTCTCGAGGCGAGAGTCTATGCAGTGATTTACGATCTCATCACCTTTCAAACGCGAAGATATGTGAGCAACAGTGTGGCTTTCTAAGTAAAAATCAGCTATCTTTTTGATGGCCAGACCGTTAGGCATATGAATAAAGGCCAGTGTGGCTGGATGAGGAAGTCCACACCATTTCTTGAGAAAGCGGTTGGTCAAAGAGTCAAGATCAGAAAGATGAGTAGAGCACATATCATTGACGGTAAGATGAAAACGGAGGGATGGAAGGAAATAATTTGCATAGACTCTCATATTGTACTCATTTCTGATGAGAGATTTGTCGATGCGTTCAAGACCTTGGTTTATCATGTCACGGATGTACTCATAAATCTCGGCGGGTTTACTTTTGAATGTTATAAGGGAACCGAGGAACTTATGTGGGCCTTGATCGATCGTCAAAATCTCTTCATCATCCAAAGAAAAGTCGACCCTATTTGCTGACCCGCAGCATATTGACAATGACCTACATTTAGATGGTTTTAGTTTCAAACCCATTGATTTAGTTTGGTCAGAGATTTTGTTTATTAGTCTTTGATGCGTACGTTTGTTCCCCGTTATAAGACAAAAGTCGTCTGCGAATGGTGTTGTGATTATTTTGGAACCATTCAGGTTGTAGCCATGACCATTGTCATTTTCAAGGGATTTAATGATGGGGTTAAAACAAAGAATAAACATGATCGGTGACAGGGGTCGCCTTGGAAGATGCCCTTGTTAAATTGAAACGGATCAGAGGACCACGTTTTTGTGGTAACCCTACCATTTAGTGAGGAGTAGAGATTTTGTATGTAGGTCTGAATCTCGGGAGGGATGTTATTGGTACTGAGCGTATGACGAATGAGATCGTGTGAGACAGACCCAAAGGCATCTTCCAAGTCGAACCATGTTATATGAGCGGTCCTTTTATTGGCCTTGCTATGACTAATGATTTCATGCAGGACCTGATTATGCTCGACACAGCCATTTTTATCCCCCTGGTTTGTAAAACCAGAAGGGGATTTTGTCATCATGTAATGTGCGTCTGTCTGTCTGTCTGTCTGTAGGGGTGTGTGTGCGTGTGTGCCTTTTGGTTAGCCTTTTTTTTCCAAATGCTGTATCTGTTGAAAGGATGGACGGATTGACTTCAAACCTTCAGTGATAGGTAGGCCATGGTCAAACACTGTAGCTGCTTGTTTGGGGGTCTAATCAGGGGTGTGCCAGTGAGCTTGCCGATCGGGTCCACTTTTAAATGAAAATTTGGTCAGCATAGAACTGGTGGCGCTATACTGATCAGGCGTGATTGTAGTCTGATTGTAGCAGACGACACGACGCTGGCCACGCGTCTCTCAGACGACCCAATATGTCAACGGGAGTGCACTATTTTGAATTATTTTTAACAGTCATCGCCTGGTTAACGATGACAATTCTTCTAATTATGATGAATTTGTCAAAATGATAAGATTAACATTCGCGATTACGTGTTATTCACCTTATTCATTACGTATTCAACATTTAGGTTTCGCGTGGCCACCGTCGTCAGTGTAAATCCACAACGCCCTCAAACCTATGCTGACCAAATATTACGTTAAACCTGGTTAAACACCGTTAAACGCGTTCAACGCCGGTCACCGACACATTCCGATGATTACCATCAGAATGTAATTTATGCAAACGGCCCCGTTTTCGCTACGTGTGTTAGTATAGGACTTTCCTATCCCAAAATTAATAGTATCCCTGGTCTAATTTGCAAAGGTCATCTGAGGTCAAAGGTCATCTAGAGGTCAAATCGTAAAAGTTGCCCGAATGCTGTATCTGTTGAAAGGATGGACGGATTGACTTCAAACCTTCAGTGATAGGTAGGCCGTGGTCAAACACTGTAGCTGCTTGTTTGGGGGTCTAATTTGCAAAGGTCATCTGAGGTCAAAGGTCATCTAGAGGTCAAATCGTAAAAGTTGCCCGATTGATGTCAAACTTAGAGAAAAGAAACATGAACACCGGGTAAACATGTCTAAAATAAATTAGAGGTCATCCAAGGTCATCTGAGGTCAAAGGTCATCCAGAGGTCAAATCGTAAAAGTTGCCCGATTGACGTCAAACTTGGAGACAAGAAACATGAACACCAGGTGAACATGTCTAAAATAAATTAGGTCATCTGAGGTCAAAGGTCATTCAGAGGTCAAATCGTAAAAGTTGCCAGATTGACGTCAAACTTGGAGACAAGAAACATGAACACCGGGTGAACATGTCTAAAATAAATTAGAGGTCATCTGAGGTCAAAGGTCATCCAGAGGTCAAATCGTAAAAGT
Organism: Ophiura sarsii; assembly: GCA_035610835.1. NCBI lineage: Eukaryota > Metazoa > Echinodermata > Ophiuroidea > Amphilepidida > Ophiuridae > Ophiura > Ophiura sarsii. Next base: position 69,348,731 of record CM069441.1, on the reverse strand, counting down.
TGCCCGATCGACGTCAAACTTGGAGACAAGAAACATAAACACTGGGTGAACATGTCTAAAATAAATTAGAGGTCATCCAAGGTCATCTGAGGTCAAAGGTCATCCAGAGGTCAAATCGTAAAAGTTTCACTGATTGACGTCAAACTTGGAGACAAGAAACATGAACACCAGGTGAACATGTCTAAAATAAATTAGAGGTCATCTGAGGTCAAAGGTCATCCAGAGGTCAAATCGTAAAAGTTGCCCGATTGACGTCAAACTTGGAGACAAGAAACATGAACACCGGGTGAACATGTCTAAAATAAATTAGAGGTCATCTGAGGTCAAAGGTCATCCAGAGGTCAAATCGTAAAAGTTGCCCGATCTACGTCAAACTTGGAGACAAGAAACATGAACACCGGGGGAACATGTCTAAAATAAATTAGAGGTCATCCGAGGTCAACCAAGGTCAAAGGTCAACAAGGGTTAATTTGTGCAATGAACACCGTGGGAACATGTAAATAAATACTTAGAGGTCATCTGAGGTCAAAGGTCATCCAGAGGTCAAATCGTTAAAGTTGACCGATTGACCTCAAACTTGGAGAAAAGAAACATGAACACCGGGGGAACATGACCCATATATGACCGTTGACCTCATTTAGTTGATCTCCCAGCCAGGGGGATTCGCAAGTCGTGACTTGCAGTATTTTTACCTTTGAGAAAAGCTTTTTGGAGTTTAGTATTAACAATATGGTTATTCACAATAAAATCATGAAGTCTGTCAGCAATATAAAGCTGGTGAAAGAGTTTGCCAGTACATAATAAGATAAAGCAATCATCCTAAAGTTTGAAGGAACATCTGTTTCACCCTTTTTATGCAATAGAATTATTTTACTTTCGGCCCATGAAGAAGGTGGTTTGCCGTTCTGGAGCACTTGGTTGTAGAGTGTCGCAAGGAAGTGGTGCGTACATGTTAGTTTCTTTAGGAGGCCGTACGTTATGCCGTCTGGACCCGGTGAAGATCCAGAACTTTTCTTTTTCAGCAGGTTTTTAATATCTCTGGGTTTGATGGCAGACATGTCAAAATCATAAAGCATAGCGCCACTGTCGCTCTTTTCAAACCATTTTAGTTTGTCGAAGTTAATCGGGACATGTAGTCCATACTTGGAGCCAAAATAACTGTCTGCTTTAGTTTTGTTAAACGAAGGGAATTTGGGGGTTTCATAAAGTGTTCCTGAAACTAGCCGCTTACTGAACTCCCAGAACTTGGAGCGGAATTGGGTTTCCTCGTGTTTAGCAGTTCTTTTCCTGTCGCCCTTGTTTTTCTCCTGCTTAAGGTAATCATACGCACGGAGAGTGTCAAAGAAATCCTTGCGCAGATCATGTGGTGCGTTAGGTTTGAACGCTTTTCTTCGAAGTTTGTTTTTCAGAGTGCGTAATTCGTTCAGAGTTTTTGGTTCTCGACGTTTAAAGGAGTTTCCCCCCTGGTTTTCGGTAGACTTTGGATCAATAAACTCGGGGTTGTCACATAGAAATGAGCAAATAACGTAAAGATAATCATCAACATAGCCCAAATCCAAAATATCATACAATTCTGACATCGCCTTCATGCCAAACTAAGCAAATAACGGCACTTCTGGGTTGAGATTTGCCGCGAAAGTCCATGAGTAAAATTTAGCATAACTTCCGAATTCAGCACCTTAGGGACCGTTCATAAATACTTTGGTGGGGGGGGCTGGATAATTTTTTTTTTTGTACATCAAAACTTTTTTAACCCCCCCTCTCGCCATGCCACAAACTTTTTTGACCCCCCCCCCACCCCTCTCGCCATGCCACAAACTTTTTTGACCCCCCCCCCCCTGTATTACTGCCTGCACCTGAAACTTTCTTGTCCTCTGTTCATTGTTATCAAGTTCAGAGAAGATAGATAGGATATCTTGTTATGGGATTTATTTTTTGACCATGTATCATATTCTATTTTTGATGGACGCATCACATCTAGGAGGGCAGGTTGTAGAATCTAGAGTGAATTAGAACTCCCACTTCAATTGCAGGTATCTTTGGTTTAGTGCCATGGTTTTTAATCCCCTGAATAACTTCACATATTTATGCACAGATCTCTGTTTTTGAAACCAATTATGATGCTCCCTCCAATTATATATCCTGGCTTTAAATTATATGTTTTTGGTATTGACATGAATTTGGCCTTCATTCTTTTTTAGCTGGGCTAGTACATAAAAATAGGCGCGTAGATATATGCGCGCGCTTAGCGCGCCAAAAATAATTAGCTATTTTTACATTGATTTATGAACTTTCCATAAATAATGTGCATACAGGTAAAGCAGGGGTTGGGGGCGAAGCCCCCAGAAAATTATAAATCAGAATCAGAACTCCTACTTCAATTGCAGGTATCTTTGGTTTAGTGCCATGGTCTTTAATCCCATGAATAACTTCACATATTTATGCACGGATCTGTTTTTGAAACTAATTAGGATGCTCCCTCCAATTATATATCCTGGCTTTTAATATGTTTTTGCTATTGACATGAATTTGCTCTTTATTCTTTTTTAGCTGGGCTAGTACATACAAATTGGCCCGTAGACATCTGCGCGCGTAGCGCGCCAAAAAATTAGCTATTTTTACATTGATTTATGAACTTTCCCTAAATAATGTGCATACAGGTAAAGCAGGGGTTGGGGGCGAAGCCCCAGAAAATTTTGGAAACTATTATAAGTGTTTTAAACTTTTTTGACCCCCCCTCTGTTGGGGTTTTCAAAAACTTTTTTGACCCCCCCTTTGCAGAGTATCAAAACTTTTTGGGCCCCCCCCTATAATTATCCAGCCCCCCCTACCAAAGTATTTATGAACGCTCCCTTAGTTGATCATATCGAAACTAAGAAAATCATGAAATTTTATATGATAAACGGCGAATGTTGGTAAACTGTTTCAAATGGTAGTTAGTATATGCCTCAGTATTACTTTGATGCAAAAAAGCTAATTTCCAGGATAATTGAGGGCGCACTCCCATATGTATCTCTCAATGCCCCTTTAATAGTAGCTTAAAATTAGCTTAATAGTAGCTTAAAATTGTCTAATACAGAACAAATTAAGCTAATTTCAAGCAATTTGTACAACAGTAACAGTTTCACACCAGTAAATTATCTGGTTTAGGAAAGCAGACCTTTCATTAACTTGAGTAACTCATTTTTTTTATCAAGACAACAAATTCTGGAAAGTAGACGACAAGTCTTACATGAAGCAGGTTTTACAACTTATCTTTTTAATATCTTCTTATTTCAGACAGTAACTGAGTATAACTAACAACAATATGTTACGATAAGATGATTTTTTTTCTTTCAAAAAATGAAGATTATAGATGAGAATTGAGGTGAATTTAAAAGACAGTTGCATGATTACCATTATCATATTATTACACTTATTATGCGCAATTCTGAAAACGTTGCTAGGCATTAAGATGTCAAATGATACACTATGATGATTTGATTTAAAATGAATATGTATGTTTTATTTTATGTTTGACATTTTAAAGCATTTAACAAATACAAACAAGGCACTATGGATTAACATAGAGCAAATTCCCTACCAAATGACTATCTATAATAAGTTCATCCTTCAAGTAAGGTTTCACGGAACTAATCTAGTATGAAAACTTCTTTCAGGGATTATAAGCTTTATACAATCCCTCAATGACGTCTTTATCCTAGACCAACTCTGCCTCCCTAACATAAAGGTAACACCATATTATCACTCCAAGTACAATAGTCTGCAAAAAGGTACACTTATAAAATGATCAAATGACCATTGCTACATCATAATCCAAATGATAGTCAATTTACATATTACCCCATCACTAATCATCATTCTTTAGTTCAGATGTAACACAAATATAAACACCATTAGGACTAAGTAAGATAATTTACTGATTCTTTACAGATAAGAGCATTAACATACAATGTGATCTACTTCAATTCTTAGTAGTAGCCTCACAATTATCAATGGGTTTCATATAATACCGGTAAAGAAGCAATCGTCTAGCAGAGTGCTCAATGTGATGCAGAGCGAAATATAAGTTAAACCATTTGGAACGGTAGTTGCTACTGTGAGTTTCACGCTTGTGCGATCAGACAACATTTAATATAGGTATCAAATATAGTAATTTAGGATAGTTTATGAAAAAGTATCTCAACCATTCTACCTATTCCAGTGTAAAGCCACTGAACCACACTGTTTAAATTAATTATGTACAGTAATTTATATATTATTATATAGAATTTATTTTATTTAATAAAATCAATTTATAGTCATATTTTTTAATTTTATAATGCACACGATTAGTTGAAAACATTTAAAAAGGTGATCTCTAAATATTTTGCAGATTGATTGTCTAACAGAGTATGTAGGTTGGTTATAATGCATGTTTATGACACACAACACCAAATTAGGCCCAATACAGATGGGTTGTCTCAGAAATATGTTGTGCAATTTGGCTATGAGGTGTGCAAATTAAACAAATTCATCAGCCATGTTTATTTTGACTGTTTTCCAAATTATGCATATATCATTTTCATGTTGACTCAAGCTTACAGAGAACCACAAGAAAAAAAGGAAAAATGCATCACCGCCGTGTAGAGCTACGAGCTAAAGCCTATTTCACATACCAATATGCACAGGTTCCTGAGACAAACCTTTTTTTTTGCATTATGCAAAAATAGTAGTTTGAAGCTGTAGAAACAATAAGTACATAGGAATAATGAATTTCAATATGTGATACATCATTTTAACCCTTTGAACCCGCCGCGCCGGTTTACCGTGTGTGTGTGTGTACCGTAAACCCGGAGTGCCGGTTGACCGGCTTTGACCTATGTGTACTGTATACCTGATGAGACGGTCAACAGGCGCTGTGTAGGATGCCTAAAGTGGTTTGTTTACATTGATAAGACTACTGGGCAACTAGAAACTGCCAGGTCAAAGTTCAGAGGCCTGTTGTTTTCAATTGACGAGTGTTTTTATCAGCACATTTTGATTGGTTTTTTTCGTGTCTTTTCGTGTCTTTTCGCATCAAAATTACATTGAAATATGGCGCGGCGATACACTTCAAGTCAAGTTTTGGACATGCTGGACGATAATGATACTGCTGAGGATTTGTTTAGATGATAGTTCTGGAATTTCAGATGATTTTGAGACTGAATATGACAACAGAATGGACATTGATGGAACTCATAAGCTTTTCATGTATTTGCGGTAATGTACATGTACAGATGATATAGACGTGGGTTTTGGGGTCCAAAATGTCGCCATTTTTATTTATTTTTGTCCTGAAAGCACTAACAAGTACTCTGTTATTGTTTTTATATGATTTTATAATATTACAGACGATTCTGAACAAGTTTAGTATTGTTTTATCCATTTCCTGTGAAAATCAATATTTTGTATGTTACCCCCGGAATGGCTAGGGTGAGCGGTACACCCCGACTGGCACAGCTAGGGTTCAAAGGGTTAAAATATGACAAATTTTGTCATCTTAATATGGAATAAATTCCAAAACAATTTCTCTCAACTTAAACATGTTCATTTAGGATTAGGTCTCTAGTTTGGCATAAGGTTTCAAATTTAATGCAGAATTTGTTTATGGCACATAAACATCAATACCTTATTCAATATAAATTAGTATATGATCCAATTACTTTGGTGCTTATATTGTACATGTTCAAGTTATACAATGTAGTAAAAACGCTTACCTAGCATAGTATTTATACTATCCAATTGTACCCATTGTCTCCTTTGGTGAAAGTTTCAAACTGTCACATCTAAACTTATACTAATAAATAAGGTTTAACAAGACAAAATATTAAAGCAGTCCTGTGAACCCTAATCATGTGGAGGATTAAAGGGGTACTAAGAGATGTGTTGAAGGCTGCGCCATCAATTAGGATAAAAACCGGGATTTCTACATTTTTACAATTGTATTACGTACACAAACTTACAGCTGTAAGGATTAAGAAAAATCAGCCGTCTTTGTGCAATAAAACGTCATTTCAAAATATTCCATTCCCGGGCTCGGACAGCATTTTATGGTAAACAGCGTTACGCTATTTTTCTTTTCGATTCATCAAAATACATACGATATTACATAGAGGGCAGGGTTTTTTTAGGTTTCAATAAATAGCGATGATATTTCAATATATTTAAACATTGTTTTAATCAAGTTTTGCTGCTTTTTTGTGAATAGAAACAACAATAATGGCCAAGTAGAATGATTATCTTTAATATTGAAGTAAATTTGTAAACAAAAAAATCTTAAACATCTCTTAGTACACCTTTAAGTTTAATGTAATGTAAGTTGTAGAAACCCCTTTAAACAGTGCAAATTAGGGAAACAACCTAGGATAATAACCCAAGTAATTAATATTGATATAAAGTTAGAAAACATAAGGGTAATTTAATTACTATAAAAAGTATTCAATGAAATTTAAAAAAAAGAAAGAAATATCTTAAAATGTTACAACAGGTTTTATCAAATTGTATCCCTTTAAAAACATGATTTAAGAGAAATAATAACATAACATAAAGGCCGTAGGTTGATCCTTCTTCCCCAATTAATTCTTTGAATACAAGTACATAAGACACACTTCAAATTGTAGTCATCCCATCCCCATGATTCAATCTCTTGACACCCTACCTACAAGATAAAATGGTTTATAGACCCGCCATTTTTGGTCCATAACGCAAAGCTTAATAAAATTCCCTCGTTAACATAATTTCTTGGTTTAAAAAAACAACACATTCACCTATTTCAAAAATACATTCTTTTAGAAAATACATTCTACTTTCATAAAAATCTTGTCAAAAATACCATCCTTCTTAAAACACATTCACATAATTATCAAGGTTTTAAACTGTAAAAATCACTGCTTTGATATAGCACACACTTTAACTACTGTAACTCCTTCACTTTCCTTTCTATATAAACACTATTATAGGATATTTCCCAATCAATTCCTTACCTAAATGGCACCTTTGGTCATACACGACACATTTTCTGTTCATCAAAATGTGCCTTTGAAAATTAAAACACCATATTTTCTCTAATGAACACCTCTGTTAAACACTCTCATACATTTCAGTGAGTACATTTACAAGCTTAAAATAAAGGCAGAAATAAGTTAAATTCAGCTAGGATTATAGCCAAAACTGTTTTGAATCACACTCCATACAATTGCACACCTGTTTCTTATGTCATCCTCAATTTCTTAGCTTTCAATAGGCAATAAAGACATGTGTTTGTCATGACAATTAACCCGTATATAAAATGCCCACCCCTTTTGAAATAAAAATGGCAAAGACTGTTTATTAAAGAAAATATGGTATGCAAAAAAGAGTTGTTAAATTAATGAACAGGATGACGGAAAAAAATGCAATTTCTTTTCACAATCCTAACTACCAGATATCTTACTATAATCATAACAAATAATTGTTGATCATTTCAAACCATGCCCTTGCGTACTGTGTGGCTTCTGCGTGACCGCAACAGCATTATGCGACTATTTTTTTGAAATGTAGTGCATCGCAGGACCGCATTCAACCTTTGGATGAATGCGAGCGCTTGGATTGTGACGCTCGGTTCGACAAGTATTTATTCTGATTATAGTCATAACTCCTTTGTTGATTAATTGATATTTCAATTATCATTTATAGTACCATAGAAAACACTATAATACTTATATATACAGAGCATATAAGCTTAGAATAATGCATCACCCAGGTAAAAACAAAACAAACAATTGGTCAAAACTATACAGGGTTCAATATAACATGGAACACATCACAAATGTGTCCTACTCCATTTGCTATATGTATTCATTCTCAGCTTAAGAAGCTATGATAACATACACTATGTGACTTCTCTCCGTGTTAACACAAATGTCCTGTTTCCTGTTCCATATTATATTTAACAAGGTACATATACAAAAGATGTTTGTCTAATGACTGTCTAACAATAAATCAACTACAATTAATAACATGTTTACAATATAAATGCTTTAAAAGCATCCACTTATTTGCACTAGAACAAATATCTACACAGACGGCGCATAATATACATAAAATAACTTTTTTGTTTTACTCTTAAACATATGTACACAACTTTAAGATAAGTACTTTTTATATATCAAATAGGATCTAAGTTCAAAATGAATGAAGAGGCCTGCATATGACCTAGTTTACCAGAATCATGGTGGACTGACTACTGAACTTAGTTCACAAAAAACTATAAGAAGCTAAAAATCCCATTTCATAATCGTGCAAGTTTACATCACTTTGTAAATCCTGTGTCAATTGAAATTATAAACTGAATGGTCTGTGCTTACGCCCTGATTCCGGTGAATGACGCATGGTTGAATTCTTTCTTTAGAGCCATTCGATGAATTTATGCAGGGCCTCTGTAAGTGTGAGTTATCATCACCCATCCCATAACAAAATATTATGAGGATAAATACCTTAATCATTCTGTGATAACAATATATTGCACATTGAATGAATTGTAATGAAACATTCAAACATTGTAGTTTACAGCCTCCGCCACACAAAGGTGTGTAAGAGTGCATTGCAGATATAGAAATTACCATGGACTAGATGCAACATCGTTTAAAACTGCAAACAAATTAAATCGTCAGTATTCTGCGGGGCAATCTCCTTAATTGTTATCCAACTATATGGCAGCAATCTATACTTTGTATTATAAAAGTACTGGTACTGGTACCCTATACAATTATTTAACTACCACAGACATATCTCCTAAAATCAATTTGCTAGGATTTATTACATTTTGAAGGAAATCACTTCAAATTTACAGAACTGTTAGACTAGTTACCAACATTTTTCTATTTTCCATCTTAGAAAGGAATTTTAATGTTTGGTCCCAAACATTTCAATTTGAATTTTAAAAAATTAAAGAATTAAAGAATGGTATTGGTTATGATTTAGCAGAAATACATGTTTAGTCTATACGTTCAATATATTTCAAGTAAACCACTTTAGAATGCTTAAGCCACAATGTACATCAATCCAGATTCATTTGAATTGTTTTCATTTTCATTACATTGATAGTTTCAACTACCCATATTTTACATAATTTGTAATATGACTTATTTGTGGAAAGGAAATTTTTCTTCAATTCTACAGATAAATCAAGTACCTTTGGTCTTTAGAAAGAGTAACACTTTGGTCTCATGACAACACTAAGATTAATATATCAACCTTTTGATTTTTAAAATACATGAGGATGCCATGTATGTTGTACGTAATAACAATTTGGCAATCACAGCTAGCTGGAAACTGGCAACATTTCTATTTATCCATGTATTAAATTCTGCCAAACATGTTGGTATATGTCAAGACAGAGAGTAATATTGGGATATTGTAGACAAATAGATCAAATAAACTTGCTTCCCAACATATCCAACCACTGTATATACGATTGAATGGAAGTATGTGAAAGCATTTATAATGCATAGAAGAGTACATCACAAAAACATTTCTCTTGTGATTTGACAATCACACACCTAGCATTGTGAATGGTCGCTGACACCAAGTAAACCTGTATCTAGATTAACTGAAAAGTTTGGATCCACTGTTAGATTATGGTGATGATCTGTCAGTGTAACATTAGGATCTACTGTAGCTAAGTTTGGGTCCATTGCTAAGTTACGTGGATCTCTCTCTACTAGACTACTCATCAATAGAGGATTAGCAAAGCCTAGATCCGATGCAACATCTATGCCTGTAGGTGATACAGCACCAGCTCCAGGACTGTACAGTGGATTATTAAATGCTGTGTTTCTACTCTGCTGATCTTGCAAGACATTGATATTTTTAGGTAGAGTTGTAGGATACTGAACAGTGCTATTGGTAGCGCCTACTGCTGGATGGGTCGGCCGCGTGTCATTCACAAATCTTGCACAGGCGGTATCTGTTCACACAAACATAAGTGTCAATTTTCATATTACATAAAATACAACAATCAAATAAAAACACTATAAGGTGCAGTTCGCTACGTTAGGTTTCTCGCTTATGCGATCGTCAGGCAAACTAAATGTTTTCCATCCGGTTAGCGGAGTCAGTGATGAAAATATTTGCAGTGCGCGTGTGCCCAATGCATGCTGTGTAGTCGACTTGCGTAAAGCTGCTGGCGCAAGAAAACGCTGAACCCAACGCACTGACATCGCTGACCAGATTATGGAAACAAGTTTATCATTATTTCTTTCTCCCATGTCAACACTTAGAAACTAGTTCATTTCTCTTCATGATCTTTACGAGTGGACAATTTCTATCTTCTCATCGAGGGAACAATTGCATTGCCCTTCATACTACTTTTCTTATTTCACATGATGTTACTTTGAAATTGTATCCACATGACTCTACTGTCCTACAGAGACAATCAGAGGTTTCATAAATAGCAGCAAAACAAAGTAGCATCACTCAAAATGGCTCATGAGATGCAGCTATATTTCATTTCGGACTTCATTTTTGTACTTATGTGTGTTTTACAGACTGGTTTCAATCCATACCATTAAAACAAAGCTACTTACCCATTGTAAGTGATACTTGGTTATTACAGACCGGTCTACTATCTCCATTAACAGGTCCTAAGTCAAGCATAGCATCATCCTCATCCTCATCTCCAGTTCTCTGTTGCTTAGCAAACCCAATAAATACCTGGTAAGAAAAAAAGGTTACAGAATCTAAATTATAAAAAGCCTTCTCAGATCTTGAATATCTGTGGTTCGTATTGAAAACCGGAAATGTTGCAAGCAGATGCTAGATAGTAGTCAATCAAAAATAAATCAAAAAATACATCTTAAAGTATACACTCCCCTACATACAGGTGCATAAGATGAAGTCAGATGTCAGAAATTCAATTTGGTGTTTTTTTGTCAATTACTACATAATTGAATTACCTTTCCTTTTTACCTTACCTCATCACATTTAATTTCGCGAGGGATTTAATTTAACGAATTTCATGAGGTATGTAGATTCGCGAAATTAAATACCCGCGAAAATGAAATTTTGTATTGAAAGTAACAGTGAAACTTCAAGATTCGCGAAATTAAATACCCGCTAAAATAGCAGTAATTTTAAATTCGCAAAATAAAGTATCCGTGAAATTATAGTGTTTTACAGTATCTTGGAATATTATATCACTCCTATGCTAGTAGCCCCTGTATATCTCATCAGACAATCATGACAGGCTATATGAATATTATATCACTCCTATGCTAGTAGCCCCTGTATATCTCATCAGACAATCATGACAGGCTATATGTTCCCCCAGTCAGCCCTAGTCCCACCCCATTTTGACCATAAACAATCAGAAATGTTGACTTTTAATGTCAACATTTCAGACCAAATTAGCTTAAATTTGGTCTGAAAGTCTACTTCAGAACAAATTAAGCTATTTTCTGGCAATTTTTCCAATAAAATCCCAAATTTTGCCTTAAATTTATTTGTCTTCCCTCCCCCCAAATAAAATAGATTATGCTGGTGCCGCCACTGACCATGGGCATTAAGGTTAAAGAGGTGAAATTATTCACCCACTTTACAATTCTTCCATTGGAGATGTTATTTACAGAATTATTAGCAGATTTATCAACCGGTAAAGTTTGGCCACATGTACCTGATCCAATGTAGTCTGACTGATAGAATAATCTTCAATGCAGAACCTTGGTTTTTGTGCCTCCAGGATACCAAATATCTTAGACAAAATGGTCTGTGCCATCGGTATTTGAAATTCCAGCATGTTATAATGGCGTTCTTTGAGTGTGGCATGGGGGAAGGTCTGTGCCATAAACTGCAGTAATGGTTCAGTCTGAGGGTTATCACCACCGACCCGTATTACTAAGGTGTAGCCATCACCAAATCTGTGGGGATGACAGACAATCAAGGAGAAAAAGAGTTAATTAGTCTGAGTTTAATATATATCCCTAGAGCTTACAATGACAAAGACAAACCATCTTTTTATTGAGTTGTGAGGACACCACCATCATGTAATGCAAAGGTGTTAGAACACTGTAACTTCAAATCATTTACTCTACAATCCCCAACATCCCAGGCATATTATGCGATCTTTTCCATGGGACGCCCTCTATCCTTGATTTTTTTTTAAAGCAGACTTTCTTGCAGATTTACATTTCTGATCATAAATCATAAATATATTCTGAATTACAGAGTTATACGATTCCTAATTACTTCAAAATCATGGTTTAAAGAGTGAAAATAACTGTCCAGCTAACAGAGCAGTTTATTTTCATTCTAAATTCACTCTAAAACCATGATTTTGAAGTAATAGGAATCATATCACCCTGTAACTTAGATTATATTTATGAATTATGATCAGAAATATAAATCTGCAAACAAAAATCTGTTTTCAAAAAAAGGATAGAGGGGAAAAGATCGCATAATAGGCTTTTAAGATTGTCTACAGAGTCGTCCCTTTTCCTGGCACTACCCATCCTCCTAGGATTTAGTCAATCTTTGTTTGTAGGATTATGTTAGGGTTCCATCAAATTCACACAACATGATTGTTTCACATGGTATTTTCTATTCTACATTAAGGTATGTCATAAAATAGTCTTATTCAAGAAATTGAGTAACTCAAGTGGAATTGACAGAAGCAAAATAATCACTTCAAATTTGCAGATAGAACACTACATAGTACATTGTATTATATCATACGTGGGGATAGTTCATTTCATTTTTGCTTTAGTTCCTAACGGTACCATATAAAGTAAACATCTGAGTCCTAAACACTTTGCGAGGGTATGAGGAGCTTCTATGTCATATCAAAATCTCAATTGTGATGACAAAAAGTGGAGGGATCAGATGATAGAACTTTAGTCCAATGCTATTTGACTTACTTGTTTTTCAGATGTTGTGTACTTCCAAGACATTTGAATTTGCCATTGACCATGATAGCCACTCGTGTACACAGGGCTTCACACTCCTCCATACTATAGGAGAATAAAATATAATAAAGTAATGCATTTTCATTCATGTGAGTTTTCACCCTACTATTTTCACTATACTCTATTTGGCTTCCTGTGGACAGTGGCGCAGCCTTTATGTATCTTCTGTCTTTCAACACTCTTGTGTATACGCCAGCGCCTCGAGCAGACGTGCACGTTATGAGCTGCAATTAGTAGAAAAGGCAGTTACGTCACTGTCTCGTGATGGCCACATAGACTATAAATAACTTCCCTATAGACCATTTCAAATTAAGATCGGAAATCTTCGAAAAAACATGTCACGTGGAGTAGGTGCGTAATGCGTTCTTCGCAACAGTTTATCGCATTCATAGCATTGGTTGTCCGCCTATACTTACTATGTTTACATACACGCATACACCCATGCGAAGTAAAACGTGGAACAAGACTATTTTGTCTTTTTATCAACAATGGCGTTTACCGGCAAATTCCAAATCGGTAAAATGTGAAAATATTACCCCAAATCTCTTTTATCTCACCGGTTTTGTTACTGAAACACCGAAACATACAACTTTATGAGGGAGACAATCTATCACCAGCACCAGCGCAATCTACCACACCGGCAGACGGGTGAAAACACGGTTTGTTTTTCTGTGCACTTGAACATGACTAGTGAGCTCATAAATAAGTCATGTAACCGAGCGTCAAAACACTCGGCTAATTGGAAACATTCGGAACATATCGTATATTCTCGGATTTGAAATGGTCTATAGCTTTGTGAGGTTAAGAGGTCAAATTCATATTCATTTTTATCAACTTTAGAGCAGACTGGTTCATTCCAATCATTGTTTTTATTGATGTTTATTGATGCTGATAGACCAGCATTTGTTTTGCTACAGGCCAATGAATTCTAGATTAGGTACGACAGGCTGTTTAGAAATTAAATAAGTGTTTTAGTTCTAAATTTGGTGGAATTGGTGAAATCATGTACAATAGTTATAAGTCAATAAAAATAGAGATGTTGGGCCTAATATGGAGGAAACAACCTACAAATGGCAATACATTTACTCATTTATGAAGCTAGCTGTCTCTCTGTAACCTCGCACGTGCAAAGGAAGACCATCCCAAGTTGAGCCTGTTGATACAGTCCCAAAGATATAGCCTGGCCTTACATGGGTTTATGGTTAATATTGAGTAGTGCATTAAAATGCAGCGCATGACTCCTAGGCTCTCTCTCTTTAACAATGCTACAATCTGATTAAACATTGATCACACAGTTCATGCATATCACACAGATAAGCGTGCCCATGAAATCATCACACTTCTTGTTATGCGATTCACTGTTTCAACTTGTTCATATCATAAAAATCTGACAATAGTGATAGAATCACAAATGAATTTGCTGGCCTTAAGTCGATTCATAATAATTGATATTGACATTGAATTAATCTTACCTATGTGATGTAAGTATAACAGAGCGTCCCTCTTTCACAATGCTAGTTATACAATCCCACAGGAACCTTCTGGCCTTAGGGTCCATCCCAGTGGTTGGTTCATCCTATATCGGACAGATCAAGAAGATTTGTTCAAATACTTAACACAAATTTGAATACATTTTCACGATTGCAATAATATTTTATGGTGTAGTCAAAAATGAACACCGTTTAGCCACAGTTTCATAAAACAGGTATTGTGTTCAATTCAACATACTTGATAGAATTATGTTTTTTATAAAATTGCACACACAAATGATCTATTCAATGTGTTTCCTGTAACATCGGGTGTAGTTTCAGCCTTCTATTTTAATAAACCATAAAGTTAATTTTGCATAAACCCAAAACTGTACAATACACTGTATCATTAAATAGAAGCAATTTACTGATTTCTTGATACAAATTACTCATTGTCAACAAAATGAAAACCATATCTGACCTAAGATTCCCAGATTAGGTCCAACTGCAACTTATACGATTATCAAATTTTAATAAATGCTCAAAATAAATTCAAAATTAAGTGGTGAAATTACATTAAAAAAAAGTCTTACCAAGAATACAACAGGTGGATCGCCAATAAGAGCAATGGCGGTTGATAGTTTGCGTTTGTTTCCTCCACTGTATGTCCCAGCTGATCTATCTCTGTAGGGTATTAGTCCCAGTTTACGGATTCCCCACTCAGCAATCTGTAGAAAAATAACAGAGGAAATTTGAGTGCCAACAGATTGTGAAGGTGGGCATTTGGGGAAGGGTGCATGGAAATGTCACCAAATTCTGAATTACTTTTGCCCTCATGCTGATTTTATGGGCATTTGGGGGAGGGGGGGGGGGTAAAATTTAGAGGTTAAATAAACTTAACACCGCTGTCTTTCTCCTCTACCCTCTTGCCACTTCTTCCCAGAGCCAAAAACTTGACCTTATCATATGAAAGAACCGTAAGAGATATGCTCAAATAAACCAGGACAAAGTCTAGATGAAATCATATTTGATTTACTACTCAACTTCAGTGCATCCTTGTTAGATATGCTCTTTGTGTTTGATTTACTTAGATATTGGGAATTGTATGTATGTCACCATATGACAGATACTCTTGTCAACCAAATTTATTTATGGCTGTGAGAAGTTTAGTCTTTGGGGAATCTGTTGCTGTGCTCACCATAGGAATATCCCTAGGCTCGCTTGGAAACTGTAAATGTTAATTCCTAATTAAAATCATCCCTATGGTGACTTTGTATAACTGCTAAAATTGTATCTTGATTTGAAATGTGACTCACCTTGGGCACATCTACTTCTGGCACACCCCTGAGTCTTGCATAGAACTCCAAATGTTCCTTGCCAGTCAACAATTCATCTAGGGCATCAAACTGTGGACAGTAACCCATGCTTTGATTGACATCCAACATATTGGTCAAGATGCTATGCGTGTTGACAAACGCCCTCCCGCTAGTCACACTTGTATCGCCTGTTAACATTTTGAAGGTTGTGGTCTTGCCAGCGCCATTCACACCAAGTAAACCAAAGCACTAAGACACATAAAGCAAACCATACAAAATTAAATTATAAATATTACAGAAACTTTGTAAATCAGTGGGGTTTTTCATCCAGATTTTGCACCTATAATAATAATTCCACTTGTTGTTGTACATAAATTGTAAGCTTTCCTATTTTAATAGTCATGTTGATGTTGTTGTTGTTGTTGTTGTTAATGTTATAGCTGCTCTAATTTTTTGTTTCTGGTTCCGTTGGATTCATCTTTTTACATTTTTTACTAATTTTTGTTGTTGTTGATGGATTTACTATTTCAGCATTGTTGTTCTTCTTCTTTTTGTTGTTAATGATGTTGTTATTGTTAGTGCTGTTGTCGTTGCTCTCATTGAAGTTCTTGTTATCATTATTGTGCTGTTGTGAATATTGTTGTTGTGCTTGTAGACGTTTTATTGCTTCTGTTTATTGATTCCTCACCTCTCCTCTTGTAATCCCAACACACATCTTGTCTACAGCAGTCATGGGGCCACGGTTGGTTTGGTAAACCTAGTTTAAAACAGAAACAAGTTAAATATTTATTTGTATTGTTATAAATTAATTACACAAAGCAGAAACCTGTTCTAAAACTGGTTTCTGAGGTATTGATTTGTCATGGGGACATGACTGGTGAAATAAACAAACCAGGGTTGACAACAGAAGGACTTATCTCACTTTTTGATCATTTTGAGTTATTGGTACCAAAACAAACCTTGTCACCCAAATATTCTAAGGACCAAAAAGATTTTAAAACACCCCCATTGGAGTTAAATCCCACAGCACAATTCATTTTTTACACACAATGCAATGTAACCAAAAATATGAAACAAAAATTATTAAAATTCATTTTTCGCAGAAGGGCCTTTTTTAGTTAAGGCCTTGCAATGATCCTAGTTAAACCAAAATTGAACCATTTACAATAGGTATGTCTGTAAGCTTTGCAAACCAAATTGTATGGTTAAGATAACATACATTTTTCAAGACTTGTGGGATAACCATTGTTTAGCAAATGTAAAAAACTGTTATTCCTGTTTCCAATAGTTATAAAATATTGATGTTTGGTTTTGCCTTTGTAGTATTTTTACCTTTGTTAAATTCTCAATTCTAATTGTATCTTCAGTAGCTCTTCCAGATAATATCCGCTGGTTCTCTTTCTCAACATCCTCATCCTCTGGTTCTGTTGCTACGCTTGTCTTAGGAGCTTTAATGTGCCTGTAATTAGGAAGGGTTTTATGTATAAATGTTGATTATGACTTCCTACCTAATGCTCATTACATAGCCAGACGCAGGTTGTGGCGATTTGGAGTCGCTGGTGTGGACTTTGACACGCAAATCGCTCACTGCAAATCGACAGATTGGGTGACCAGTCGCGAACGAGTTGGTTTGAAGTCAACTACAGCGATTCAGGCCTAGCGACCTGGTGCGACCTGTCCTAACAAAGTCTCGTATGTTCGCCGCTGACTTGATTGTATTCTATTGAACAACAAATGACGTAAATTACATCATCGGAAACGACAAGGATCACAAAGCAACCATAGTATGCAATATGTTGCCAACAAATGACATGGTTTACACATAAGGGAATGATCTGAGTCTGCATGAGGTTCATCACAGAGGAGAAATTACCGAAACATATTTGCAACTTTTTCGCTTTTCTTAAATCATGTTTTTACCCTTGCCTTCTTAGACAAATGACAATTGCACAGATATGACTTACCTAGGTTTGATAAAGAATCTGTATTCTAGCAGTAAAGTAAAGATGAAAAATATGAATCCTTCTACAAACAGGGCAAACAGGTTCCTACCAACCACATCCCAGTCAAACGGATTGGGTATCGGGATGTCCACTGTAGTATCAGATAAAACAATTAAAACAATAAAACATAAGATTGTTTACAAACATAGAGGAACAAATACAATCCTTTTAAACACTTTCAAGGATATAACTTTTTAAAATTCCAGAATTTCATTTGTAGAGAAAGGTTTGAAAGATTTATTTTGAACTATTTATTTTGACAATATTAGTTATGAAGGGAGGGGGGTCTTGAACCACTACATAGAGGTATTAAGTGGTTGCCAATATTATATTGATTTTCCATATTTTCTAATAGATTGAGCTTCAAAGCCGCATCATTAGGCATGCCAAACTTACTGCATGTACGTATCAAGTTACGTATTTCAAAAACAAGTTGAAATTCTAATAGGCACAACATGTGCAAAAGTTTTTCATTTTTATGTTGACAATAAAAATTAAGAATCATATAGAGTGAATTGTTCCGTGACATCATCACCCACCAACTGATTAATATGAACTTACCAAACTGTGATAGTACGGTGGACATTAAGTAACCATTGGCCATGTCCATTAGCCCACGTCCCAAACAGAATGGCGGAAATATCAAGAAAAGTGTCTTGAAAATGTTGTTGAGATCGCCCAGGCTCTGTGAGTGGATGCAAGTACAATAAGATTATACAAATGGTTTGCAACTGCTTTATACAATACCAATTATGGTATGTACTTTGTACCATGTTTTCACAATGTAATGCTATAACAGTATAACCCAATGATCAAATTGAAGCTAATTAAAGTTATCTTACTAGCTCTGTTATCAAATTTGAATACACACGATTGACATTTTTGCAACACCTTTAACAAAAAGGTGCCTGTTCTTTCTGTCTCATCCTGTACTGGAAACATCAAATATATGCAATGTTTCGTAAACATTATACACTCACTGGGTCATCCTTGGATAGTATATCTAGTATATATGTTGTAAGTACAGTCACGATGCCAATCAGCATATTACCACATGCCATGGAGAGATAGGCTGTACTGGGTACCTGAAACAAAAAGGCTGCTGGGTAGGTCATAGGGGTCACAGCCCATCTATAAATAGAAACAAACAGAACAGCTATTTTTAAAGGAGAACAGTACTATTCATGAAACCATGCATTATATGATAGGAAAATAATTATCTTATATGTATTAACCATTTTAATTGAACACAGAACTATAATGTTGAGTCCAACAAATTTAAACTGAACATCCCCAATCAGTGATTATTTGGAAATCGGGCCCGGTTGTCTGTGTTGAAAGTGCTGATGGGATAGCCATACCCAACATTGTGACGTCATCGTTACTTAAACCGCCTCGTCAGCAACAGGTCGCTGCACGTAATCATGTAGGTTTTCAATGCAGTGCTTATAAATCTAACTTCTACATATATTTAGGGACCGTTCATTATTTATGGTGGAGGGGGGGTTGGGACAAATTTGAGACTCGTATGTCAAAATTACCTAACCCCCCCTACAGCTGAAACTTAAATTTACATGACCCCCCCTGCTAACCAGTAGCTTTTTACACACCCCCCCCCCCCAAAAAAAAATCAACTTGTCACATCTTAGGGGCTGTCTTTTTCTTTTGAATTCTTTGGTAAGTTCTGTTTGTGCCCTCTGAACGGCCAATAATTGAATGATACCCCCTGGCCCTCTTGATCTGGCGTTTTTTCAACAGATCGTCCAAGCAGGGAGTGCACAAAAAAGATTTGCTGTCCGAAAGTCGTCTCATCATACATGTATTGAAGTTGATAGGTCGTAAGAAAATGTGCGCGAAGCGCGGAAAAAAAATGGCATTTACACTCCAAAATAGCCTCTATAATCACTCCAATCACCACCATCTTTATAGTTAAAAGTTACACAACCCCCCCTGTTTAAGAATAAAAAGTTACATAGCCCCCCCTATTTCAACATATGAAAGTTACATGACCCCCCCCCCTATATTTTACCCAACCCCCCCTCCAGCATAAATAATGAACGGTCCCTTAGCTGGTAGATTTCAAGTTTGACTTAAATACATCTATCGAACCTCATAAAACTATTGACCATGTTGATCGGCACAAAGCTCAAATTAAATGATAGTACATGTAATTTGCTGTGTCCTTTTTTGATTTCCACTTCAAAATTAATAGATATCAACCATTGGTGATGTTTTAGGAATGAGTATTTGAATGGTGTGAGGGAATTGTTCTGTTTGAATGATTTATATCATACTTTCATAAGCGGCAATGTTGAAGTTTTAAGTTGAGTTTTATTCAATTGAAATACGCTGAAAGTGAAAACAGGTTTCCATTTATTTTCAACAATGTCATGCCAAGATTCAGACAATACACTGCTGGTTAGCGAGGTTAAACTTACCCATATAGAATGAGTAGTAGAATAACACAAGGTAGACTATTTCCTCCAATAAATGCTTCTTGTTGGAACGCCACAAATATGATAATTGTAAGACTTGCTGGAACTGCATAGTTAACCTGAGGGATGGGTGTGAAGAAATATGAAGACATCAAATAGATGATATATTGAGCAGGGATGTACTACTTGCAAACTATTGCTCTGTAGTCCTACAATGAGATTATCAGTATGACAGGATATGGTCTATCTAATAAGTATATGTGCCCTCAGGTTGAGAAGTGATATCAGCATACAATTAAGTCATCTTTGACTGAGCGGATACAAACAGCATCACATTATGTGCATGGTATTATGATGCAATAGCTAGAATATGTCACCTTCAATAGAGGTGACACATAGTATAATATATTGGCCATGACAATCAAGACTCCTTCATTCCATTCTCTCACTTTTTAAAGACCTGCATGGATATCCTGATTATCTTGCCTTCCAAAGCCAATACTTCTCACTAATAAAAGCACCCTCCATTTGATGTTAACCTCCTGTGCCCTCCACCTATCTCTACCCTAGCTCCCACTGATTCTAAAATATACCACTTCACTAGACCAATAATTATCTTCACTGACAATGCTTGCTCTGTTCTTGATGCTGGTAATGGGCCTTTTGACACGAAGATCATTCATATTTTGATTGACCATCCTCTCATGGATGCAATAATAGTCATTATGATAATTGATGACCAAATCATGAACTACTTCTGTGTGAATACAATGATCAATGATCGATCAGGGATCGAACAAAATGTAATCGATCATGGGGTCAGTGTGAGAGGTCATTTTGCATTTCGTTTACTTACCAGATCCCATGAGAAATTTGCTATCCAATAAATGGCTGGGTTGACTCCACTGACTATCTGTAGATGCTTTGCCTTGCTGGTTCTCTCACCAATCAGGAATACTACAAAACTTGCTGGTACAAAGGCAAGTGCAAACAGAACAAACATAGCTACCGCTAGATCCACTGATGTCTGACCCCTGTAGATGTATAAAAACAATAAGGAATTTCAGTTACAGCTGTACGGGTACAGTAATTGTCCTATAGCTACCTTGAACTAAATATTTCTCCGATCACTACAAAACATGACAAGAACCAATACTGGTACACCCCGCTTTTCAGTCTATCTGAATTGTGGAAGACTACTATGGTTTTAGGAACATGACCAGCAAGGTGATGCTTTTTTTGGTCAGATTTATTTTAATCAAACAACACTAAATGTCCCCCTTATAAAATCAGCAAATCCAGCGAGTTGTTTACTGAGTTCCTGCTTCAAATAATTGCATTCTTGGCAACACTGCGTTGTACGTGGATACGCCTGCAGCTTTGTGTAGGGTGCACTTGAACATCTGAACGCGATGACCATACGTACTGAAGCCTGAAGGTATTATTATTCAAATTATGTAAACCTTGCCACACAACTATATATTATCGGTCTCATAATATATATAATGCGTATCAAATTGCCAGTTGATATCCATAACCACACCCATTATATAAGAATTTTAATTAATCATCTTATCGTTTTCAATCTTGAGAGATTTAGCAGTCATTTTTAACAAAAAGGGTATCAAACTGTAGCTAACAAAATTCATAAATTGCTTAGGCTACATAAATAAAATCATGACTTTAGATTCACAAGATTGGTACTTCATTTTTATGCTGAGTTAATATTTGCAGTGAATGGATATATCAAAATGATGTATCACATGGGTTCTACATAAATATCTCATGGGTATCACATGGGTAATATTTAAATATTACATGGGTATTACATTGGTTCTACATCACATGACATCAATACTTACATGGCTTCCTCCGTCAGTTGTGCATGGGTATAGTTGAGTGGATGATTGTGTACAGTGATGCCATATACAGTCTTGTTTTCAGTCTCATTCAGATTGGCTCTAAGCAGAACATTATTCATAACATTCATGTATGTAGGCAGGGCATGTCTACCATTGTTATCCCACCAGACCTGCCGATAAAGAGAAGCGTGAGGGAGGTAGTCAAAAGCTTACGTAAATATTTCCTATACCGGTACATTGGCCCCCCTTCTTGCTTTTAAACCATAGATCAATGCACAAGTATTTTCAGCCTCCCTTCCTGCTTTTAAACCATAGATTAATGCACAAGTATTTTCAGCCTCCCTTCCTGCTTTTAGACCATAGATCAATGCATAAGTATTTTCAGCCTCCCTTCTTGCTTTTAAACCATAGATCAATGCACAAGTATTTTCAGCCTCCCTTCCTGCTTTTAAACCATAGATCAATGCACAAGTATTTTCAGCCTCCCTTCCTGCTTTTAAACCATAGATCAATGCATAAGTATTTTCAGCCTCCCTTCTTGCTTTTAAACCATAGATCAATGCACAAGTATTTTCAGCCTCCCTTCCTGCTTTTAAACCATAGATCAATGCACAAGTATTTTCAGCCTCCCTTCCTGCTTTTAAACCATAGATTAATGCACAAGTATTTTCAGCCTCCCTTCCTGCTTTTAAACCATAGATCAATGCACAAGTATTTTCAGCCTCCCTTCCTACTTTTAAACCATAGATCAATGCACAAGTATTTTCAGCCTCCCTTCCTGCTTTTAAACCATAGATCAATGCATAAGTATTTTCAGCCTCCCTTCCTGCTTTTAAACCATAGATCAATGCATAAGTATTTTCAGCCTCCCTTCCTGATTTTAAACCATAGATCAATGCACAAGTATTTTCAGCCTCCCTTCCTGCTTTTAAACCATAGATCAATGCACAAGTATTTTCAGCCTCCCTTCCTACTTTTAAACCATAGATCAATGCACAAGTATTTTCAGCCTCCCTTCCTGCTTTTAAACCATAGATCAATGCATAAGTATTTTCAGCCTCCCTTCCTGCTTTTAAACCATAGATCAATGCATAAGTATTTTCAGCCTCCCTTCCTGATTTTAAACCATAGATCAATGCACAAGTATTTTCAGCCTCCCTTCCTGCTTTTAAACCATAGATCAATGCATAAGTATTTTCAGCCTCCCTTCCTGCTTTTAAACCATAGATCAATGCATAAGTATTTTCAGCCTCCCTTCCTGCTTTTAAACCATAGATCAATGCACAAGTATTTTCAGCCTCCCTTCCTGCTTTTAAACCATAGATCAATGCATAAGTATTTTCAGCCTCCCTTTCTGCTTTTAAACCATAGATCAATGCATAAGTATTTTCAGCCTCCCTTCCTGCTTTTAAACCATAGATCAATGCATAAGTATTTTCAGCCTCCCTTCCTGCTTTTAAACCATAGATCAATGCATAAGTATTTTCAGCCTCCCTTTCTGCTTTTAAACCATAGATCAATGCATAAGTATTTTCAGCCTCCCTTCCTGCTTTTAAACCATAGATCAATGCATAAGTATTTTCAGCCTCCCTTCCTGCTTTTAAACCATAGATCAATGCACAAGTATTTTCAGCCTCCCTTCCTGCTTTTAAACCATAGATCAATGCATAAGTATTTTCAGCCTCCCTTCCTGCTTTTAAACCATAGATCAATGCATAAGTATTTTCAGCCTCCCTTCCTGCTTTTAAACCATAGATCAATGCACAAGTATTTTCAGCCTCCCTTCCTGCTTTTAAACCATAGATCAATGCATAAGTATTTTCAGCCTCCCTTTCTGCTTTTAAACCATAGATCAATGCATAAGTATTTTCAGCCTCCCTTCCTGCTTTAAACCATAGATCAATGCACAAGTATTTTCAGCCTCCCTTCCTGCTTTTAAACCATAGATCACTGCATAAGTATTTTCAGCCTCCCTTTCTGCTTTTAAACCATAGATCAATGCACAAGTATTTTCAGCCTCCCTTCCTGCTTTTAAACCATAGATTAATGCACAAGTATTTTCAGCCTCCCTTCCTGATTTTAAACCATAGATCAATGCACAAGTATTTTCAGCCTCCCTTCCTGCTTTTAAACCATAGATCAATGCACAAGTATTTTCAGCCTCCCTTCCTGCTTTTAAACCATAGATTAATGCACAAGTATTTTCAGCCTCCCTTCCTGCTTTTAAACCATAGATCAATGCACAAGTATTTTCAGCCTCCCTTCCTGCTTTTAGACCATAGATCAATGCATAAGTATTTTCAGCCTCCCTTCCTACTTTTAAACCATAGATCAATGCACAAGTATTTTCAGCCTCCCTTCCTGCTTTTAAACCATAGATCAATGCACAAGTATTTTCAGCCTCCCTTCCTGCTTTTAAACCATAGATCAATGCACAAGTATTTTCAGCCTCCCTTCCTGCTTTTAAACCATAGATCAATGCACAAGTATTTTCAGCCTCCCTTCCTGCTTTTAAACCATAGATCAATGCACAAGTATTTTCAGCCTCCCTTCCTGCTTTTAAACCATAGATCAATGCACAAGTATTTTCAGCCTCCCTTCCTGCTTTTAAACCATAGATCAATGCACAAGTATTTTCAGCCTCCCTTCCTGCTTTTAAACCATAGATTAATGCACAAGTATTTTCAGTAAAAAGGTTAGAAAGAAATGGAAGACTGTAGAGTAAATTTTGTCTTTGGGGTCATTTCTGTTTGCTTGATTTTTATTTTTTTAAATAAGGGGAAATATTTTCAAAATATAAACTTGGGACTTATAATAAATATCATCTTTAAAACATGGAATTCAAATTATTTGAACATTTATTACTGTCTGTGGAAATCATTTATTGATTGCCTTTCTATTATCTTGACTAATTAAACAATTATCTTGAAACAATAAATTACTTATATTTTGGAGGAGAAAAGTGCAGCAAGGTTAAGATTAGTGTGCCATCAGTAACTTCATTGGCCAAGCATTCATCAGTAGTGGTGTCGTTTTCAACATAACGTTCATGTATGTAGGCAGGGCATGTCATGTCTGTGAACACAACATCACAAGTTTCTTTAACCTACAAAAGGCAACATATTGGTGATCCTACCTTGACATTTCTGCTAGTAGCAAGAGATAGCAACACATCATATATCTCACTCACAGTCTCCTCATCGGGCACAAGATTCTGTAAGAGATCATACAATAAGACAATAAATGTGTTAGAAAAAGACAACAATGTTTACATATCAAGCCAGCGTTTGGAACTCACTTTTCACCTTATGGGCCACGAGAAACACTGATAGTAGCACTGTTCACTGAATCACACCTCAACACAGGACAATATACAATGAACATAAAATACATTTTGGGGTCATTATAATGGCACATTTTAGTTTAAAAGAGTAAAATATGCTAAAATTAAGCTATATTAGATAAATATATGAGAACAAATAAACAAATCTGCTAAAATGATGATTAGGTTAGGTTACTGCAAATGTGTCTTTTAATTTTAAGTGCTCTGACATCATTTAAAACAAATGAGGGATGAGAAATATGTATCAAAGCTAAAGTCTAATAATAAAACTAAACCATACTGACCATCTTTGTGCCTCCAATTGAAACCGGATAAGATGCGTTGACAGTTTTCCATTCATCCAATAGATCTTGTGTCTCATTCCATGTAATCAGTGAAAGGTTATTGAACTCTCCAAAGCTAAAGCCACCCCATCTATTATACAAACATTGCACAATTAAGAATAGAATCATTAACAAAATAAATGAATTAACAGAGGTGAGATAGATGAACCAGCATTGCACAAATCTCAATGACTGACACAAGATGAAACACTTGCACAGTAATACAGTGATCTTTACTTCAACTGAACATATATTATGGGGTTCTTGGTGCCCTTAAAGGAGAACAGTACTATTCATGTAACTTAACATTATATGGTAAGAAAATAATTATATAATGTATATTGACCATTCTTATTGAACACACGATCTATAATAGTCAATAAAACTAATTTAAACTACACATCCCCAACCTGTGATTATTTGAAATTTGTGCTCGTTGGTTTGTGGGGAAAGTGCTGATGGGATAGCCAAACCTAATAGAGGCCCTGCATAATGATGTACGGCAGTTTACCAGAATCATGGTGGACTACTGAACTTTGTTCACCAAAACTAGAAGAAGCTAAAAATCTCATTTCATAGTCATGCGAGTTTACATCACTTTCAAAAATACCGTATAAATTCAAAGAATAAACGGAATGGACTTGTGTATTCCGGTGAATGACGCATGGTTGATTCACAAGCCACAGAAGGACTTGGTTTATGCAGGGCTTCTATATTGTGATGTCATTGTTTCTGCCTCATCAACAGCAGGTCGCTGCACATAATCATGGTAGAATTCAATGCATAAATCAAAAATATCAGTACATGAAACAGAGACGTGGATATCTCGTTACTGTTTCGTCATAGCTTCTTTCAAAAATGGCGATGTCCATGCAGGTGATATTTTCCTTTCATTCTAAGGCTGATTTTTGTCTTAACTCGGCACTTTAACCTACGGACGTGGTCTGTATAATAATAATGCTACATGTCTGAGCGCTAAAGTTCCATGGCACAGATTTCCTTTCATGAAATGACAATATGAAAAAACTACATATGAATGTATATTCAAATTGTCAGTTGCCACCTACTGGTATTTTCTTCCACTTACACTAAGACTGTTTCTCTGGTGCATTATAATCATGCTATAGATAATAAGCTTTTCTCACTGTAACACACGCTGATGTCACATTAAGACTTCAGGGTGGATGAAGAATAGCTATACCTATACCATAGCTATAGTGCAGTCAATTCCAAATTGGTGAGCCCTCTGACATCAGAAAAATAATACAGCAGAGCAACAGGCTTGAAACACACACTCTGTGCATTATATTCATATGACGTGTGCGTATAGCGTAACCTTGTATTTCTGTTACGCGAAGAGGGATCAAACATCTCTCAGATTTGACCAAACTGTAGTATTTTAGTACTGAATGTAGCATCTACTGAAGTATGG
Organism: Ophiura sarsii; assembly: GCA_035610835.1. NCBI lineage: Eukaryota > Metazoa > Echinodermata > Ophiuroidea > Amphilepidida > Ophiuridae > Ophiura > Ophiura sarsii. The sequence goes on along the minus strand of CM069441.1, from coordinate 69,321,589 downwards.
ACAATTTATTATAAGCTAATCCAATCCTCTTTCCTAAGGCATCCTTTACCTTTTCCAAATGAAATCACTGGTTGTCTTCACAAGATAATCACTGATGTTAGTAGCTGTGAAATTCTGCAAGATATCCGTTGTTGGTGCTATTCTGTCAGGGGGTGCTGGACCCTCAGCGCCGTTTTCACACATCATGTATCCACTGCTACAGTCACATGTCAGGTTCCCATTCAGATATTTCTCATTGACATCACGGGGTAAGGAGTATTTCCTCCAGTGATCCGAGGCTTGCTCTCGTTCGCATGGGTATCTGCAGGGTGTGCAATTTGAAATAAAGGTTTGAGTACTTATTAAATCCAGTTCACTTGATTTAACTTAGAGATGTGGCATAATAAACACCTGTATATAACTATTGCCTATTTGCCTATGTGTCTGTAGTTGCCAGATATGTGCAATCATGAGATATGTACTGTCATCATTGTCTCAAGGTAGGTGTGCTCTTTACAATAATGTAACATATTATGGCATTAGTGTAGTAGAGGACACCTGAACTATATAGGGATTAAATGAATGAATATCAACAAATATAAACATTCTAAAGTACTTTTTCACATAAACAACCTTCAAACATTCCAAATCTGTGTTTTATTGGAAGAAAAAAGTCTGAATTGTTCACACACAAAAAGAAGGGAAAACTGGCGAAAATCATTCCTTTTCCCGATCACCTTCGAACCCAGAGATCGCACAGTTAAGTTCTGATCGGATATTCAATTCTCCCAACATGAACAGCCAATAGGAACAGTGCTACCATACTGCGTCAACTTTTCAACCAATTAGAGATCGCGTAAAGAGATAATTGGGCTCACAAATTTAAATCAAGATGGCGGCCTGCGCTGTTTTCATGCACAATTTATCGCTTTTATTTTACTTTTTTGACATCAATCCTGACAAAATATGAACATTTTTTTATTATTTTCTTACAACGAATTGTAAACTGTATCCAATCATGTGAGTTTTAACATTTGTAATCACGTTTTTAGTGTTCAAAATGAACTTTTACTACATAAAAAATGGTTGTTTTTCATGGAACATTTTAAAGCTTGTTGTTTACCCCATAATTTCCCTCAATACTCAAAACCATGCCCTCTTTCCAAAAATTAAACCTTGTACCATAGGCTCAAAACCACTAAAAACGACCAATTCGGATTTCAGAATTTGTGAGAATTCAAATGTTCTCAAAACTATTGTAACACCTAAAGAATTAAAGATAACACTTTGAATTTTGACTCGGACAAATATGAGCACGTAATATTCTCAACTTTTTATTTTTTAAATGTTAATGTTAAAATTTACTGATGAAACCTATGTTACCAATGGCTCAAATGTTAGATTGGCAAGCCTTTTAAAGTCCGTAAAATATGCCTATTCCATTGAAACAATGTACTTTATTGTTTGTCTACTTTGTATTTTATATCACACGCTTTAAACACAACATGTACTTATAAATTCTACCATACAAAGGCAAAGGTGAAATTGAAACCTACGTTACAATTGATGCAACCTACGTTACAATTGATGCAACCTACGTTACACATGGTTCTGTTAAGAAGCGCCATTTTGCAACCATTTTGGTTTCCAACCTCTCCTAGACGCATGATGGCGGTATAATAGCACTTGCTAGGGGGTGATCGTTACGATTTTACTAAAATAAGTTGAGGTGGGTGAAATGGCAGTCACGTATGTTTCGGTAACGGATGTTTCATTTGAACTTCACTGTGACCCAGTTCATGATTTACGGTCGCTGATGAAATAAAATAACTTCAGTTGGATAAGGGTACCATGTACTTATGTTTAGTATATTCCTTGTATACACTCGATTGTCTAATTCTGATAATAAAATTGGTAACGTAGGTTACTTTTCTTAACTATACTGTCACAATACGGTCACAAAACCGATACTAGATGTATTTTTTTTCTCCGAAGCTTTCCCCCAAATTATATCTCCATTCATATAGGCTTTAGATGAGGTGTTAGTTATTTTATAAAAGAGAGAAACATGACTTAAAACTGAAAAGGGCAGGAAAGGGTGAGGTTATATGTATACGGTAACGTATGTTTCATGGAACTTTGCGACAATTTTCAATTTTAAAATAATTAACCTCTGCATATTTCTAATGCGTTTTTTTTTTTTTTTTGTAAAGCATGCAACTGTGTTTGTTTTCTAGTACTACTTTTATGCACAACAGGACTCATTTTTTTCAACAACATCACAAAATATCTATAAATAATGATTTGCGACATATGGTTTTTGCCCGGTTTAGCGTATTTACGAAATCGTAACTTCCAAAATAATAATACCCAAGTCCTAAAATTGTCAGAAGTTTTAGTCAATTATATGTTGGAAATGTCTCATGCATGTAGCTTATAATTACTTTCCAATTTTTATATTTATTCTTAATTGAAGGCATGCGACACGTATTTTGCGTAATTGGCCGTTTTTAGTGGTTTTGAGCCCATAGAGGTTGGGGGTTTTTTAGCTTGTTAAAATTGTTTTGATGAATTAGAATGACAATTAAGTTACTTTTAATCCCTATAGGGCCTATAGCTCAGGTGTCCTCTCCTACACTAATGCCGATATTATAAAGCTAGAGCTGCAGGACAAATGGCATGGTCAGCACATGGATCAAAGTGAGGTACATAAGCCAATGGTCAGAGGGCACATCGTACATCTTACAGAGTGAATCAGAAAGAACAGGCACTTTTTGTAAAAGCATCATGAACATTTCAGGCATGATCATTCGCAATTATTGGTACTGCTAAAAAGACTAATAATTTGGATTTCATTCAAAAAAGGAATTTTTAAAATCGACCATTGCGTTATTATGTTACACTAATTTGAGTAAAACCTATTTTAAAGTAAATCTACAGGATGGTCAGATTCTCATGCCATTCTTCAATATATTCCAATGAAATTGTAAGAAAGAGGCTCTAGTATTCATAGTATAAGCCGAGCCTAACTGGTTTGCCGTCGTCGGACAAGTTTTAAACTTGTCCGAGGGTGACCCGTCGGACAAGTTTAAAACTTGTTTAAAAACACTTAACTTATAATATTCCAATGAATATATTCCAATGAACATATTCCAATGAATTGCGCATCCTTAAATCAGCTGAGATGTCTCTTTTTATAATTTTTAAAATCAACCTTTTTCTTACTCAAATTTCCACAATTCTATTTTTTCAGTCATTTCATGTGCCTTTTCAGGTTTATCACCAGTTTCATTGATACCTGAATCCGCCAAAGCCATAACAATATTATGGGTTATTACTATGCTGTGGATTGGCAATAAAATACAGAGTTCTACTAAAATTGATGTAACATTATGACGCAATGGTCAAATTCAAAAATTCTGTTTCTTGAATGAAAGCTAAACATGTGGTCTCTTTAGCTCTATCATTTGTTTTGAAAATGCAGACCTGCAATTTTCGGGGCACTTTTGCAAAACAGATTACCAATTTATTACATGCTTATTACATATTCACGTACTCATTATTTTGTTTAATTGACTTACTGACTTTGCAAATGTACTTACTCATATTGGAGTGGTTCCGTTGCCAGACAGCGTACCCCTATTCCTGGTTCATTGACAATATCCTCCTCCATTGCATTGGCTAGTGGCAGGTCAGGTGCATCATTGCTATAGAATATGTAGTTAGGCATTCCCAGGTTCCATGGTACTAAGGCCAGTGTAATTGGTTGTTCAACTGGGGGTATCAGTGTTGCAAACATCATGGAGAAGCACACAAATAGTACTGGTAGTAACACCTGAAATCCAATCAATCAATCAATCAATCAATCAATCAGCTTTGTAATTTTCACCTGAACTTTGATAACTATTTATAGTTTAATCAGCTCCAAATTGGCGAGCCTGTTTACAGCAGTACAGAATGGAATTGGCACGCTTGTTGCCTGTGCATCATATGTGTGATGCATGCGTGCAGCCGAAATCATGTGCACATGGCCAAAATTGAAGGTACACGATTGAATTACTTTTGTGCCCGAAAAAAATTAAAAAAAATATTTCTCGCCAATTTGGAACTGACTATAGGAATAGGATGTTGTATTATTTAAACTACAAGTCAACATGACCAATGATGTTATAAATCCCACAATTCATGTTGATCTACTGTAAACATATGCCAAATCTGATGGTCCCCATCAACCATCCACAAAACTGCAAGTCTGCAAGCCAACTATGGATCATGCATAAACCCTTGATGAAGATAGATGACCAGTTGCCTATTTTGTCTTAGTTTTTCATAAGCATTGTTGTCCTATCCCCTACCTGTGCACCAAATCCTTTCTTACTGCGTCTGGCATGGTGAAATCGTTTGAAAAACAGTGCTGCAAACTGTCTCCTGATAAGCTGTAGACCTTTGACTCTCTTTCCTGACAGATTCATGCGTGCATCCAGATCAGTTTCATCATTTCCTGCCTGTCCTTCTGTGGCTTCTGATTGGAAAGCAAAGATAATAACGTACAGGTGATGTTGTAATATATGTTCTAACATTCTTGGCATAATTATGAAATGCCAAAAAGAATTAAAAGAAAGAAAAACCCACATGATTTTTTTCTTTATGTGTAACAAAACCCCATATATTGTCTAATTAGATGGTATGTCAGTATTTTGTTGGCAATACCAAAAGGATAACTGTAACAGTTTTTGCATACTGATAATGTAGCTAGACAAATGGCAAGCATATTATAAGCCTCAGCTGATCTGCAATGCTTCCCCATTATGACTTCATGCATTCAAAATACATACAAACATATGCAAACTATTTTCCTACTAGTGAAAACAAAATAGCATTGGCATGGTTATTTCCCCCCTTTCTAACCACTAAGGACACGGTATAATACTTGTTAAATGCATGATTCACAAGTGATCAAAAGGGTATTTCATGTATATAGTTCAGTACATGGATATCCAAGTGAGTAAGATCATGTACTTATCAGATTCATTTCTTGTGATGGTCCACGTTATATCCATGTAGTAGACATGAGATACCCCATGTGATACCCATGTGATACCCATGTAATACCTATGTGATTCCCAGGTGATATGAAGTACACATGAGATACTAAGTGAAACATGAATACTCTTGTGATTTGAACAATGACATGTATACCTATTCCAGCTATCATAACAGGCCATGAATATAGAAGTAAGATTGCTTTGCATATGGAATGGTTGTTTTTTAGCACCGAAAGCATATTATTAAAGTTTACATGTCAACAGAGGCAAAATGCATGCAAATGGTTCAGTTTTCATTTAGAGAATAATGACTGCGAAGCAACTGTTTTCGTGTATTTGTTTTTTCTTTTGAACCCCTAGATTTCAGAGGTTACTGTTACCCCTGTTTTAAGATCTTACAAAATATACCACCTCGATGGTATATGCTATCTTTACTTAATGATTATAAGTAGAGTATTGGTAACACAGTTATTGTTTTGAAGAAACCACACCCAAGTATAGAGACTAATAGGTGTGCAATAGCTATAGTGTTATATTAACTGTAAAAGAAACCACACCCAAGTATAGAGACTAATAGGTGTGTAATAGCTATAGTGTTATATTAACTGTAAAAGTGGTCATTTTTTTTGCCCATTTCAAACCATATTGCTTGTTTTTAAAGTTCATATACATAGACTTCTACACAAAAGAAATATATTACATGGTGGTTTGTTCTGGGGTTTTCCGGTAGCTGTGTGAAGTGAAAAAACTATTGTAGCCCAAAAATGTCCACTTTTTCAATATTAAAAGGTGGGCCAAGCCTTTGATACAACTACAATTAAACAAAAGACAGTCTTAGTAGATCAAATAAAATAACAGTAATGAAAATATCAGCTTCTTTCTATATCACAAAAGATGCAATCTCTTCAAACAGGTGTCCCATACTACAATAAAAGGTATTAGTTATATACAGTCATGGTTAGTTAGTGTCAAATGTGCTGAAGAATGCCTTTGTTACATAAATGTTAATTTAACTTTGCATGAAGGGGATGGCGGGTAACCCATAAACTGGTTAACCAGCACTGGTCTGGTCTGACGTCCACAGTTAAACAAAAAGACAGACAGGCAGAATAACAAACAGGGCGAGTCAGACTGATTTGGACCCAAGTTCACAGATGTTTGTCCTTGCAATTAGTGTGTACTGATGGGAGAACTATTGAGCATGTCATATAAATGGTTTGCTTGTAACCTTCTCTTTCTCAGGAATACAGAATTTTCAAAATTGATGACTCTTAGTTTGGAATATGATATTTTCCTTAAAATGTCTCGTTTTCCAGTTTGCACACAAAATAGGTTTGGTCCCAAATTTTGTTTTTTAAAGAGAATGTTTTGAATCCACATGAAAACTGAATCGAATGCCTTTTGTTTATGAATATAATCCTCTATTAGATAATTAGTTATGTCTGCTATTCATGTATGAATGTGTTTTAGATGGGTTTTTTACAAATAACATTGTGACGCAGTCACACATGATTTCAATAAATATTGTGAACATGCAATTGTGGTCAAGAGTGATTTCAGTGTGTATTCTTTGTAAGTGCATTCCTTCAAAATAGTACCGTGGATATACTTGATTTTTTCACAAATTATTTTAAACCTATCAACCTATAACATATCTGATTTATACTTGTTTTGATAATGGCTACATATTTTTAATAATGTTATCGAATTGGGTCCAAATGATTAGGACTCACCCTAAACACCCCTACACACCTACATACGGAAAACGAACGGACAGACTGACAGTACGACAGACCAATGGAAGGACATACACAGACAGGAACAGACCAAGAAATGACCAGACAGCAGCAAAGCATTATGGGATAGCATGTCTTGTTCACTACCTTATCATGGCTGGTTTTTAGGATGACATTCAGACAGGGTCAAACATTTATCTAAATTCCAAGCAGATAATAAAATCTGTATTTTATTTTGAGATGACAATCTCACTGTTAGCACTTGCTGCCTAGTAATATTCATACCAAATCACTGTCTGTCTAAATACCACATGGATACTATATAGAAATAGGTGTTATTTAACAAAATCTAGGCATGTTAATATTTCTTAGCAGTGTTATATTTTAGAAGAACTGGTTAGTGGTTTAAGCTGAACAGATGCATGAATGAATCCATCCTGATCTCACAAAATCTAATCCTAACTATGTGTTTGATAACTTGCATGAGGAAGGGGGGGGGGGGGCACCCTCCCATCTTAAAATAAGCAAATGTCAATCAATCAAGAGCAGAGATTGTTAGAATTTTTGTCAAGCTTATGGATTCATACAGCATGTTTATAAAGCACACTCCACCTACCCTCTTCAATTACACCCCATCCAAACCGATTAAAAATGCTTTCAGCAAACTTTGTTGCCTTATAAGGGCGCTGTTCAGTGGCATGATCACCATCATGACTATAATGGAATGTCTGTTCATGTATGTTGCCTGATAGCTCTGAAGAGGATGAAAGCAAATAGCATGCACAAAATGTATAACAAATAATCATAATAAGCGACAATGTAGCAAGGGTTGGTATTGGAAGGTCACATGTGCAGCAGCTGCCATGAGTAGACTGTGTAAAACATATCATTAAAAACCAACGGATATTACAATACAAAGGGCAGCCACTGTAAATTTGGTAAAAGAAGATTGCTATGAACAATAGCTGCCATTTGTAATAATCTTACACACAGTATCCTATGGCAGCTCTTTGATGTGCTACCTTTTTGCACTAAACCCTTACTACAGGTGACATGATCTAGCAAAATGAGCATGGGAACAATTTGTTAATACAAGTTTCCATTTGACGCTTTCAAAATGTTTCATTTTGATATGCACCCAGAATTGTCCAATTGGTTGCACAGTTTAATGAGCACATACTAATTGTACATTGTTCAAATGAAATGAACTTGTTAACCAGTATTTCACATGGTTACATCTTACTCATTTTCCTAAGATCTGATCTTGTCACAAATGCACAAAGCAAAAATCATATAACAAATATTTTGAGATAGAATAAATGCATAAGCAGAGGTTAGAAAATACACCAGCATATTTTGTCACTTTTAAACCTAACAACCCTAGCAACATCAACATTGTTCACCACAATTCATATACAATCAAATTCATGCTTTTGGTTAGAAACTGAGAATAAGAAAAGTAGTATTAATCAGGCAGCCATAGTGTCATTCCAATAAAACCTTCAACCTGTATTCCACCATGCATTGACCATTAATCACAATTTACAGAACAAATCATAAACCACACATACGCTCATAGAGTCTCATCTCCAATCATGCCAATAATTTTACAAAGGCAATTTGGCCACATTGGCCCAAATACACCAATTATATTATACTGATGTTTTTGCTTTGTTTTTTTCTTCAATTTTGCAAATCATTAATCAATGTAACACCATCCGAACTAGGCCAAATTTAGGGTGAGGTGATGGTAATACTATCAATAACCATAACCAAATTGTTTTCTGGGTGTGATGTACCCAGAAAATACAGGGAGCAGATGTCCATCAACACGGTATAGTTTGTCCACTGTGCTACGTATCACTCAGTAGATGAGAGTGATGGCTTGATTTATGATACCCAGAATACACAGCACCAGTCTATGAATGCATAGGTGTATTTGTGGATCACTGGACTGCATACTTGGGGATGAGAATGTGAGCTTGATTTATAATTCTTTGAGTGCAATGAAAACATCAGACTATTTAGGTCATAAAAATATAATTGGTTGTATGTTGTCTACTGTAAAAGTGGTAATTTTTGCGCGATTACATTTTCACGCTCTGAGGCATTTCGCTTGTTTTTAAATTCGCGATTTGAAAGTTCATAACATAGACATATACACATGATAAATATGTTTGCATGTTTTTATTTTGGCGGTAGCTGCTTTGAGCACGGAAATTAATGTAGCACAAAAATGTCCACATTTACAGTATTTGGTGAATAAGTGTGATTCAGTCAGTATATATTTGCCTTGTTTTCCACATATATTTCCATACTTTTATCTCACTCAAATCAGAGTCATAAGTATGATTGTACAATACAGAAAATAAACACCCATAGATGAGTAAAAGAGAAAATACAAAAATATCAAGAAAACATAAAATTGGTAGTATTCAGACAAACGAACAATATTTTTATGACCTATTGATAAAAAAAACATTGCTCAAAATGTGTGAAATGAATGTTGCATGCATTAGGTACCTGTGGAGACAAGCTGGAAGCCTGAAGATGGTCTGAAGAAAGCCAGCAGAGGACTTCTACTGACTTTCTTGTTCTTTTTACGGGACCTCTTGTGATGTGCGCTGCCTGGAATAATGGAGGGAGGCGGGTAAATGTGTCATGTGGAGGAATGGGGATACTGTTCACATCAATATCAGATATAGTTTTTGAATACATCCTACTAAGGTTCTTTGACATGAACACAACTCTGGTTTGATATGGTGTGCTTTTGGGTGTTTACTTATTATAAGTAGGAGTTGAAATCCTGCTCAGGATAAATCCACTTTTCATTCCCATAACACAATTTTGTTATCCATGAGTTGGTCATTTCACCTGGGTTTCATTTGTGCATGATATGTGGTATATGTGCTTCTGTATGATATAATAAATGCTAAGCTGTGTTGAACAACACTGACTTTGCGAGGCAATTGACATGACAATATCAAAACATTGTTCTATTTTTAAGTTTTGAGTTCAATAGATGAAAGTATTCCATATACTCTGCAAGGGGCCCAAGAAGCTACCGCATTTCTAAAACAAACATAGAGCTTTTAAGCAGTTGATTTTTCATTGTTTTCATAGATTTGTTTGTTAACATATATTTGAAAAACAAATGTTGCATAGTTCCCTCATTACTGCTGAATAGATCTTTCACATATTTGTTCAAAGAAATTATACAGCAAAAATGGTTACACATATAGAGCTTGGATTGCTTTAAAATGCCTTTACCAGCTAATGTAGTCTTGAAAAAAAATGTGATGATTTTAAGTTTTTTGAATATTTTGAATTTACCATTTTCTGTTTCCTGTACAAGCCCTTGTGGGGCCATCATAGGAAGAGCAGTGTCCCCACCTCCTTCTTCCGTCAGGCTTTCATTGGCCATTGGGTCATCGTCATGGCAATTAGGGTCAACTTCTGTGATTAAAAACTTGATTACATTAATGCTAACACTCGCACTAATAAACACAATCAAAATAGTGAGATGAATAATTGGATGCATGTACACACTCTCAAAAAGTGATGACAACAAAAATCAATCTACTAAAAGTCTACTAAAATAACATAACTGGTATTATCATATCTCATGATATGCACAACAATTGATAAAAAGTCCACAGTTTGTCAGATTAACAGGAGCCACTGATAGTCCTCCTGGAATGGAATAAGTCGTAACAAAGCACTCTTACTATATACTACACATACACATAATTACAAGTCAATAGTAGTGCTGGGAGCAGGTCCCGGGAACAAAAATCACCTTCCCGAATCACGAAAATAAACCATCAACAAAAATAATAAAATAAGCTTACTAAAAAATACCTTGTCGGCTAATTCATGATTATTTAATGCAAATTTATTCATTTGAAATGGATTTATTTAGTCAAATCTGTGCATTTTTAACTCTTATGCTCGGTAACATTTTCGCAGCATATTTTCACTTCAGTAATGGACGCGCGCGGCCATCTTTAAACATTGACAGATTGAGTTTTTTTGTTACAACGCCATCTATTGTCCAAATTGTGACTTTTTTCAAAATGCTAACTCGCAGGCTTATAAAAGTGAAATACGCTGTGAAAAATCACATTTTACCGAGCATAAGAGAGTACCAAAAATGCACTGATTTGATAGAAATAAATCCATTTCAAATTTTGCATTAAATAATCGTGATTTTGCCGACAAGGTGTTTTTTAAGTAAGCTTTTTTTTTTTTTTTGATGAATGAAATGATAATTTCGGAATCAAATGTTTGGAGAAATTTCGGGAATCCCAGCCCTAGTGAATAGCAACATTATGCTTTAATCCATTCTGGAGAAAGACCTCTACATGGATAGACACTTACCCTCGTTATTAATAAGCCCTCGTCGGTCCTCAGTCTTATTTAGTGATGTACTTGACGACAGCCTGTAATCCCGACGTCTCAAACTACCACGACCCATAAATGGCCTTGGCAAGCGCCCCCTATCTGTGGCAAGATCGGTGTCTGCTGTGTTGAACAGAGGATCTTCTTCGGTAACGGTAAGGAAAACCTGTCATTAAAATACCAAGTGTAAGTATTTGATATACAACAATAAACCAAAATGTTGGTGCTTTCTCATTAAAATCTAACATAACTGAGTGCTTTTTAACTATTTTTTCCTTGCCAAAGAATGAGAACAGTTGTTTATTTCATATCCCAGTGTACTTCTGCTTTCCGCTACATATTTACTAGTGATAAATCGAATTTTTCAATGAATTTTGTTTTTTGACAAATATCGAAAGAATACGACTCCATTTAAATCCTATAAGCTATACCAACTGACATAAAAGATAAATCTTCTGAAGGTCACAATAGGCCAACAAAAAAAGAAAGTTGTGTTGCCCTCAGCGACCGACCCTAAAATCATAAAAACTAGGGTCACATTTTTTTTTTTAGATTTCAATTTGATTAAAAGTGTCTAAATGTTACTATTTCTTGCTTGAAATGAATAAGCAAGCTTAAATAAATGTTTTTTAATCTATTTTCACACTAGAAACACTAGTTAAATTGACATATGGGCCTACACCAATTTTGTTTTGACATAAACCATATATTTTTCAGCCCAAAAAGAAATGAAGAAAAAAAATTGAAATAAAGAATTGAAGAAGAAGAAAAAATCCGACCGACCGACCCAATTTTAAATTTTTGGCACTTGAGGTCAACACAACTTATTATTTTGTTTGGCCTTATGCATCAATACATGGTAAGTGTTCCATAATAACAATTGGCTGCACTTCCTTCAGTATTGATACATGCTTCAATGACGTCACATGCCATTTGCTGATGTAAACAACATTTGCTGACACGGCCTTACGCGATCACAGGAACGATCTTGTGTACACCCCTACATACATACATACAAGGCATTTATAGGGCGCCATTTCATATAGATCACGGCGCCATGATGATGGTAAACAAATATGAAAAGAAACAAAAGAGACATTGTGTATGGTTGAGTAGAGCGTAACCACTGATGCATTAACACTTTTTGCTTTGTTGTCAACGGCAAATGACAGAAATACCTGGATGACCGGGGCGACCTATATCTGACCAAGTCTGTACCCAAACATACACAATCAGATTTACAGCAACAATTTCATCTTCCTTACCTCTTCCAATGATGTATCGGAGATACCAAAGTTAGTGATATGCAGTTTCTCCATGTTAGCCTCTAAATCTTTGAACATGAACTCAAACCTACTTCCCCTAACAGACTGAGTAGGTAGAAGGTAGGAGATTTCCGTACGTAGATTCTCACTCAACTGTGCTCCAGGAACGTGATGCTGAATAAACGAGGTGATGTTTTGCTCACTGCAGTATCCAACGTCTGGCAAAATAAAACACAAGACATGTAAAAACTGTAAACATATAACAACTATGTTGACAGAAATGTCAGTGCATTAACAATGCATGGAACTATGGAACATTTGCCTGAAACAGTTTTAGAATGCCTGACATTCAGCAAAAGCTATAGGAACTGACATCTCTACACGTGCAACCAAATATTTACAACCCATCTGAACTAATGATAGTTGGTTAAAGAGGTTTTTGTGGTGTGTTTTGTTATTTTATGGTTTTTTGTGGGGAAGAATCAATAGAAATGTTCTCTATGTAACTTGCAGTTGTTTATTTGACCCAAATCATAGATACAAGTGTAAATTTGCTTCACTTTTGCCTCTTACCTTATTTAGCCCATAACAAAAAGCTACCAATTATTTAAATAATTGTGAATTTTAATCATTCATAATTGCTGAATTTTGTAATATATACCTTTAATGAAGGCCTCTGCATATTTACTGTCCTTGTCAAATACATCTTCGTCATCATCGTTTTTCTTGGTGTCCTCCTGCATTCCAAATTTCTGGAGAAAACAATCAGAGTTGCAAGTTAACAAGATAGATAAAGGTAGGGCATAAGTTAAATTTAATTTTCAATTTACAGTGTTACCTTGAATACAAAGTGTCAAAGATAATCCCTGAATTTCCGACTGCAAAATGTAAGGAAATAGAGGAACAATCTCAGAAAAGTGTATATAGGCCATATATTCCCTGTTGGTTCTCATTAAACGTTATACTTAATGTAAGGATTTCAACAAGTCCTCACAAGCCACCATACTTTGTTCATCCGACTCTGTGCAGTGGCATCAGAGCATAGTCCAGTGATTGACACAGTACTTATGCAATGGTGCTGGTGTTTGTCTTTGATGGTTTGGGTAATTAAGCCAGTCCCATTACAATCACACTGAAATAATAGGATGCCAGTATTGGGAGCTAAGATCTTCAGGGATTTTTTTAAACTGTAATATAATCATTGGGATACACTTTAAAATCACTGTTATATGTGACGTGTTCTACCGAAACCAGACGGAATTGGGCAGAGCTCCAAACTGAGAAATAGCCCAAAACATGATTGGGGGTGATTTTTGGGGGAATTTGAGTTTCTGGTAAATAATTAATCTCAGTGTGTTTATAACAATATTGTGAAAAGATTCAGATTAAAAAATCATCCTAAATGTATGTTTCAGTGATTTAAAAAAATCCTAGTTCTATTAAAAAGCCTAGTTCTAGTTACTTTAAAGGGCGATATCTCAGTTTGGAGTTTTCATAAAGACCGTAAAAGACGAACTTGAAAATGATGTAACTCCGCTTTAGGAAGTCCGATTAAAAAAGAGAGGGACCCATGTAAAGCTGCATATCTTTAGTTTAATAATCAATTACTAACTCAATTTTGATATCTTGCCCAATTGTGTCTGGTTTTGGTAGAACACGTCACATATGGGTAATGTTTTGCAGGTAATATTTTAAACCCAGATCAGCGATTTTCCAGTCTAAATTCCACACAGACAAGTAATAAATCACTGACTGCAATGTATAAATTGACCAAGTGTCATGTAAATATAGTAAAGAGTTCAAAAGAAGTAGGTCCCCCTAAAATGTGGGAGGGGGGTTACTCCTTTTGAACCCCTTAGTATGCTATTCTACCAGCCGTACACCTTACCTGCAGTTCTGGTTCATCAACATCAACATTGAGCTTCTTTCCACCCAGATCCACTGTCTGTTTCACCAGATGTTTTTGGTTGTTAAGCACAATCCCACCCTGAAGATCATGGTTGCTAGGCTTCTTTGTCAACACCAGGTAGTAACCGTTGCCAAAGCGACTCTTGAGGAAGAGAGATGATCCACAGCATCTTAGACGCCCACTGGAGATGATAGCGATACGATCACCGAGCACATCGGCTTCATCCATGTGATGAGTAGACATTATGATGGTTCGTCCTATGGAGATAAAACAATGCCATACATGTTTAATATAAAGCATACTAACGTATTATAACCGTCAAGCTTTATATTTCAAAACATATTTTTGGAAAAGACACCCAGGTGCAAAGCCGACATCTATTCCTTTGGTATTGAGGCTATACTCCCCACAATATCAGTGTTGTAGTGAGTTTAACACTCACACAACAAATCATTTTTACTTTCCCTTAAACATGTTAGTACCCACTTTCCCCTATAATCTTGGAAATAATTGTTTGTTAAAATGCAACCTCCTCTGCTCTTTGAAGTGTTGAAATGCCAATGTCTTCAGAAGTTTGTCAAAATGCTCTAATATTGGTCTGATTTTACTCTCAAAAAAATAAACATCAATGAAGTGTATCTACAGAGGATATATAAAAGTAACCTCAGCCTTCTAAGATAGTATACTTCAAGATTGAAGGTACGGTAGGCAATGCGGCAAAAGTACATATAAAACATGTTAACCTTAAGATGAAATGAACACATAACCTGCATAATATACCTATTTGATTCCTTTAGGTAAATACATTACAATGTTTTCTATTCTAAGTGAGCGGCGTCACCCAAAATGTGAGTGAATTTCCGCTATGGGTTTATATGATAGCATTTTCCCATACACATTCACATGAAAATATATGCAACCTTTTTTGCTCATACCATCTAAAGGAACTATTATCAGGCCTTACATTTTGGCAAGGGTAATACGAAAAATAAATGTTGACTTACTTCTGATCGATATTTTGATGGGGAAAATTAGGGGGAATATGCTGTGGATTGGGTCAAATACTTGACATGGTTATACTCTTTACCTGTTTTGTATCTACTCAGCAGGTCCCAGATCTCTCGTCTGGCATATGGGTCTACACCTGCTGTTGGTTCATCAAGGATTACAGTACGGGAACCAGCCACAAAGGCAATTGCTATAGATAATTTCCTCTTCATACCACCTGTACACAGAGAAAACATAATAAGGTCACATCTCAGACACCAAAAAGCTGAGAGGGATTCTATTTAAATGTGTTGGATTCCTATTTTAAATTTCTTTTACTTATTATAAAACTCCTGATCATATGTAAAACAATGTTGGTACAAAGTTGGAATTAACCACCAACCAACCCCCTTGGCCTTGTTATGAATAAAACGGGTGTTTAAGTTATCACTCCATCAATGGTTATACTTTCATTGAGAAAAAACCCAGATATAGAGAATAGTGAATAAATATATCTAAATGCACAGACCAAAAGAAAATGCTAATGAATGTCAAAAAGTAAGTATTTTGTCTTACATCCATTTAATCTACCGGCAACTGACTATATCTCATCAATTCCATCCAGGTTAGTATACTTATAGAAATCATTTTAAGTAGCACAATACCAAATGCCCCAGTATTTCTTCTAAGATAGCATGGACCACTCCATATTTATAAAAGCTTACCAGACAGAGATGAGGAGTCCTCATTTCTCTTGTGAGGTAACCCCAAATCTTTGAGCATCTGTTCCATTTCTACCTGGACATCAGACTCCTTAGCCCCCTTGAGGCGGGCGTAAAACCACAGGTGTTCCGCTACTGTCAAACTGAATTATATGAAAAGGTGTATTATAGCTTAAAAGTGTGTTCTAAACATGAGCTACTCTCTCTCATTTGATGCCAGAATGTATTTCACTGATTGACATTGACATAGCATTTATCTATGAACATGTCAGTGCGTACAACGGCACATAAGAACCAGCGATATACTGCAGTCGTTGCAATACATTACTTCATGATATGATCACTGCACTAAGGAAGATTAATGGCAGTGTAAGGTGACATGATATGATCACTGCACTAAGGAAGATTAATGGCAGTGTAAGGTGACATGATATGATCACTGCACTAAGGAAGATTAATGGCAGTGTAAGGTGACATGATATGATCACTGCACTAAGGCAGATTAATGGCAGTGTAAGGTGACATGATATGATCACTGCACTAAGGAAGATTAATGGCAGTGTAAGGTGACATGATATGATCACTGCACTAAGGAAGATTAATGGCAGTGTAAGGTGACATGATATGATCACTGCACTAAGGCAGATTAATGGCAGTGTAAGGTGACATGATATGATCACTGCACTAAGGCAGATTAATGGCAGTGTAAGGTGACATGATATGATCACTGCACTAAGGCAGATTAATGGCAGTGTAAGGTGACATGATATGATCACTGCACTAAGGCAGATTAATGGCAGTGTAAGGTGACATGATATGATCACTGCACTAAGGCAGATTAATGGCAGTGTAAGGTGACATGATATGATCACTGCACTAAGGCAGATTAATGGCAGTGTAAGGTGACATGATATGATCACTGCACTAAGGCAGATTAATGGCAGTGTAAGGTGACATGATATGATCACTGCACTAAGGCAGATTAATGGCAGTGTAAGGTGACATGATATGATCACTGCACTAAGGCAGATTAATGGCAGTGTAAGGTGACATGATATGATCACTGCACTAAGGCAGATTAATGGCAGTGTAAGGTGACATGATATGATCACTGCACTAAGGCAGATTAATGGCAGTGTAAGGTGACATGATATGATCACTGCACTAAGGAAGATTAATGGCAGTGTAAGGTGACATGATATGATCACTGCACTAAGGAAGATTAATGGCAGTGTAAGGTGACATGATATGATCACTGCACTAAGGCAGATTAATGGCAGTGTAAGGTGACATGATATGATCACTGCACTAAGGCAGATTAATGGCAGTGTAAGGTGACATGATATGATCACTGCACTAAGGAAGATTAATGGCAGTGTAAGGTGACATGATATGATCACTGCACTAAGGAAGATTAATGGCAGTGTAAGGTGACATGATATGATCACTGCACTAAGGCAGATTAATGGCAGTGTAAGGTGACATGATATGATCACTGCACTAAGGCAGATTAATGGCAGTGTAAGGTGACATGATATGATCACTGCACTAAGGCAGATTAATGGCAGTGTAAGGTGACAGGAAAAAAAAAGAAACCCTGTTCTACGGGCCCGACTGACCCATTTTTGGGGAAATCGGTGAACAAAAATTTCACGTGCAAATGACTACTGAAAAGAAGAAAAAATTGTCATGTAAAATTTAGCCCTGTCATGAAATAACTCAACAACAAGCCATCAATAAATATTCACTCTCGTTCCCTGAACGATTGCATCTATTAGTATCGATCTGAACAATATGCACACATTATCCGTTAGTTTTGTTTCACAACAGCCACACAAGGGCCATGCTGTTGTCACACGAGGCTACCATGCCCAGACTAATCACTGCTCTTTTCAAACATGTCATGTCATACAGGTGCTATGAAACACACATAGTATCAGTTCTTAAAGACATTTCAATAGAGATTATCATCCCTGCACTAGAAAATCTTTGCATTAACACACCTCATACAAAACTTAAGTCAAATTCAATCCACAGTCACTTATCTACCACATACAGTACTTACTTATCAAAGAGTACATTATGTTGTGGACACATTCCCAAGCTGTCTCTGATCTGGTTGATGTCTGTCATGATATTCTTGTTGTAGATGTATGCAGTACCAGATGTAGGTGGAAATAAACCAGTCAGAATAGACCTGAATTGGGAGCAAAACCAATAGAGATTATCAATCAGACTCCTCGTGTCATATCATTATGATTACCTAGTGGTTTCTGGGTGTTTTCTGGTGTGTGGTTTGTTTGGGGGGGGGGGGGGGGTTTGGGGGGGGGGGGGAAGGTTTGTTCTTTGTTTTTGTTTTAGTGAGGGGTTTTTTGGGGGGGCGGTGCTCCACTGAAAAATGTGTCCTCTTTCACTTGAGCTGACTGAAAAGACTCAAACATCATACATCAGCTTTTGACACGTGGTGCTGGAGAGAGATGTTAGGTGTATCATGAAAAGAGCAAATGTGGCCAACCAAGCCTAACTGATCACACCACGGTATCATTTGATAGCCCCTCTAATCGCGCCACAAGACGGGGGGAGCGGGTGCTACCAGCAGCTATAATCAAAACAAACAATTGTCGATCAAAGCATCATGATCTGAGCGCTCGTGTTCATCCAAAGATTTAACACAGTCTTGTGACGCACTGCATTCCAAAACAACAGCCGTGCAACGCTGCCGTGGTCACGCAGATGTCACACACACGAGGGAATAGTTTGAAGTGATCAAGAATTATTTGTTTTGATTATAGTAGTGTAGTGTTTCGTAGTAATGAGGAGGGCTAGGGATGAAAAAGTGACAGGTCTATCTCTTACTTTTGCACTTCACAAGTCACAAAACAGACATCAATGTTACTCAATTGTATCACAAAGAATCATTCATGATTTTAAGTCAATGACAAAGACAACTTCAAATGAAATAGAAATCTCCTATTTATTCAACCAGGCTAAGTTAATGAAGCGCATATATTACTTACATAGTAGTGGTTTTGCCAGCTCCGTTGTGTCCCAAGAATGATGTTATTTGACCCTCATAAAAGTTTACATCGAGTCCGTCAACTGCCAATTTTCCACCATCGTTGTATATCTTGACTAGATTCTGGATGGATACCCCTAGAGGTAGGTGAGTTGGTTCCTTCTCAAGATCAGTACGGGGATTCACTGTAAAATGAAACAATGATTTGAGAATAACATATATATTACCGAAGCTGCATCGACATTAAATAATATCAATAATATGAAGTCAAAAGTAGAAAATGCTGTGATTATAAAGTATTTATTGAGTGCAGATTGTAAACAAAACAAATCATTCAACCGTACCTGATAAAGGCCGATGGCCGAACATTTGTACAATTAATATTTTATAATCACTGCATTTTTTACTTTTGACTTCATATTATTGATATTTATATACCGTATGCCCATATCGAAATTATACAGAATCCTGCAGATAAAAAAGATGAACACAATACAGAATGGCCTGAGCCAAAAAAGAACATATATCTTTCAGACCTATTTGTTTGGAATTATGTCCATATCATTATGACGCTGACTATACCTACCAGAAAGGTTTGTATAGCCCATAGTCTATTTATTATACTTATAACACAACCTTAAATGACAGTCTTACCTCTCTGTCCAACTTGTTGTGAAACAAATGGCGTTGCCGCAACACCATCATTCATTCGACTAGAACCGCACCAATAGGAACGTGTAAATGGGAAATACCATGGTCTTGGCATACCATAGGTACCTAAACACACACAAATGGAAATAATTTGTCCTTGATATAAATGTTTTATGTTGAAAAGTTGAATCTTTAGTTTGAGTCCAATACTAGTCAATGCTTCTGTTACAGTATAATTTGGGAGAAATGGCGAGGACTTTCAACTTGATGTTTTCTATATTCTACATGAAGGGTCATCGTTAAAATAGTCATATTCCAAAGATTGAGTTGCATAATGCCAATGGTCCTTATTTTAGAAACACAAGGAACATAAAATTTGCCCATTGAGTAGTGCACACACACTAGCCGGTAGTTATGACTGCACCTTTGGCGGTAATTCCCTGCATTTTGGCTTATAACGTCTAAACGGAACGTATCTTGCGTCAAAGATTTTACAGAAATAATGAGAAAAATATGGGGTTTCTTTTGCTATCAAAATGTTGATGTGAAAACTAATTTAAAGTAATCAGAACATACACCTTTAAGTGAGTAACCGGTTACTTTATTACACTAGAGTGTGCTTCATATTAGAAAAATAAAATCTGGGTTTGTAAGACACAATCATCTTTCAAAACATATTAAAAATTTCAATTCAAGTTTGTTTTCTTTTTTTCTTTTAGTTTTTTACGATTTTGACCATTTTTTTTTAAAATAGAACATTTTTCAAGAAAAAAAACCCCTACTTGAGTGGTCAAAATGCATGTAAATAGAGAAGGTTTTTCATCACCGTATCTTATTATTGAATATTTTAAAAATAAATCCATACTATGTCTCACCTGGGTGTACAGCCTCGATGTACCACATCAGCACACCATATATGAATGCATCACCCCACATGATCAGTATCACTTGTAACATAGTCAGTCCGTTTTCTCCAGTCAATGGTGTCGTATTAATGTTACTCCACTGTATACCTACACCTTGTACCTCAAATAAAGCCATGTACAGAGAACCATATCCAAATGCTATTGTGTTTAGTAAAGACTGTCAAATAGAAAAGTATATAATATGAGATGAGGTGGGGTGGGGTGGGTGAAACTCTACAAATAACTCTTACTCCTTTCTAATGGGTTTAAGTCTTCTCACAAAATGACTGATTTGGCGGGATTCGTTTGCAAACTTTTGGAAATTAGTCACTGTCACAAACATTTACCCAAACGCAAATCTGGATTTCAACAAAATCCAAACATTCTCCTGTGTTTGTATAAATTATTCTTTTCAATGATATTGGCAAATCAATATAAAACCCTTTTCTCACTGGGTTGTTTCCAGCAATGATTACCTAATACAGAAGAATAATTTCCACAAGCTCCTTCATCCCACACCTATTTAAACCTACAAAATCTTCATCCCCAAAATCCATCAATTACATTTTAAACTCACCACTGCAATTTTAGTTCTGATCCCCATGACTTGATCCCACGCAACAACCATAGTGAACGGCACATAGGTGAGAAAGAAGAACACAGCCCCACATGCTGCTGATAGATTAGCTTTGCTGAAGAACACACTAATAAGGAAACATAACATGATGGTGGACACGCTGAATGATACCAACAGGAGAAGCACCACGGTGGGGTCACTGTAGATTATTAGATTGCCAGCCTGAGACAAAGAGAGAGAACAGAGAGAGAGATTTTGATTCCATGGAAGTAATTGGAACATTACAGGTCATATATCAAGCAATACTATACAGACCCACAGCAGCCTAAGCGTTCATCCCATAATACTACAAAATATATAATAGATAGGGGATCTTTTGTTCACATCCCGGGTTCACATCCGGTGAGGTGAACTATGAACACTGCCAGAATAAGCATGTTACAAAACAAACCAGCAATATATAATGATATACATTTAGGTTGGTTGAGGAACCGTGGGAGCCCTAGAGCTTGGCCACTATGCTACACTGGATTAACACTTTTGGCAAAGTCATTGATAAACTTATATGGAGTTATTCAACCATCACATTTCTTATGCGTTGCTGATCCCCATACTTCTTTCCCAAAATTAAAATAATGAAGCGATTAGCATTTTAAACAATGTGAATTGTTCATTAGGACATAAGCTTCTTGTGGGTGCTGTTCAACCGCTAATCGCTTCAGTATTACGTGCGCTAGGGCTTTGAGAATTGAATGTGAAATGTTGACAGTTATACAATGGTTCCACGTTTGAAAATGGTAACAGGCCGAAATACTATGTGATGCAGGAAGATCATCGAGGCTGCTGTGATACAGACCTAGCCAACAGATGACATCTTTGTGCAAAAGAATGTTGTGTAAAATAGGTGTCAAATAATTGATTGATTGAATAATTGATTGATTGAATAATTGAATAATTGAATATTTGATTGATTGAATAATTGATTGATTGAATAATTGATTGATTGAATAATTGATTGATTGATTTTAATAAATTGATGATCTTATTCATTGATACATACCTTGAATAATATGACAAGCAGGATAGAGCTAGATAGCATCATAATGAAGCTATCAATGAACCAAGCCACCCAATGCACCCCGTTGCCAAGTCCCATGACCTTCATGACCTCTTTCAGACGTTGCTCCTTCTCCAAGACTACACCTTTGATGATCATCGCTACTGAGAACAGCCATGATACTATCATGAAGAGTGGTAGTACACCAGATAACATGAACACAAAGCTGAAATTAAGGGAGGGGTATAACATTTGAACTGGGATATATTGACTTGACCTTTAAGTTTAGATATATATTAACCTTTCCTTTGACTTACATATAATATTGAATTGAACTGCGAAATTCTATATAATATATTTACTTGATAATGCAACTTAGGTGACATAATGTATCCGAAATAAGTAAAATCAATGAAATTTGAATTTTGCAATAATAATTCCTGCAATGAATGGTCAACTTGATCATTTCTGCCCTTAATCTTTTAACCAATCAAAAGAAACAGAATTGCCCATCTACAACATTTGATCTGCCCTCTTTTCCTGATGTTAACTAATTACTACATAATGTTACCTGCCCACTTCTGATACTATCCAATCAAATGTGCCTATTTGCAACCAACACATGACCATGCCCACTCCTCATGTTAACCAACCAGAATTAAGGATTAACACCATGTGACTACTTACAAGTCATCAATATAGCATGGATATGGGAACTCCTGGATATACATGCCAGCTCCAAGGTCATCCTTGTTCACCTGCGATTTGATGATTCCCTGCTCAATCATATCTTGTATGAAGATGAAGCCATTCTGTACATATCGAAGTTGTCCAAAGGAGCTGCGTGGCCCTGGGATCCAATACCTGTGGCAGGTTAATAAATCTTTTTAATAAGCAATATAAAACTATAGCTTGCAAACCTTGCAAAGTCACCACAATATCGTCATTGACGAAGAAGATGCACCTAGAATTTGCTTGTGATATAATGTTGGCGATACAAGTTTGGTCTATTAGTCAAATTATGTACTGTAAAAGCTGACATTTTCGTGGTGGTTTTATTTTTCGCGCTTTTCGCAAAATATTTTTTCCGCAAAAATTATAACACACGAAAATATTGTTTTCAACATTTATGCAATGCATCCAGAAGGTCGCCCGCGAAAAAAACAATTCACGAAATGTCTATGATATCAAAATGCGCGAAAATATTGGCTTTTACAGTACCTTTTTTTGGTCTTAGCAAAACAGAGCATGCAAAGTGCAATCTCTCTTTTAAATTACATTCTGTTCAACTTTCTGACATTGTACAAAACCCTTAAATTGTAGCATTTTCATAGAAATAAATGAGGAAATATACTTTTTACTTTGGCAGTCTTTTGAGACTTTTCCTTTGCCTAATTAGTCTGACATTGAATATATTACTAACTTAACCAACAGATATTCTGAAAGGAAAAAGTGAAATTCTTCAGAAAATGTATGCCGAAAGATAAATGATGACTACATGGACAGGGGAATGTAGATCTCTAGCAATTATATTATATATACCTTTTAAATACTTACTTTGAATGTTGGCGATTAGTGTTTTCACTGATATCATTATCTTGCCTAATCTTGTAGTCTACATAGGGTGGTATCTCTGTACTCTCAGGATCAGGATCAAAGTTGGTGAAAACAACACCTACCAAATGGAATAAAAAAGTAAACACATATAACATGCATGAACAACTGTTTTATTGTTAACTTGTTGCTGACTTGTGATTCTCATGTGATAAGTTATAACAAACATCATTACTTACACTGAATCTTTATGAGAAACCAATGAAATTCACATTAATTTCTCTTTTAAATAAATAAAGGATCTGTTGAGTTGTGAAACTAACAAATTAAAAAACCCATTATGCTACGAATAAATCATGGGTTTATGGGAAGTGAGACGAACCTGTAAAGGGAACGTTCAGATCATATCAAATTTCATGTGTCATTTTTAGAGCAAATAGCCCAATATTATATGATTGGGCTACACATAAGAGTGCCTTTAATACTTATCACTAACCTGCCCACAGTGTGTTGTTTTCCAGATAAAATATGGCATCCTCTAACATGGCCTCTTCTGATGGGTAACCTCGGAATTTATCAAAACGTACACACTGGGGACAAAAATGTGCCCCAAACATAAATTCATGATAATATTGAGAATGATTTAAGTGCTGCAATGCAACTTAGGCAAAGGAAGATCATACTGACATCATTTAACAAATTGTCAAAAACAAAATATGGAGGAGTTTAAGTTTAACCACCCCTGCCAAAAAAAATCCATTTTAATCATTTGTAGAAAGATTTTTAAATATTATCAAATAACACATATAAATAGGATAAATTGCGAGCAGCAATGATGAATGCAAGGATTACAATGACGACTCATCAAGGGAATGGGGAGATTTTTCCAAGAAGGCATAAACTTCAAATAAAATATACCCATTGACTTTGAGAGAATAATTCTGGTATCAATGGACAATTTGGTATGAAATAAATAATTCAAATTGACTTCTGTTATTAATCCCATGCTGTTTCTTAAATGTAAAATAACCACTGACAGACAATAGTTTTGAGTGAAAGTTGCAGAGATTAATGTAACAAATAAAAGGGATTGTTTCTTTTGCAGGTCCCAAAACAAAACTCCAAATGACTTTCTTACTTTTTAAAAAATGGCTGAATATCATATAAAATGGATAATGTGTACAGAAATAATACCGCAATTAATATGATATACTTACAGATAAAATAGATACAGTAACATTGGCAATATAATCTAAGGTATCAATTTTAGCCATCAATTCTGTGGTATTTAATTCATCAAAGATAGGGTCATTCATGCTGAGGTTCCGCAGCAAGTCAATTAGCCGTTCCCAGTCAGGGTCATCTGTCATATTTTGAGACTGAGCAAGATTCTCAACAGTGTTGGCATCCTGGAATAACAGTAAAAGTTGATGATTATATGTAAAATTGAAAACCTAGTTTCTTCAATTTAATGAACTACTTTTGTTAAACAATTAGGGGATGAAATATACAATCAACTCACACACAACCAAATTTTGATTTCCACCTACTATTAGTGGCATAATTCCATATCGTCTAATGACAACATTGGCCATATTTGCAGCGCAGCCCAAACAGTGCCCTCATGAGTTACTGGGACAGAAGAGGCAAGAGAATAGAGTCTATCAGGCTTTTTTAAGCCTGACCCCCCCCCCCCCCCCCCCCCAAAAAAAGGGTATTTGGAAACCAGATTCATACCTACAAACTTCTCATTCCCTTGCAACAGGAATGATGGTAGGTGGGCCTTAAACAAATCTGAAATTCCATGAAATATAAAAAAAGCAAGCTATTTTGCTAAAAATCCTAAAATGTTGCTAAATAAATGCAGTTTTAGGCAAAAATATCTACATTTGAGAATGCAAACAATCTCTACTTTCAGGTTTATATCTACACATTCTTGGTTATTAACTGTCTGTATTCTCATTTAGGGATTAAATTATGAACATTTGAAAAAAGACATAGTCCTCACAATCACATGCCACATAGGCATTATGTCAAAATGCTGAATAATTTCAAATATAAATCAATGAGGTCCTATACACAAAACAGGTGCCATTCAGGTATGGAATGAGATACATCTAGTAAGAGACAGGTGCTTGGATACCAAAGAGATGTGTACTTACCTGGGCAACAGACGTCATATTGTCTAGAAATTCACGTAATTGAGGTGAGAACTCTAACCATCTGTACGCCAAATCTTCCATCATTTGTATGTTCTTTAGTGGCTGCTCAGCCTGCATGTGTGAATGTGAAAATGGGTAAGATCAACATTGATAGATTTGCGTATGTATTTTACAACAATCGATGCTATATAGGTACCTGTTAACGCCCTTAGTGCAGAAAAAAGTGATTCTGTACAGTAGTTTTGTCCAAGCATACTTTTGAACAGACATTTATCTTGCAAAAATCAAGACAAATGCTGGCTAAAAATGCCATACAGTGTAAACTGAAATGTGGAAAAGGAGAACATTCCAGAAGTTATCTCCATTTTAATTACTGGCCTATTAGTCCAAAATTTAACATTTTATGTTATTATGTACATGAACATACTGTAATCCAATGTGAAAAATAAAGTTTCTCATTTGGAGTAAAGAGAAAAAACATTAGTAACAATAAATGAATAGATAGATAATGAATAAAAATAAAATAAATGAATAAATAGATAATGAATGAAAATAAAATAAATGACTAACTAACTAACTAACTAACTAACTAACTAACTAACTAACTAACTAACTAACTAACTAACTAACTAACTAACTAACTAACTAACTAACTAACTAACTAACTAAATAAATAAATAAATCTATAAAAAAAATTTAAAAAAATATATATATAAATAAAAAATAAAATAAATATAAATAAAAAAATAAACAGATAAATAAACAAACAAATGAAGAAATCAAACTCTATTATATCTACCTTTTCTATAATGGTCCTTGTAGCATTTGTATCCGGTGCGTAG
Organism: Ophiura sarsii; assembly: GCA_035610835.1. NCBI lineage: Eukaryota > Metazoa > Echinodermata > Ophiuroidea > Amphilepidida > Ophiuridae > Ophiura > Ophiura sarsii. The sequence continues at coordinate 69,294,781 of CM069441.1, read as the reverse complement.
AATATGTATCCTTGTACCATGGGCTTGACTTGTTTCCATATAGTCTCACCAAAAGGTACACCACCAATCTCTATACCCTCTATCATCTCAACAAGGGCACAATTTTCTATTAATACAAACATGGAAAAAGATTATAATGTGTGTCTATATGCACATTTTTAGCTGACCATTATTGATATCTGTCAACGAATTTATAAGATTTGAATAAATGATGGTAAGTTTTGAATGAGTTTTGAACAGCTGATAAGTTTTAAATAGCTGATGAGTTTTGATGAAATTTAAATGAGTTTTAAATACATGTAGAGTGTATGTCATATCGAAATAATGATAGATATGTTTAAAAAGAGTTTTGTTACTGCTTGATGGTGCAGTCAAACAGAAAGTTATATCCAAACATTGCATGTCTGTGGGACCACTGAGTTCAAGTCTATTCTTTACATATCACAAACCTTCCAGATTGTAAAATATTTAATCCAATGAGTGTGGATCCTGAGGGCTGAGAACTAAAACAACAATACAGCTCAGGTAAGTCTATACAATTCTAGACATTCTTCAGCGATGTGATAGGGTCAGGATTTGTGCAAATGATGTTTTTTTGCAAATTGCTATTAACCCCCCCCCCCCCCCCCCCACCCCCTGACAGTCCTATAAGACACTTACCATCTACAATGTGTCCCTCGTCCCCTTCCCAAGTTCCATTGTTGACCTGTCTCTGCTCCTGTCCATCAAGCCCACTGCTCATTAAAACTGACTTCATGCCTTTTGCCCCATTACTCTGCCATCCTTTGACCATCACTCCCTGGGTTTTATTCAATATGTCCCCGTAGCTTGAGTTGCCACCGAAAAAGAAACCGCCCTCGCTACCACAGAATAAGGAATCGGTGTCATTTGAAAACAATATGTCACGGATTTGATCAGTGAGGTTCCTGAGACTGTCAAGCTCTTTTATCTGTAATAAAATGAAACACACATAACATTCAATGAAAAGAGGCAGGTAAATTGACAATAATCGCAAAGTACTCTGATAAATAGGCAGTTATTATGAGGAACAAGTTTTAAAAGATTTTATTTATTTATCATTACAAAAAGATATAAAAAAATAAATATGCTTTCGTTGAAATTTTTTTTGAGGAGCTTACGAATGGTAAAGACCCCTTAGGATAAAGGATAATAAAGTTTGCGCGTGGTAATGGAAAAATTAATATAAAAGACAGGAGCATTAAAATCTTAAAAACGTATTTCAACTAATTGTTTTTACATAATAAGATTTTGCCCTTTTTATCAGCCCCATTTCTTTTCATTTGATTTTTGAGAGGGCATAACAAAAGTATAATGAAATGTTGGAACATTTTGGTAAAAGGATTTATGTGCTAGCTCACATCGCAATCTTAAATCACTTCTCACGAACGGTGTGATTTACTGGCGCATGATTGGCTAGCTGGCTCTTCTAATAAACTTCCCTCCCATTGCAAAGGGGAAAGGTTACTGCAGAAGTAAATGGGGAATAGGTCATAACTCACTCATTCTTTCATTTGTTTTTTAATTTTCAGTATTTCATAAAATATGATCATCTGCCATAAATTATTACAAAACGTTTTCCTTTCTTTCAAAAGAAAAATGAAGCAAAAAATATCCCTCTGAACTTTGTTAATTGGGGAATATGACAGTGTTAGCATTGACACACCCTGAACTTTGTCAATTGGGGAATATGACAGTGTTCGCATTGACACACCCTGAACTTTGTCAATTGGGGAATATGACAGTGTTCGCATTGACACACCCTGAACTTTGTCAATTGGGGAATATGACAGTGTTCGCATTGACACACCCTGAACTTTGTCAATTGGGGAATATGACAGTGTTCGCATTGACACACCCTGAAATTTGTCAATTGGGGAATATGACAGTGTTCGCATTGACACACCCTAAACTATGTCAATTGGGGAATATGACAGTGTTCCCATTGACACACCCTGAACTTTGTCAATTGGGGAATATGACAGTGTTCGCATTGACACACCCTGAACTTTGTCAATTGGGGAATATGACAGTGTTCGCATTGACACACCCTGAACTTTGTCAATTGGGGAATATGACAGTGTTCGCATTGACACACCCTGAACTTTGTCAATTGGGGAATATGACAGTGTTCGCTTTGACACACCCTAAACTTTGTCAATTGGGGAATATGACAGTGTTCGCATTGACACACCCTGAACTTTGTCAATTGGGGAATATGACAGTGTTCGCATTGACACAACCTGAACTTTGTCAATTGGGGAATATGACAGTGTTCGCATTGACACAACCTGAACCTTGTCAATTGGAAAATATGACAGTGTTCGCTTTGACACACCCTGAACTTTGTCAATTGGGGAATATGACAGTGTTCGCTTTGACACACCCTGAACTTTGTCAATTGGGGAATATGACAGTGTTCGCATTGACACAACCTGAACTATGTCAATTGGGGAATATGACAGTGTTCGCATTGACACACCCTGAACTTTGTCAATTGGGGAATATGACAGTGTTCGCTTTGACACACCCTAAACTTTGTCAATTGGGGAATATGACAGTGTTCGCATTGACACACCCTGAACTTTGTCAATTGGGGAATATGACAGTGTTCGCTTTGACACACCCTAAACTTTGTCAATTGGGGAATATGACAGTGTTCGCTTTGACACACCCTAAACTTTGTCAATTGGGGAATATGACAGTGTTCGCTTTGACACACCCTGGGATGGAATGTTCAATTAACAATTTGATTTGAATTGATTTGAATTTATTGGGTATTCATAACTTCCATGAATAATCGCGATAGCTGCGTACCAAGTGCGTTCCAATGAAATTAATTATTAGATGAGAACGCGCATGCCGAGCGCAGGTTACTAATAATTGCCCGAAAGTACTGCACCAAAGTGTTAGATTATTTTGCTCATTGACTGACCAATCAAATTAAAGCCTCACGCCCCTAAACTACTGAATATTCAATGAGTTATGAGAAAACACGATTAAAGCTCATTTCTGATTGGTTGAATGATAAAAATGTTAAAGAGGGGATGATCTGACTTCGACTGTTTCAATAACTAAGAAGCGGTGGACAAAATAAACAGAAAACGAATCAATTATTAGCGCGATTATATCGGTACAAATCAACGTTTTGGATAAATATGCATCTTTTTCAGTAATGAATGAGAATAATGACTGCTTAACAACTGTTTTCGTGAATTTGTTTAGAAATCCTCGGTTGTTGTTCTGGTTATTCGGAATTGTCGTTACGCAGTCATTATTCTCTAACTGAAACATCATACAGAGATAAAAACATCTAAAATACAAACATGTAATACATGCACATAAATAAATTGCACCAAGCAATTTGAATAACATATAGACATATTAAAATATGAGCAAAAGTACCAAGGATAGCCCAAAAAGCTTTGAACAAAAAGCTTATTTCCGTTGTAAGGCTATATTAAAAAATCTTTTGTCTCAAAGCTCCCGCGCGCGTTAGTTAATTGATGTGTGTTAGAAAAAGCAAAAAATGTAATCACAAAGTTTCACCGATTTTTCAAATTTTCATTGATCACATCATTTTAAATACAAACGGTCACTTTTACAAGGATTTCAATATTTTATATTTTAAAAAAAAACTTTAAAAAAAACTTTAAAAAACCGCATTCTGCATAAGGTTTTAAAAAACTGAAGAGCTTTGAGACAAAAGATTTTTTGATATAGCCTAATAACCCAGACCAAGAGAATGACAAACCTTACTTTATTTGGCATGACTTACTTTCTTATAAACATCTTGAATTTCTTCCAGCAACTCCTTCAGATCCTCTCCATTAGTTTCATTCATCTGTGGAATAAAAACATTAGACATACATTAAATCATCTTTATTCAATCACACAGTGGCGTACCCAAGGGGGGGTCCAGGGGGGCCAGGGCCCCCCCTGAAATAACCCTGTCGGTAAAAACGACCCTCCGTCGGTAGATTTGCGATTTTGACCATGCGATTTTTTTTGGCCGGTTATGCAGACAAGTTCATCGCTACTCCCCCCCCCCCCACATATCAAGATTTCAGCTGCTGACGGAAACAAAATTGTGCATGTTTTACGATTTTTTTTGGGGGGGTCTGTAAAAGAAATTGTCGGTACATCATGCCTCTCGTCGGTTGAAATATGGTCCGGCCCCCCCAGTTTCCAAAAGCTGGGTACGCCACTGCAATCACATATAAACATGATCAAATGTGAAGAAGTGAACATTAAAAGCCAAGACAACAAGGGCCCATTCCGAACACCAATTACACAATTGCACAACAATGATACAGTCATATAAAATATTAAAACAAAATACACATCAGTAGATATAAGATTTATATAGTAAAAGATTATATAATCTTTATATACAAGATTATATAGTAAAATAAAATATTATTTTCATTTGAATTCACTAACTTTGGCATAAAGAGTTCATGGATATAAAATGAAACAGCAAATACTGAATTCTTGGTACAGGTAACACTTCTAGCATAGTTCTATTACACAAATTGTATATTCACCTGTTTTATTTTATATTCTATGTTGATGTGCAAAACGTTTAAAAAACACCACTGTGAACATTTCAGCTTTTGCAGTAATGTACAGGGTTTCCCAGAATGATTGAAACTGTGTTTGAAAAAATATTTAAAATATAAAAACAACATTGCAGTCCAAATCTAATATGTACAATACAATGAGGAACATGTTTCCCTCTTACTCTTAATCAATGTCATCAAGATACCTTCATCCATTCCGATATGGCATGACATTATTGAAAGTTCAAAACCTCATGAATATGCACGATACATGCATCCCAATCAAATGCTGTCCTTTCCAGCTATGCACACATAGACGCAGGTCACTAACGGAGAACCAAAAACCACTGCAGAAATAATATTACACACCCCGCGTATAATGCATATTAAGTTTGATCCCCAAAACAAGCTCACATAATGCCACAAATGCACGGCGTAATTGAACAATGCAGTAGTTACGTGACATATGAGTGGTTTGTTGGCACGATTTTTCGACCAGACTGATTGATTTGCAATGGGAAAGCATTACTAAAATGCTCTAAAGTGTAACTTTTTAAAGAATAATTAATAGTACAAGTCACGTCCATCTCATTAATTGACCATTTTAATTAACGATTTTGAATCAGGATAATGACTTTGATCAATTGCTTTGCCGGTAACTGTGAAGGATAAAAACATTTTACTTTGGGACCTCAGAATTCCTCTCCGGGCTACCGGAACGCCTCTCGGGCAATTCCTTAGTTCCAAAGTGAAAACGTTTTAATTATTCACCTCTAAACAAGTGATAGGCAGTCATTATTCTTTAATTGGTAAAAAGTCAGATTTTCCTTTCAGAGTATTTCAAATGAAAAAACTCACGCCAAACTACAAAACTGCTGCTTATGAAGTATGGTATAAGCCCCACAAGCTGAACAATTCCAATGCAAACATTCAAATATTGCTTCATAAATCATCACCAGAATTGATATCTATTAACTTTTCAGTGGAAATTGAAAGTGGACACAGCAAGTTACTGGCATGTGGTTTATATATTGAACTTTGTGCCGAACATGGTCAATAATTTTCTGAGTTTCAGAAGAGGTAATTTTGGCCAAACTTGGAATCTACCATATTCAAAAAAGAGTCCATAGTTTCTGTTAGAAAGGTAAGATTTTTAAAAATTCAAAATGTCTAAGAAAGTCAAAAAGACTGTGACTAATAATAATGACATCCATAGCTAAATACCTTTCCCAGTATAAGTCATTCTGGGACACTCTGTATTTACACTTGGATTCCTAGCTAGCTCCACTGACTAGTTGTTACTCATCAATTTTGACTTGAAACAATCCACTATTTTTCACATTATTTCATGGGAATTCAACTATGCATACACATGCTATGCCAGTCAAGGAAAGGACATGGATAATGATACACTGTTACTCATAACAATAAAGATTGGATTAGCACTTCCCCTCATGAATGATCTCAACACACTTTACAACACTTAAGTACATCATGCATTTAGAACACACCATTATATAATACAAATAATATAATCCCCATAAGTTTGTGTTTACAACTCTGAGTTTTACACACATGATTTTATTCACGACACTCTTCAGGTCTATTTTTATGTATAGAGAACTTCTCTACTGAAAGTGGATATCAATATTATTGTATAAATATATATATTCATATACAGTAATGGAAATACCCACATGACTGTCGACTCAGGGTGGACGATCATGCGTGTCGCAGCTCTATTCATAATATTGTGTGTACTGATCATAATAGTAGTATTGCTTTATTCTGTGAAGTGTAAGAGGGATTCAAATCATGTCCTGGTCAGTTCACCCCTCGCTAGTCTAGTGGTTGAGAGATATGCTTTGCAATGCAGAGGTCCATGGTTCTATTCCCTATACGAACAACTTTTTCAACTGATTTATTTCCTTTTGTAAAAGTTAGGGTTAGAAATATTTTAAGTCCACAAAATGTATAGTTCATAACCCCAGGCAGACAGTCATGTGGGTATGTCCATTACTGCATATTGATATATCACTTACATAATTGAGTAGTTCCCTTAGGATTTCTGACAGTTCATCTAGCTGCTGATCAGTCATATTGCACAGTGCTTTGCTGAGCTCATCAAGCTTTTCTGGATCTTGAGTCACTATGTACGGCGCTAAAGCTGTTGTGTTACACACTATGTCACGCATCTCATGACCTTGACTTAGTAGAAGTATCTTGAAGGGAAAAAAAGTACATGAGAAATGAAGCCTAAACCTTAAAACTAAGGGTCTATACATACATCTATCGATTTCTTCCATGGTGTTTAGACCAAAAAGAAGGATATAAAATTGCTGTTGAGGGTTTGTCCACTCAAGCATAATTTCCAAGATTTACACTTGTTTCAATGACAAGACCTTGCACAATTTGTTCCCTAATACAATAAAATCAAGCAGTTATTTGAGTCAGGAACTTGTCTAGTGCTATGTATCCTCCAAGTAACTGTCAAGATTGAAATTGAAAGACAACTTCCAACTTAATACCTATAGATTATAATCTTGCGCTCCTCTGTCAGTTACCGCTGTAGCTCAATTGGTGGGAGCGTTGCGGATCTGATGCGAAGGTTGCCTGTTCGAATCTGGTCAGAAGCACATGGTTTGTTAGCGTTTATGTGCACTGTACTACTCTGGGGAAAGGTAAATTGTAACAATAACTGATAACTAGAGCAACTTAAGTAATTATTCTTACCATACTACACCATACATGTACAACAAAATCACACGATTAGCATTGGTTGCCAGTACAAGGGTATACAAGGTCTAACCAATCCCACAACATCCTCATGTTATGTATGGGTGGTATGGAACCAAGTTCTGCTTGTCTGAGGAGTAACTCCCACAGTATTTCAGTGGTGATGGACCAAAAAACAGGGGGGAGGGGTAAAAGGGGGGACAAAAACATTTGGTTTGTGGCCCCGGGGATTGAACCCGGGTCGCCAGACTGGCAGGCGAGAAAGTCAACCACCACACCATGAGTGCTGGGCTGCCCAGGCTATCAGTGACTTATCTATACCGGGGGAGGGGGTTGAAGTATGGGATAGACCTTGTGTACGTGCGTAAACAGGTAAACAGGTGCTGCTGGCCATATCATTTTGTATGCTGTAGTAAGGTTAGGATTAAGTTATGAGATTAAATAGCTGGAAATAAGTAGGCATTTCAGAGTCAGTTCCCTCAACTGCCAATCATGCCCTTCCTACCCAAGGACTATACATTTACCATGACCAATAGATCCCTACCTCTTGTGGTGATACCGATGTACCAAGAAGAGTAGATGCAGCGTCTGGGTTAAACTGGTAGTCCTGCTGCAGTAAACGCTCAAAGGTCAAAGGGTCTGTGAGTAAATCACTCAGGCTTGAAGACGACACTACAAAAACATACACAAAAACCCAAAGATAGCATTGAGATAAATATTTGAAAAGAAAAAAAACTGTGCCATTAATCCTTACATTTATTAGATCTCTGTTTTGAGGAGTTTAGGGTTGATGAAACATTCTCAGGAAAATATAGAGAAAGATATGGCAAGAATAAAGAACAGTTGGCCATTTCAATGAAGAAAATAAAACTTGGATATAAAATTGATCTCGATCTAATTGGCCTTGTATCTGACCGAGACCCTGGATAAGATACAGCAGTTAAAATGTAGCTGTATATGAATGCATACTTTGGAGCTGATATTGTAGTTTCATTGTCAAGGCTTTGCTCATTTATTAATGCTTTGCTGTGGTTTGCAGATAAGACCACAAAACCACACATTGCTTTCAAAATACAAATTAGATCTCCACCTAACACTATATTACTTGACCACACATGACTGTATTTGAATACTATAAATGAGTAGTCTCGTACTCATAATCACAGACCATATTATACTGATGCAAATTTGTGTGCATTGTCCCTATCATTGGCCCTGAATTCAAAAGACTTGGGCCTTATTCTCAGAATACTCTACATAGCCCAATTAGACAAGTGTTAGCCTAATATGATCCACTAGGCGGTCACCCGGGGTTTGTCGGTTCTCGGGTTTGGGCGGTCACCCGGGGTTTGTCGGTTCTCGGGTTTGGTGGTTTGTAGAATGCATGCATAAAGCCCGATCGGACAAACTTTGAAAATTCGACCCCTAGACGACCTTTGACCCCGGACGACCCAAGAAAAGCAAAGCCGTTTTATTTTTTCCACGCTCGACTCGTATTCGGGCTTCCCGTCACCGAGTTTAAGCCCGATCGGACAAACTTTGAAAATTCGACCCCTAGACGACCTTTGACCCCGGAAGACCCGACAAACGCTAACCCGTTTTATTTTTGCCACGCGCGCCTCGCATCGAGCATTGTGATCACCGAGTTTAAGCACGATCCGACCAACTTCAAAAGTTGACCCCTAGATGACCTTTGACCTCGTATGCTCTATTTTTTCCACGCTCGACTCGCCTTCGGGCTTCCCGTCCCCGAGTTTAAGCCCGATCGGACAAACTTTGAAAATTCGACCCCTAGACGACCTTTGACCCCGGACGACCCAAGAAAAGCAAAGCCGTTTTATTTTTTCCACGCTCGACTTGTATTCGGGCTTCCCATCACCGAGTTTAAGCCCGATCAGACAAACTTTGAAAATTCGACACCTAGACGACCTTTGACCCCGGAAGACCCGACAAACGCCAAACCGTTTTATTTTTGCCACCCTCGCCTCGCATCGAGCATTGCGATCAGCGAGTTTAAGCACGATCCGACCAACTTCAACAAAGTTGACCCCTAGATGACCTTTGACCTCGTACGCTCTAGCGAATGCGAACTTGCTCTTTCGGGGACCGAGCTGCACCCACCCACCAAGTTTGAACGCCGCCCGACCCCGGGAAGGCGACGAAAAAGCGCGCACAGACAGACAAACAGACAAACAAACAGACAGACAGAGAGTAGCGTATTATAATATAGATACCTGCACTAGTTCCTGCATTTTGCAGCATTCCCATAGCACCCAAAAGGCCTGGATCAAAAGCACCTAATCCGCCTAAAGCACCCAATCCACCTAGAGCACCCAATGTTCCCAATCCTTGTTGATTGTCTAATCCTTGCAGCACACTAGCTGGATCTAATTGGTTGGAATTGTACTGAGATAGCTGCAGATATAAACAAAAACACAAATTCACACTATTTTTTTTTAAAACCATTGTCAAAGTTTCAAACATTTATTATCCCAAAATAGGTTGATATTGAAGGAAATATAGCCAAAAGGAGTAAAGACTTAAGATATCTCCCTTATTATCTCCTTACATAGTTTTAGCAATATTCAAAATAATTACTGAACAAGTCTTAAAGACGGTCATCTTATATCAGAACTGAGAACTGTTTCCCAATTGAAACTTTCCATTCCATACATCCCCACTAAACTGGCTACTTCACATTACAGCTCATCACAGCAAATTGTTTACCATTGAACTTCCTCTTTCCAAACATTTTTTTCTTATGGTATTATTCAAGTTGTTTGAGCACCCATGCCAACAATGATGAATATTGACTTCTTGCCAAAACATTTTCCATTTCCATTCCCTATTCAACATCATCTTCTTATCCTCTCTCTCACTCTCTCATCTGGTTATTTTTGTATCTCTCCCATCTTTCTTGGTATGTTTGTATTCATCACCAAATCTTACCAAGTCTAACAGTTGATCTGTATCTACCTGTTCCCAGAACTCTCTACCCATGGCTGCAAATTGTTCAGCGGTTAGTGCACACAACTCCCTGGTCATCTCATCTAAGAGCTGAGGGTCAGTGACGCTGAACAACTGTTGTAGTGTGTCCTTATTACATGCCACACTCTTTAATGATGAGGGACCGGTCAGAGCCAATATCTAGGGAGAAAGGAAGATTACATCATTAAATATAAAGAGACCTTTCCCCATTGAATTGCAATAATAGGACTACACTCATGCTTTAATAAATGTACACTCTCTACAAAACAAACAGACGGATGTCATGTTGAACCTTTTTTTGTAGGGAAACATTAATTAATTCATTACTTCATGAATAGTCGCGATAGCTGCGTACCAAGTGCGTTCCAATAAAATGAATCGTTAGATGAGAACGCGCACGCCGAGCGCAGGTTACTAATAATTGCCCGAAAGTGCTGCGCCAAAGTGTTCTATTGTTTTTCTCATTGACCGACCAATCAAATTGAAGCCTCACGCTCCTAAACTGAATATTCATTGAGTTATGAGGAAACACGATTAAAGCTTATTTCTGATTGGTTGAATGAGGGGATGACCCGACTCGGACTGTTTCAATAACTAAGGGCAGGGGTGCACAAAATAAACAGAAAACTAATTAAATTATTAGCGAGATTATATCGGTACAAATCAAAGATTTGGATAAATATGCATCTTTTTCAGTAATGAATGAGAATAATAACTGCTTAACAACTGTTTTCGCGAATTTGTTGTGAAATACTCGGTTGCTGTTATGGTCATTCGGAATTGTCCCTCAGGGGCTGCGCCCCTTCGGGACAATTCCTCAGACCATAACATCAACCTCTTATTTCACAACAAATTCGCGAAAACAGTTGTTACGCAGTAATTATTCTCTAATCGATGACTTCCGTGTGTGTATTGAAAATATATTCTCTCTCCCACATGACTGTGTGTCCAGATTGTCCAATGCAAGACAGATGTATGAAGTAATTGTTTATTTGAAGCAAAGCAAATTTAGAATTTAGACCTGTCATGTCAAGTGCTACAAATTGTCTCTTTATATAAAACATGACATTTGACAATATCTGGAAGGACATTTAGTAAGCATTGCCATAATACAGTATTTTCACAATATCACAGTATTTATGAAAATATAAAGTAAATAAGGAACCATTTTCTTTTCTCAATAATTTCCACCCTATTTTCTCTAGCTCAACAACATGTACTACTAATGTGATGTATCATAATATATCAAATACAAATAAAGGCATTTGGTACAAAATTACTAGAAACCATTTCTTCTTCTTTTTTCAAAAAGAATGGAAAAACATTTTTTGAGAAGGAGAAAGACAAGATATCTGCCCTCATGGTAATTTCTGTTTGGTAATATAACTGTTAGCCAAATTTCATATTTATAGAGACAAAATACAAATCACACAACCAAATGTATTTGTTTTTAAGTCTGAATTACTTTTCCATGTAAATGCTGAAATATTCTGTGCAATAAGCAATAATACACTTTACACAATATGAAAAGAAATGGGGTATTAGGAAATCCCTATATTTGTCCTAAGTCATAGTTTTTCAATGTAAAACTATAAAGTTGCATTTTTCTACTTATTATACTCCACTATTAACAAAGTTAATACTGAGTATTGTTTTTCTTTCTGTGGACCGACTATCATTTTCAAATTACTCGAAAACTAATCGACCAATTCCAACCAGAATCGGCACACGTTATTTTTTTCTCGACATGCGCTACGACTCCGCGTTTCGGGAAAAAATATGCGCTGGAATTGTTGTTATCGTGGATTTAGCTTATCTCAGATTATCTAATATTATCTCCCCCATTGAAAACAATGGGAAAATACTCCCGATGAGATATCTCAAAAACAAATTGAGCTAGTGCACTGATATTTGGCACACAGGTTGATACTCACAATACCCTGATTTAATGGGCCACCCGGAAAATTATGACCGTTTCCATGGCAACGGGAGCCATTTTTATCAAAAAATACCAAATTTCACCGGTTTCCATGGAAACCATGCACGAACAAAATCTGACGAATTCACCAAAATAATGCATCATACATGTTGAACATCATATCTAGCATCACGCACCCAGGTTTTAAAGTCAAACATGCAAAAATGAGCGATTTAGAGCCAATTTTTTTATTTTTCACTACGGGTTCAGGCACATTTGGTCGTCACGGTAACCCGAAAAGCCTCGTCACACATTTTCAGCCGACCTAGACCCGACGCTGAAAATCTCGTTTTGGACCTGTATCGGCTTGCTGAGTGCTAGTCTGCTATTAGTATTAGCCTATAGGCTATAGTATAGGCTTACTTGTGGCAATTTTTCTCGATATGTGTTACGACTCCGCTTTCCGGCACAAATTATGCGCTGGAATTGTTGTTGCCATGGATATAGCTTATCTCAGATTATCTAATTATATCTCCCCCCCCCCCCATATTTCCAAGCTTGGCATTTATTTTAGTAATAGTATAAAGTCTGTGTTGCCCTGCATCGGCTCTTGCTCATTGGCTGTAAATCTGTAAGTACAGTCCGTTGTCCTATGGATATGGACTTTATGTATGCATTGACTGAAAATGAAATATATATCAATGTACCACTCCAGTCCAGTTTGCCAGGCCTTGGATTTGACCATGAATGAATAAGCTTACCTGGTTCTATCTACTTAACTTAGTTTCATTTTATGTTGATTTGAAGGTATGACACGGTTTACACACATCTCGACACACATGAGAAAATAAATGTTGTAAAAGTCTTTGCGAAACCGTACACCTTTTTGTATTGTAAACTCGCAGTAAACGTCAAAGTCAAGGGAGCACGCAACTAATTAGCTCCCCTTTACACACAAATGTCGGCCTATTAAAACCGCTCTATTTCAAAACTCCACAGATCAAATTTTGTGAAAATTTGCAATCTTATGCAATAAACGCTTATTTATAACATATCTGAATATCAAGGAAAGTTATCCGTCACATTTTTCAGTAAATGCCGCTGAATTGGGAAGTATTAATTTCATCACCTAATTTTCAGTCCTCCGGCTGGGTTGCACAAATGGCGGTAAATTGGCGGATAAAATTATAATAAAGCTCAAATCATCCCGTTTCTTTTACAAACTTCACGTACATATTCCGCACAACACATACATGCAACATTGGATAGGACAGTACCAGCTAATGTGTCGATTTTAGCACACTTTTTGTGCCTGATAGGAACTATTGCTGTACTCAATTTGTGGCCGGAAGTGGCTAGACTGAATTAGTTGTGTGCGCCCATAACTAAACATAGCCTGTGTGCTGTGAGCGTGACACAAGGGACTAAAGGGAGCACACTACTAAATTTGTTATTCATGACTTCCCTTTGACGTACAGCAGTCAATTTGAATCGCTCTACATCCAGCTTATGGTTTGATCAATAAAATGTTAACGTATTTTGTCATCTTTTTTATATATACATAACTGAAAATCTGACGGGGGGGGGGGGGACTGACATTGTAAAAGGGTATAGGTATGTGCCGCGCTGAAGACCCTCTTTTTCACCCTCTGCTGCTAGCTCTTATGACCCCCCTTTTGAGCCTGCATCAGTTCTTAACACTTTCCACGCGGCAGGCGGCTGCAGACGACATTCCAAAATTTCAGAAAATGTTTAAAAAATGTCAAATTTATTGAATTTCATGACCATATTTAGAACCACCATGAGAAATGCATTGACATAAGTACAAACATGCCTAGTTTTGGGTCAGTAATCCTTGAGATAGACTTTGAAAATTGTGAAAGGTTTCTGAAAAATCTGTTCTGTGTATGGTAAAAATAATAGCCGCGTGGAAAGTGTTAAGACCCCAGTTTTATTGAAAATTCAAAAATCGCGAAATGTTGCGTTCTTACTAATCAAAATTGAACTATAATGCCAGTTCTGAAGACCTACTTTTTTGAAAAAATCAGTTCCTAAGACCCTATTTTTCGTCATAAAATCCACTCAGTTCAGTTCTGTAGCCCCCCTTTTTGAGACCCTGGGTGGCACACCCCTACCAAAAAAAAAAGTTTGAGTGCCCCCCCCCCCCCCCCCCCCCCCCCCCCCGGGATGCAACCCTGCGATATTTTTTTCTTTTTCATTTTTTTACAATGATAACACTGGACTATCGATTCAAGCAAAGCAACCCTTATTGCGCCAGGTTGAAAAAGACACCCTTATTCTCCGTCTGATTGTCCGTGGGGTTTTGTTGACATGTTAATAGTGGAGTATTTGTTCTCTTTGAGTACCTTTCTTGTTGATTGTTGTTTTTGTTTTGTGTATATTTTTGTTCATGAATTTCATAATGTAATCTGTAACACTAATATTATGTTATTATGAATATGTAACTATACGGTGTGCCATATATTCGTGCACCCCTTTCGGCCGAACGCATCTGACTGTAAAGAATTCTAGCATAGCGCCATCCCTTGAATACTCCGCCTGGCTGTTGCGTATTGCTATTACTTCACGGGAATAATCAATAGACGGCGCTATCATGTCACCGCTAGCAGCATAGCCTGGGGATACGCAATATCACCTATACACAAAACCATGCACCTCAAGCAGTGAAAAAAATGGCGCGTACAAAGACCAAAGAACAGTGGCCTGGTAACTCTCCAGACATGGATCCAGTGGAGAATTTGTGGGCAATTTTGAAAGAGACAGTCTTTGCAACACCCTACTGCACTACACTACCCCAGCTGATAGCTAGAGTCAAACATGTTTGGCAGGAACTAGACCAGAACAAGGATCTTCTTGCTTCATTGGTGGACAAGAATTGGACAGAACGAGTGTCGGAGGTGATCGAGCACCATGGGGACAATAACTTTAAATAAATAAGCAGGATAAGGTTGTTAAAGACTCTACTAACTCTAAAGACCTCAAGGAATAAACCAATACTCTGAAAAAAAATGTAACTTTAATTTTAAATCATTATATGTGACTTTCTTTTTTGGGAGGTGCACGAATATATGGTACACCGTATATGTGAGGAATGTGAGGAATTGAATAAAGCCTCTTGCATGGAGGAGGGAATACTTGTTTGTGTTTTTGGTTTCAAATCTATCTTATTTGGTACAAACTTGGTACGCTGTTACTTTTCAACAGGTATATAGGGAATACTTGTTTGTGTTTTTGGTTTCAAATCTATCTTATTTGGTACAAACTTGGTACGCAGTTACTTTTCAACAGGTATATCATACTCAACACCCTTTTTTATGAAACTTTTTATTGAACTTTGCACAATACAATTCTTTAATGGCATCATTCACCCAGAACAAAGGGTTATTTCTTCATACGTGATGTGCAACACGACGTGCATCAAACAGAACCAAATGGCGAGCTCTTGTGAAGGCCACAGCAGCACCACCTGGTGCCATCTGACATAGAGAGAGAGATGTGATCAAGCAAAATGAATCACATGTCGGCAGTTTTCAATTTTGATATTTGTCCATCATTTAAAAGCAGGTGAAAAATGCTACAGTATGGTCCAAACCCCACTAAAATCGAACTACTGGTTTTAAGTTGCAAACAATTTACCAACTGAGAAAACAAAGTAAAACATAAGAATTAGTCGCTTCTTTTTACCTATATCTCAAAATCAATATTCCCGGCATCCGACTCATGCCATTGAAAATAATAAAATAATAATGTATTTATAGCTGCATAAATACACAAATAATGGCTGCTTGTGGACATTGTACTCCCGTCAACACAGCACTCTGCATGGGTCGCCGGTACACAGAGTATCATGAAATTACATCATGCTACAGACACCTGCAAACAACTAATATATATAGTATGTCTTTTTTTTAATACACCTACTTAAATAAAGTTTTCTTTTTACAATAGCTGCCCTGCCATTGGGTGTGTTTTTATAATTATGTTAAGCACTTTTTATTTAAAATAGAATGATAATTGTGGCAATGTTTTTATTTTTAATTCCTGGAGCGAGTTTAATGTTTACCATAACAGAAATGTGCCTTTCATATTCCAAAACTTATTAACCGAAGCAGGTGTTTTTAAACACTCTGTAAAGCTCATTGAACTTCAATAATGTCCTATTATTTACATATGTGACGTGTGACATCAAAAGGTACATACTGTGGCCATACATGTTTATTACACCATGGCTTGGTAATATGCTATGTACAGGGTGAGTTAAAAAAAAGTGTACTCAAAGTAAAAAAAATATTAAAAATATTTGTTATCAGAATGTAGGCAACCAATGTATGTGGCGATAGACTTATTTATTCACTATCATCAGCAAGAAGAATCATGCCATTTCATGGTACCGTTTACCAGATACGACTATTTTGGTAAAGTTACTGCATTTTGAAACCGAATACAATATTGAATATTTACTTAATAATGCTTGATATCAATGAACAATTGGATTTATGTATGGTACACAATAGTTAACTAATAAAGATAATTGAAACATTCTCAGGTGTATTTTCAAACATTAAATGCGAAATAATGACACAACAAATTCATTATTATACGAATTAAGCAACAACAGCAACAAATATGGCTTTTGTGATAGTCCAACTCACCTTGGACTAGAATAGTGGAATTCAATAGATCTTATAACAGAAAATATCGCAAATCTTGTTGGTTTATAAAATGTTGACTTTTACACAAATGAGTGTAAAATATGTTTATCACAACCAATTTCAACCAACTAAAATTCCTTAGAAAGCTAATGAGATAACCCGTTTGCCTCAATAAAAAATTGATGAAATTTTTGCACATATTTTAAGATACAAATTCCAAAATTTGAGTACAATTTTTTTGACTCACCCTGTATACAGGGTCAGCCAGAGAGAACATAAACTTTTTTGTTAAAGGTGTTGCCAAACTTTCAGCGGTGTACATTGTCTATTCAAAATTAATAACAGCATTAAAAAGATAAATCAATTAGCTTTAATTCACAAAAGGAATTCTCAAAATGAATCAATGTGGCATCTATGGGATTGCAATAATTCACAGTAAATGTCATGACTGACTGAATTGAAGAAAGCATGCGACATCTGAATGAATAGCATGATCCTTGCCATCCCATGGATTAGCTTTGAAAAAGAGCGCTCTTCTAAATTTGTTGTAAAATTCAAACGCAATGATCAATTTCAAAAATTCTTATTTTATGCATCAAGGCTAAATAAATGATCTTTCTCACACTGTAGTGTTACTGATTGCTTAAATACACAGGCCTCAAATTCTCTGAGCGTTGGACTTCTTTCACAAAAAAGTGGCCATTCTTTCTGACTCAACTGTATTACATAAATCAACTTACCGATAGTGGATTTGCATTAGAATTAAGTATTGCATCTGTGACTTCTGAAGACAGATTTATGTCATTCTGAAGGAAATTCTTCACCTCTTCAGGATCATTCAGATAGTCTATTAATGTACCGGATCCTGGGTGGAGAAAACAATGGGATCAAACAAACAAATAAACACAAATCTACTTTAACTCCTCTTATTAAATACATTTTGTAGGTATCAACCCTATTTGAAAATTTAAATTTTTAATTTTAGAATTGCATGAAACATGAACTAAATAAATGTGTATCATGTGTATGATCAGTATTTCAAATTAGGCAAAACAAATCATGCAACTTATGAATAAATAGGCCTAGTAAATTTGAATAGAAGATAAAAATTCAATCAATTCAGAAAGTGTAATAATTCTTGGATGAGGACATTGGGTAAAACTGTTTCATGGGTTTTGACTATCTGTGGCTAAATAGATCCATAATGTTGCACATATATTTTGGGAGTTTCAGTGGTGGTGGGGGTGGGGGGTAGGGGGGTTGGTAGGGGGTTCAGTGGTATGGGGGGGCAGGGGTTTGGGGTAGAACCCCTTATTTGCACTATAAATATTACCTAAATAACTAAATAAATAATATATGTTTTGTCCAATTATGGACACTTTGAGTTTACATTAATAAGCATTACTTTGGGAGTGTTCCATTTTCCTTGGAGAAGAATTCAAACTATAATGAGGCCACACTATAGGGGTATATGATGTATGAAATCTGTAACAATTTGATCAATATAAACCAATTACATTTTCACTTTTTAATAATCATTTGAAAATGGATTTTTAAATATTGCCAAGTTGTTGTTGTTTTGCTTTGTTCTTGTTTGTTTTGTGGTGTGTTTTGGTGTGTTTTTCATATAGCATACAACAGTGTGTGACACAATGTGTTAAATATTAGTTATTACATGTAGATACGGATAGGTGTGGTATAAATTACATGCAATATCAAGTTAAAGAATATAATACACTCTCATGAGTTGAGACTAGATGTAGTTCATACATAACACACTCTAAACTGAAAACTAATTACAGTTTTGCTTTTCATGCAAGCTGTATCAAGTGCCTTTAAACCACATGAAAAAACCAATGAATAATAAACAAAGCAAGAAAGACTACACAGTTATAGAGTGTGAATAGAAACATATATTGAGGAGATTCGCTTTGGCAGAATTTGAACACATACAAAACAGGGTTGTGAGAGGCCACAAATAAAAAAGAGGAAAACAGACAAAAACGAGGAAAAACAGCGTAAAATAGCCAAATATGGGCTGAAAAGAAAAGAAAAGTCTGAAATGTTGGCATCAACAAATTTAAAAAAGAGGAACTCTCACACCCCTGAAAAAGGAGTTAGTAAATGATGCCATTGTCTTCTGTGTGATAAAGGTAGTTAAATTGTACTGGGTGTAGTTTTGATTCCTGCCAGCAAATACATGTTTAAATGCCAGGTGCTTTAATTGTTTCATTTCCTGCACTGGAGTGAAAGTATCAAATCTGTTTCAATACAAACACTATAGCAAATGCCCTATAATAGTGGCAGGATACAGGCTATTTGGTAGATATTTCATGGTCATTACATTCAGGATTTTAACCATTAGGAACGTGAGAAATGTATTGATGGTAGGATATAATGAATACAAATACAACTATACCTGGCATTGTGGTGATAACCCCATCTTGTAAATTCTGTAGCATCGGTAGCTTATTCTGTATATCGCTCAGCTCTAATAGTAAAGTCTCTAGGTCCATTACCATGGAACGATTGCTGAATATCTCATTGATGTCTTTAAGGACTTGAGAAAGTCTGCAAGAGATCAGTACACAAAAATAATAACCATTCAATATCTGTTGAAATAGCAATCTAATGTATGCTGAATTGGTCCTGTACATATGGAATGTATACGCACAATATGCCAGTTTTGGCGGGGGAAACCTATCATATCTTTTCATTTATAAAAGCTTTTAAAACCTTTGTATACATGTATCCACACTTAATCAGATATACATGTACAATGCATGGGATATTTTAGGGTTGGTTTATTTGGTGACCCCACTTGTCTGACCCGACTTTCCTGACCCCACTTTTTTCTCGTGTAACGTTACGGTGTAACAATGACAAGTAATATACATGAATATTACAACGAATTGACAACAGAAACCCTGTTTTTAATGCATTTTATTGCATTTTTATTCCCCACCTCGTTCATGCATTGGAATTACGCACGCTGTTGATAATCTCGACCTTTGGCGCGGATTCCTGCCCATCTGCCCATACAATCGCTATGCACAGGGATCTTCGCCTGAAGCGCATGCTTGCGGCATAGTAACTACCAATGCCTTCGGCGCGGATTCCTGTCCATCTGCCCATGCAATCGCTATGCACAGGGATCTTCGCCTGAAGCGCATGCTTGCAGTGTAGTAACTACTTGAGTTCCAGTCGCTTTAAAATTATCAGCGACTTTAAAATTATCAGCGACTACCATGTAAACACATAGGTAATGAAGCGGGACATATTAAAAATACAACAAAAATGACTGCAATACAAGACTAAGAATAATCATAACGAAAATGAGAGTAAGTCGTTCGAGGTGGCGAACTTGTTCATATTTACCATTCTAAAATCCATTTGATGCTAATAGAAGTGGCTAATGATCTTATAATTGTTACTCGGAAAATGTTGATACCAAATAACATATGTTTATTGATTCTAAAATTCAAAATAAGTAGGGTCAGAAAAGTCGGGTCAGACAAGTGGGGTCACCAAATGTACCAACCCGATATTTTAACAAATTACGAGCTACACAAAAAATAGATATTACAAACCCTACTCACTTGGTGCTCCATGTAACAAAGATATGAGACAATATAAAATTCAATTATGTTTTTTTTTAGATTGGTTGTGGTAAACGATCATGATCTAATTAGGTTAATGATGCCTTACGTGATTGATTGGTTGGAAATTAAATGTATAAGCCAAGCCTTAATGACGATATGAAACTGACACTTACAAAAACTGAAACTGACAATAAAGATCGACACCTTTAATCATGTCACCATCGTATATATTATAACATTTGTAGATTATTAACCTTAACCCTGCTAAATCCAACAAAATCCAATAGAAGCCCCATGCCGGTGGTACCCCATATTTTCATTGCGCAATCACGCAAAAGTACATAGGCTCCAAAAAAGGGGTTTTCTGGAGTGTGATCCCTTTAGCGTGATACACTATCATCTGGACTCCGGCAGCGGCAGCGGGTGTCATTATGTCTGTGTTTCCCCTGTTAGCTTGATTGCTACAAAACACCCAAATGGGTTAGAGTTAGGGTTAGGGAAATAATGTGATCACAGATTTTCTCTACCCCTTTAACCCTATAACCTTCCCAGAGGCCACAGCAAAAAAGCATTTGAGCTGCGTGCTTCACGATCCGTCGAGCTGTCAAATGGTCTCGGAAAAGTTAATTTTTGTAAGCTCCCCCGTAAGCGCAGTCAGTTAGTCGGTAGCCTGTCACACGGGCGGCCCAGGTTCGATTCCCCGGCGCATGCAACAGTGATCTTTCCCCCAAAATGTGACCCGTTTTTATCCCCTGATAGTTTAATTGTCAAAAACCCGACTAGGAAGTTAGGGATAATATTTTATATAGGGTTAGGAAAATAATGTAATGAAGCCTTTCCCACTCCTTGTTTCCTCTCCTTCTTCCTCAAATGTAACTTCCAGGAGCACACTTACCCTGCGTCCTGGTAGACATCCACGTTTTTACCCTCCTCACTAAAAGTGGTGCTCTGTTTGCACTGATTTCTCATCCCACAAGCGAAAGACTGTATAAATGGCAGTAGACCTGCAGAAGGCAAGGCTTTGGCATTGAAATGGCCTGTGAAGATAAGGAAAGAAAGACATGTTAATTGAGTTGACAATCCAGATGAGTTCGTCAAGAATTATTAAACACGATGATATGACCGGGGTGAATTGAATTTATTTGGTTATCCAACTTCAAAATCGTTTTTACCGGTATTATCTCTTTGTACACCCAAAACATTGAGAGAAGACCCTATAAGGGAAAGATATTTTGAACACCCATATTTTATAGGAATTCTGTGATAAGTTGCTTTAGAATAAGCTGGTTTCAATACCAATGGTTCACAACACAGCAGCCTTGATGATCTTCTCGCATCACATAGCATTTCGGCCTGTAACCATTTTGAACATGGAACCACCATACAACTTGTGACATTTTACGCTCAATTCTTGTAGACCTAGTGCACGTAATACTGAAGCGATTAGAGATTGAACAGCACCACAAGAAGCTGGAGTCCTAATGAACAATTCCCATTGTTTAAAATGCTAATCACTTCAATGTTTTAATTCTGAATGAAGTATGAGGATCAGTAATGCGTCAGAAATGGTATGCTTGAATAACTCCATACTAAATATATCTTTATCAATGACTTTGCCAAATAGTTAGTCTTGTGTAGCATAGTGGCCATGCTCTTGTGCTCCCAAGCATGAATCCCGGGTTCAATTCCTCAACCAACCTATATCATTATGGCTGTTTTTTGAAACATACACGTTCTTGCAGCGTTCATAGTTTACATCGCTGGATCTGGACAAATGAAAAGCCCCTATCTATTATATATTTTGTAGTATTATGGGATGTACGCTTTGGCTGCTGGGGTTCTCAATAAAATAACTAAAATAAGCAACATACATGATACTTAATACAATGCTAAATTTAATGGGAAATGACAAAAGCATCCTGTAATTATACAGTCTCACAAAAAAGACTGATTGATCCCAGAGATGGCTTTGATATAATAGTTGCATTAATAAGCAGTGGCGTAGCCAGAGGGGGGGGGGGGGGGGGGCGAGGGGGGCGATCGCCCCCCCCAATATTGACGTCGTGTCGGTTGAGATTGGCACTGTCGGTTCATTTGACCAGAGGAATCATGGAATTATGATCGTCAAAAGTACACATATGAAAAATGTTCGCGCGCTACGCGCGCATAATAGTCACCTAAATGCAATATTCGTTGTTACAAGCTTGTTTAGAGCCAAAATGTACCTCAATCGTGCCAAAAATAGGTGTAAAGTCAAAAAAATTCGCGCGCTACGCGCGTGTCTTCACTCAAAACAGTCTTGTCGGTTCATTTTCAATTCTCGCCCCCCCAATATCAATAACCTGGCTACGCCACTGTTAATAAGATGTTGCTGAACTTTGTCCATAGTGCACCAGTTTCGACAGGTACATTGTTCCTTCGCTACCCAATACAGTTCAATTTTAAATTAAGAGCCAGTCATGCATGATTCATTATACAGGGTGAGTAACAAAACTGCAATAGTGGAAAGAAGCCATCTTGTTTTCAAAACCAAGATGAAATTTGAAACTTTTTTAAGTGTTGCAAGAATGACATATTTATTACTAACTTTGTGTGAAAAATGAAATAAATAACATTTTTCATTTGATTTTGGTGAACATTTTTGGTGAACCCAATTTATGTGTTTGCCCATGAAGCATGTGATTTGCATTCGCACATTTGAATATTTCTCTGACAAGCCATGCAATAATTTACATATTGCTATTATCAAAATTTAGAACATAATGTAGAAATTCATAGCATGACGGTAACTATATTATGCTACTCTCATGTAAACAAGAAATGATGCAATAAATTCCAATTATGTAACAATTATTTTTAAGATTTCAAATTTTAGACACATTTTGCATTCTATGCGTGTTTTTCATTTTTCTATTTGTTTAATTTTAGGTGTTTTGTCGACAAACATGTAAACAGGATGTCTCGGTAAAATGGTTCAAAAAGACGCACACAAAATGTGATTGAATTCTCACCAAGTTACTAACTTAAACAAATATGTTATAAAAGGTTTAAAAGGGTCAAAATTCATTGAGTTTGTATATCTTGCATTTGCAGATCTTGCCTTGTTTGCGCACATTTCAATTCTGTATAATGTACCAAACCTTCACTACACAAATATAAGTAAAAGCCCGTCATCATTCATTTCATACCAGTTGACTATTGATTCATATCCACTGAAAGTTTGTGGTTCTTAGCTTTGCAATTCTTTCCCTTTGCAGTTTATTGCAGGGTACCAACATATGGTTTCAAATCAAAAGTACATGAATCCACTTTTTATTCATTTTCATTGGCACATTGCTGGTAAAATAAATGGAACAGGCTGTTTTGAACTTTTCAAAGAATCATAGAATTTCTAATACAGTGATCATGCTCAACATAAGATTTCATGTTTCTATTTTCTATATCTATATCTGGTCTTTTTAATTTAAGTCCCTACTTGAATCCTAATTAACCTTCCCATCCCCGCAAAAACAGATAAGAAAAAAAAGAAAACCGCACTGCATTGACCCAGATAATGTATCATAAACACAATTAGCTAAATTTATCTTATTTCATATTAAAAGCAATTCAACAATTATTGCATGATTTTTATCATACCAGCCACAGAAAATGACCACAATGTGCCCTTATACTAAAGAGATAATATCCTCTTTTCCATGTAGTATTTGTTTTGCATTTTGCCAAGTTTAAACAATTATGACTGGTTTTGGATATGGCCCATCAAATTTCCTTCCACTATTATTAGTGCGTTTACTTTCATACTAATGTTGTATTGCATACATGTACGTGCGTAAACAGCGCAAAAAATAATATCTATGAGAAAATCAGCCCTTTTACAAATAAAACTGATAGCATTGAATGGTAGCTAGTATTGTCAATGTCAGATGTAGGTCAGATAAAACATCATTCACTATTTACATTACTCCCGGATCAAACCCTGTCAATTATTGGACCCGAGTTATCAATAAACGGATCATAAATTACACTGAACAAACTTAATGTTGTATGTATTATCATGAGTTCCAACTGCTGATTTGAATATCTATTTGCCTGCTATTGAACTAGTATTTGGATTGGTAACAATGGAGTTTTTATGCAAATGGCATGCAATGATATAAATGGCAGTTTTATAGTGACAAGTGGGCGCCAAACCCGAAAATGCAATTTACTTCCTCATGTAGGCCTATCACCCCTTCACTACTTGTCTCTGGAGTAGGAGTCCAATTACACATGGATAAGTATTCCATGTGTGCTTCAATAGGATAACAAGATATGTTTAAACCCTAACCAGCCAGGTTATGTTTTTGTGTGGAAACCAGGGGAGGGGGACAAAGTATGATTTTTTTACCTAACAAATCTCCGCGAAAACTCCGGGACTCGACCCCAGGATTCGACACCCAGACCCTCCGATCACCGCACCGCGTCCCTATAACCACTCAGCTAACCTGCCAACGCTTGACCGGGCAGCGATTTCGTACCCACATATCAGCTCGGAGGATGATGTTATCGCATCGAACAGCAAACATTGCAATGAGGAGTCTGGCCCAAACGCCAAGGAACAAGAGATGGGCACTCTGTGCACGAGCTTAGCTCAGCACTACACATTATACACTTTACCTTATAAATCTCATAGAATACAGCTGCTGACTGGTAGGATTCACACCACTAAATAAATAATGGAAGAGTCCACGAAAGGCCTTTTGAATTGGTTGGGATGACACTCCTCTAAGTGAAATATATAAAATGCTTCAAAAATAGTGTTGTTGGCCAAACTTTTGATCGGATGATTATTAAATGAAGATTATCAAACAATATCAATGCAAATTTTCTTCTTTGACCAATTTTTTATGATTTTTTAGTCATTTTAGAGACTTCAGATAATTGATTAGAATTGCTTAGACCTAGGCTAGGCCTGGGCAATCTACAAACATGTGTATCTTTGACGGAGCATATCTCGAAAATTTTGCCTTGACCTTATATATATATTTTTTTTTACAGGAAAGCCAAGACCATGATCTTCACACAGAATGCAAAGTTGAAGCAACCAGTTGCTTTATAAGCGAGAAAATGGCGAATAATCATGGTCCATTTTACACAGTAAGCAATGGGGAATTTATTTAGTGGTGTGTACTCGGTAGGAATTCTGTTAGCCCAAATGTACACATATTGATTGATTGATTGTTCACCTAAATGCCCAATTGGCACCCCTGATCCTTCCACCCATACCCACCCTCTCTTAAGAATAAGACTAAATTTACGGTATTTACCGCACAATGTTATCATAGCTTTAATATCTGTTTGATATTAATACACAATCACATGCATTTGATATCCTTGGGTAGGTGAAATAATTTCTTGTTCACAATAAACATTGATCACAATTTTATGAGAGTTGCCTTTTCTTCTTGAAATTTATAATACATCATTCTTATTTCCATGGCAATGAGTGTAACAAATTACAAAATACATCTATTTATATTACCTCATGTGTGTATATTATTATAGCCTATATGTGCTGTCTGTATAGGTATCTAATGACAATGCATTTTTACATTATGGGTAATATTATAAAGTCAATTAATCTCAGGTACATACAAGTAGCTGATGACCATTTTTGCAGCAATTGCCTTTTTTATAGAATTAACAATTATTCGTTCATGTTGCCATAGTGATAAGTATAATTTGAGAGAATACTGTACAATGATATAATTTAGTAAATTAGGTACATCAATTTATTAATACTAGTAGTAGTAGTTATCAATTTCCTACAAAATATAGGCGCTATAATAGGCGCTATAATCGTGCATAATATTATGAATACTGTATGATGATTAGGTTGCTAGTATTGCCACCCGTTTCACATGTTCAAAGAAGCCAAATTTGTGAGTAAATTAATCTTATTTTACTGGCTTCAGTATCTGTAATTTGTTATCAGAACATCTCGTAAATGAAATATTTACTCAGCAAAAGAACTGAACCAAGATTTTCCCTATCAAATTGTTATTTACTATTGGAAACAATGGCACTAGCAGATGATCTTTTGTCAATTTCAATAAGACTATATTTAGATTTCAACACCACACAATATTTGACAATACACAACGGAAAATACTACACAGGGTTTATTTTTTCATGCTATATTTAATAATTGATTTTATATGCCCATATCAAAGGTAACTTTAAATTTTCAAGTGATTTGAATTGAAATGGATGTGTACAGTTTCATTATAACCCAGTGACATTATTCCCCTAGAAGTACACTGTAAAATTGTGCTAAAAATGTGAAATTGTGCTACGGATTCCACCATTTTGACAAGTGATCTCTGCTAGGCTGCTACACCCTTTTCATCATATATCATTTCTGCCTTTTTCAAACATTTATAGTCACAACACCTTGATATAGGGATTTGTGTGGCATCCTTGTAAAACTATCAAATAATTTCAGTCAAATATTTCCTGTATGCATATATATTGCTTATTGATGTACATCCCTTAAAAAACCTTTTATCTGATCTACATGTATAAATCTGCTGCTCTTGTGTCTGATTTCCAGTACTATACTTAGTAAGAGTAACATTGAAACATAGACCCCGCTTAAACATAAATTTGTGGAGAAGAAATGTTATGAATTACAAGGAAACACACTACAGGCTGTATCAAAAAGATTTGTACCGTGGTCTGATCAGTTTTTCAGAAATTTTTTTGATATGTTACGAACCATTTAGACCATTTTGCTTCTATATGCAAAATTATTGAAGTTTCATCTTTTCTAAGAATTTTGATTTACGACAATCGAACATTTTTTTCAGAATTTACAAGCTTTTAAAGGAATATTGGTGTTTTTATCATTTTCATCGAAACGTTAGATCTGAAGCGCACAATTCAAAGTTCCTCCTGACTGCACTCATATATTCACTACTTATAAAGAGTTTGTGCAGTGAACCTATTAAATTTGCGTTGCTGCGAGTAAAACCATGATTACGTCGATCTTCATTTGAATGACAATAGCGGTCAGAAACAACAGCCAATTATCTTCAGATTATCAGATCAATAAGTTGACATAATTCCCTATTTATTAAAATCAAAAATATTGTATTTATCAGAGATTTTATATTTTTAATGCTTTTTTGAAAATGGAACATATCAGAGTACAAATCATTTTGATACAGCCTGTATACAGTGAGGCATACCAAAATGTGAAATGAAAACTACATTATAAATGCATCTGGTCTACTTATCAAGATATAAACTTGAGGATGAAATCTCAATGTTATTCATTAACTTAAAGGTCACGTTCTACATTTGTGAACATAGTATAGCCATAAAAACTGGAATTATGGTATAGCATAAACTCAATTCACTACTTGTCTTATATTAGGAGCATTCACATTGCAATCATTCATTCTGCGAATGATTATGCTATATAGTTCCTAGAAATGGATACTCACATCATAAACCAAAACAAAACAGGTCAGACAGGTTCATCAAAGGTTTAGTATCACAAACTGCAGGCATCATCGTGACCGTCCACAACGAACCAGGTGCAAAGTCGCACTTTGCCAAAACCCAATACAACACTTTTAGTTGAAAAAAGTCAAACATTTTGAAATTGAGATTATTTGAAAATCGTGTTGTTAAAACCCTTAATTGTTAATCACTCTAGAAAATCTCAGAATGATAAACGGGTCAGAAAATTGTGAAATTCTTGTAATTTCAGGGGGAATGGTACTCAAAACCTATGTAATTGGCATCTTTAAAGTCATTTTTCTCAAAATAACCCCTTTGAGAGTCGAGTGGTACATCGGCCAATAACTTGACAACTGGTTGTCCAAATAAGGCAATTAAGGTATCATTTTAAAGCTAAAGGTGTGTTCTCTAAAGATATGCATATAACTCCAAAAGTCAAATTTACTACTTTGCACCAGGTTCGTGGTGCATGGTCACTACCATTATGTCATTTATTATGGTGCATTATATTGGGCCATTGGTTGATAAAAATTCCTTTAAAAAGGAATGGGCGCTCAAATGAACATGCTTCATTAATTTTGATTAATTACAATATATTAAATGATAAATCTAGATAGGACTTTTGATTAATTACAAATTATATTAAATATAATAATTTGGTCCTGAAGAAGTCAGAGCTAATCCTGACGAAAGTGTAAAAAAGTAGTCTTAAACTTGTCCGCCGGCGTACCCGTTAAGCTCTATACTCTATTTGGCTTCCTCTGGACAGTGGCGTAACTTACCAGACGCAGCTTGTACGCACGCGTATGTATATTCCGCCTTTCAACGCTCATGTGTATACGCCAGCGCCGCGAGTGTTATGTAGTACAATTAGTAGAATACGCGGTTACGTCACTGTCTCGTGATGGCCAAATAGACTATAGATAGGATGTTTACATTATTTATATATTTATGTATTATATATTCTTTAACTATTTCTATAAATCACTTGTTAATCCAATTGAAGGATTATCTAATTAATCTATGCATTCATGATTTCATTTAGTATTGATCAATCAATCAATCAATCAATCAATCAATCAATCAATCAATCAATCAATCAATCAATCAATCAATCAATCAATCAATCAATCAATCAATATTATTACATCTGTCAATAGTCAATCAATTAATGATTTATGAATTCATCACTTCATTTATTCATCATTCAATGTGATTGATGAATAAAGTAGATAATTTTAAAAGCGACTTAATCATATTATTACTATGAAAGTTTAGTAGAGAACTCAGCAGTTTGGAATTGAAGACTCCAACTTTCCTGGTGTTTATCCACGTACCAAACTACCAAAACCAACCCACTGATCTCTGCATGTAAGTAATTCATAATTGAACCAGTCAGTATTAGGCCTACAGATGAGTTGATATTGAACAGCGGACTGCGTAAACTACAACTGTACACCGCCCCAACCCACACCTCTTAATGCCATGTACAATGTACATGCAATGCTTTGCTATTATAATACATCTATATGTAGGCTGCATTATAGCTGAGATACTGCACTGTACATATTCATATCGAGAATGTAACCGAGCGTAACTATCTCCATCCTTTATAACGAGCGTGATATTCAGCCTCGTTTATAGTTCGTAAACGCCGATAGCACTCGTACACTACAACTTAACATTTCACTGTTACGTAAATGTTAGTAAGAGACCATCAGTAAACCAGGCAGCCTCCATCTATAATATCTAGAAATACCAAATTGTGTAAGTTTTCGCAAACTGATGACATACAAGGGCTCCCGCCGTAGCGGGCGCCCAAAAAAGGGAAATCCAAATAACAGTTGACAAAGTATTTCTTGTAGAATTTTGTTTTCTCCAAAGACCCCAATTACTCTGCATCACAATGCAGACAAAATAAGTCATCTGGTGCATTTCCAGTTCGGATATTCCATTAATTTATTGCCAATAATATAATATACTATTTGTGTATTGGCTGAAACTTACTTGTAGGGCCTTTTCATGTATTTTACCTTTAAAACAGATTAATTCCAATTGATTACCTCTTTTTAAAGATAATTACACATCTATCCATTATGCTTGGTGCTTGGTGGGAGACATTTTAATGAAGACCCTATATACCCACCTGTGTATTTATTGTACTCCCTCCAATTAACACGACCTTTATTAAAAGTTTTATCAATTTTGTAATTAAGTTATATATTTTTCCTCAATTTTGTCCTCAATTTTGCAATAGAAAGCGGTTAAAATTGATGAAATATCCTTGGGGTACTATGAAAAAATGGAGAACATGCATAGTTACCAACTTTTGGGCTACCTGGGTGTTTGTCTTGCTTTGAGTTTGTCTGAGTGTCTGTCAGTAGGTCTGGATCTTGTCTCTCTGTCTTTCTTTCTGTCTGTCTGTGTGTCTATCTCGTTTTGCCAGGTGACATGGTTGTTTGATTGTATATTTAATTCATGATTGAATACTTACATTCTTTCTTGTGGTTAGGTGGTTCATCAATTCTCACTAACACTAGGATACAGAAGATAACTAATGGCCATAGGAGCTCAATCACCATACGTTTCTGTCAAAACAAAGATCGATACTAGTAGGCATTATGATTGAACATTTATCATTAATTATTAAATTTCATAAATTGAATGAATTTAAAACAGCTATACATATATGAGGTTTAACAACAGTATTGTGCTTGGAATATCTAAATTTTAAAAGCAACCTGAACATCATGTTTGGTGGTTCAGAAATAACAGGAAAAAGTATTTGTTATTAGGCAACGGGAAAAAACGAAACCCTGTTCTGCGGGGAAACGGACTTCTCAGCTCTGGTCAGTCAGTTGGGATTCTTCTTTTTCTTCTTCTTTTTTTAAACTCTTTCCCTTGAAAATGACCAATTTCTTTTTTTATCTGTAAAATTTTGACAGGCCAAAAATATTATTTGGGTTGGTATTCATTCGCAAGTGAACATTTTTTTCTCAGATTTCTAAAAAAATGGGTCTATCAATAGGGAATGTGCAGTGGCGTAGCTAGGATTTTTTTCAGGGGGGGCAAGATTTCTAAAATTTTCGTAAAAGGTTGCCCCAATTTTTTTTCAAGTCACTTACCTCGTGAATTTCACGTAAGTGGGGGGGGGGGTTGGTTAAGGTCAAACATTTTCGCAGTCAAAAAAAAAATCGCACAGTCAAAAAAAAATCGCACAGTAAATGTACTATATGTACAATTTTGCCTTCTTTTTGGCTACTAACCTCGGTCTTTTTTCTCATTTTTTTCCTATTTACTTTTTTTCTCACCCCTTTTTTTTTAGGGGGGGGGGTGGGGGGCGGGGGCCCAAATTGAGTTTTTTCGTCAGGGGGGCATTTTCCCCCCTGCCCCCCACCTGAGCTATGCCACTGGGAATGTGATCTTAGCCATGAGATTGATTCAGAAAGCTTTGTTACAAATCCATCATGGCAAGAGTTCTAAAATCTAGTCTATGTTTAGAGTAAATTCAGTACAATCAAAACCAAAGATCATTTATTTATTGAATATCATTGAGCCAGTGAGAGTACTGCTGTGCCCCTAAAGCATGCTGGTTACATGAAACATGTACAGTACATGTACTGGGATTACTTGAACTTCATAAAACTCAAAATTAGCAGTACGATGGTTTCATTTGTTCCACATCACAAATCCAGACATGTATTGAGGGCAATTCACAGTATGGTTAGTGATGTAGCAGTTGGTTCAAGTGCAAGGTCAACAAACTTCTGAAAACCAACCAGTAAATAGTACTCCTATTCTAGGAATTGAAAAGAATATGACGTGAGCGCTTTTCTTTGACGTTCACTGTGGTAGGACAAACAGGTGTGAGTAATATTGGAAAAGGCATCCTTCCTTCCTTCCAACCTACATAAATCCAAGTGCATCTACCATACATGTATTTGGGCTCAACATACTCGAGCACAAAAATATTGCGGGGATGAGTATTTGTACAGCGTTATTTAAATATTTCTCTCCATGCATGTTAGACCAACTCTGAACTACTTCCCCTCCCACCCCCCCCCCCCCCCCCCCCCCCCCCCCCCCCCCCGGTTTTAACAAAGAAGAGGGGAGGGTGAAAGTGGGAAAGGCGATGAACAAATAATTAAATGGCTATTGAAATTAAGTTGTTTTACAGGAGGTTTGTACAGTGTAATATGCCTAAATGCCCCAAAATACCACGACTGGGCACGTTGGTACCACCCGGCGTGGAAGTTTTTCGACGAAAAATGGGACCCAGCCCATATAAGTCACGTTCACACTAGGCGAAGTAATGACGGCGTAAGGAAGAGTAGCGGTGGTTTGGCGTAGCAATCGCGTAACTGATGGAGTAGTGACTGTGTGAACGATGATTAGCGTAAGTTACACCGCCTTAATCCGGTCGATTTACTCCTGCTTATTAGCAGAAGTAGCGAGGAGTAAGCGAGGTCAGCGTAGCCCCGCCTGGCGTAAATGGCTGTGTGAACGGTACTTACGCTAATCGCGCGTAAGTGTGACCTTTTACAAGATCGTGACCTTGGTGATGCTATATATTATTATTATTTAATCTTTCTTTATTGAGGGTAAACAGCTTCAGTGTCAAGCACTGCTTTCCAAGCAGGCCCTCATTTCACAGAGAAAAATACATAATTATTTACAATATATATACATGGAATATAACAACTATTTACATAAATATATATATACAGAACCATCAGATAAATTCAGCAAGGAAATGCAGAATTGTAATATACTTTAGAACACAAAATTTAAATTCCATGGATCTTTGTTTTAAATTGTTGCACTGACATATTCTCAAGCTCGGTTCTGATTGTTGATGGCAAGTTGTTCCAGGCATATGCTGCCCTAACATGAAACATTCGCATACCTGAGTTCGACTTAAATTTCGGTACAACCAAAGTATTACTTGTGTGATTTCTTGTTACATGACAATGGTTATTATGAACAAATTCAAACTGCATCGATAAGTATGATGGACTTACATTTCTTAAACATTTATACACAATTAGTAAAAGGTGATTATGCCATCTTTTATCAAGTTTAACCCATTGAAGTGCATCCATCAAATCATTTGTTGGTGTTCTTATATCAGCTGAAAGTATTATCCTGGCTAAATTATTATGAAGAACCTGTAATTTTCTATGACATTCGGCAGAAAAGTTTGACCAAACTGTGCTTCCATAATCAAAGTGAGGAATAACAAGAGCATTTGATAACATTACAATAGTTTGATTTGGAAGAAAATGTTTCATACGTTTGATAATACCTGTTCTTTTAGAGACATTCTTACACATATAATCAACATGAGCTGACCAAGACAAATTGCTATCTAATTTTACGCCCAAGTATTTAAATTCATCTACCTTTTCAATGATGTTATTATTGTAGGTTAGGCATAGTAAAAAAAATTACATGTTTCCCGTCCGGACTTTTTAAAAAAAGGAGGAGGGAGGGTCTTACTATTTACTATTTTCCCATTTTTTGATATTTTTTTCAAGATGGCCGCCAAGTCGAAAGTGACCAACTGACTGTGTTGCAGACACCCCTAAACAGGAATTTCCACTCTAATTGCCAGAGGAATACAAATATCAAAAGGTTTACCTAATACATAGAGCCAAGTACACATTGTTTTCTTCATTTTTCAGGTTGAATGAGGAACAAAACATCATTGATCGAAAGGATGTAGGCCTACATGTATTGGTCCCCATGGCCATGGTACTATTTGAGAAGCCATGTCAATAATTCCGTGTCATGCATGGCATGAACATGCTATGAAATGATACAGCATTTCTATTACACCTGCCATTCCTAGAATCCTATGGGCAAAGGATCAATCACTAAAAAAATAAAAAATAAAAAATAAAAAATAAAAAAATAAATA
Source organism: Ophiura sarsii (assembly GCA_035610835.1). Taxonomy (NCBI): domain Eukaryota; kingdom Metazoa; phylum Echinodermata; class Ophiuroidea; order Amphilepidida; family Ophiuridae; genus Ophiura; species Ophiura sarsii. The sequence goes on along the minus strand of CM069441.1, from coordinate 69,260,858 downwards.
AAATAAAATCTTTTTTTAATTTTTTTTTTTTACAGAATTTTTGGAAATAGTAAATAGTAAAAAATAGGAGGCGGCGGTCAAAAAGGAGGCGGGCGGGGACGGGAAACATGTTTATTTTTTTACTAGGCCTTAATTGTACACCTTGAAACCTCTCACGCATCTTATTACTACCAAATATCATGAATTTAGTCTTATCAACATTCAGGGTAAGCTTGTTTGCTTTGAACCAATTAGCTACTGTGCTGTACTATAATACGATATATAACGTTTTACAAGCTCGCGACCTTGCTATGTGTTGTGCCTATACGGTATAACGAAATGGTGTTTTTAAATAAAATCTCGATACATTTTAAAATATATCAAAATAAATAACTAAAATTTCTTTTGAACTTAAGTTCAAAAGAAAATTGGAGTTCCTTTAGTATACCTACCACTGCATGTCTTCAATGGGGACTTTTAAAGAATGACCCATACACCCCGCCATACACTTACACAATGAGGAATAAAATGGTAGGGTATTCTAAAGCTTACTCAGAAAGTTAAAGATGTTGTTTGGGCCCCGGTTTGGGCAGACTATTTGCAGAAGTAAAGCTTTTTGATGTACAATTAAAAAAACCATGATGATGTGCATAGTCGATTTTTATTTCTATAAATGCGAACAATATATCCTTTTTTTCTCAGAACACGATCAACACAAAACCATTTTCAGTGATGCGAGTTGTAATACAAAGGTCAAAGCAAGGAATGCGACCTATTTCAACACTTAAACCAGCAAAGCTGATAATAGGCGTAAGTTATGCGGCGTAGCGATAGTAGTAAAGCGTGTGTGGACACGTGGTCAGAGTAACGAAACTATTTGTGGAATTTTTATTGCTTTTAGCGTAAGTTACGCTTTTGAATAACCACTGTGTGAACGTAGCTACAGTTTGCGCAATATACTGCGCAAACGAGCCTTGACAGCCGTGGTGTAGTGGGAATTGTTCGCCTCTGATGCGAGAGGTCCCGCAATCAAATCCCGGGGGGATATTTTGGTCAATTTTCCACGTTGAAGAAAAAATTCTGACAAAAGTGTGGGGGGCGGTGGAGTTAGGGTTAATCATTTACTATTGATACATAGCACACTTGCATATTGCAACACAGAGGGCTTGGAATCCACCCCAAGTTAACTCACCTTCTGTCGTTTTCGTAGCGTAAAATTTTTCCAACATAACAACCCCAGTTGATTCCAAAATCCCATGATGATCACTCTGTCTGAGTGTCTGGGGTCCTCTTATTATCTCAATCACAACGACTGAGTCAGTGCCTTCAGTGGTTACACCAGACTGTGCAATAATCTGCTGTACCCATTCATTGGCCTCACAGAGGAATCACAGCTCCAGTTTTTGTTTTTATTTTTGAAGTTACAGTGCATAAACGGTAAAAACCGTCTATGTGACAGTGTCTGGAAAGTAGTGTCTGATATTGGGCAAACGATTAACCCCAATAACAGCTTTTTGGTTTGTATGATGACTTGTAAGTAAATATCACATTTGCGTAGGTCATAATAGATTCTGATTACTGTTGTTCAGCACGGTATGTTTCCTGCAAAAGGGAAAGTGAGAATAGAGGTTATTATTGCACAATTTCATGACCTGTGCTGGCTTTATAACTTGCGATTTATAAATGTATGTGATGTGATGTACATTATGAATACATGTGCGACCTTTGTTTGTCAAATCAGAATTACCTTGCACCACAATATATTATAGTTCTGTGTTACAACATCAATACCGTCTTTTATTAGAATCCCCAGGTTCCGTCACATTATGTTCAAAAAGAGGAAGGTTTTTGTTGTATAATGTACCTCTCAAATTGCTTTTATCTGCGAGTAATAAGCACTTATTAATTAACTAATTGACAATGGGTGTTCCACAAATGTGACATGATTTATAGCATTATACAAGAAGTTGGTTGTCGTTTAATACAGGCTACTAATTTACCAAATTAGAAAGATGTGTGAAAATTGTATGAATTGAACATTTCCAATAAAACTCATGCTTTCAACTTGTGACCTTCATGTCTTGTTTAATTCCCATCAGGGATGTGAATGTCATACCAGGATATAACCAATGATCTAACATTGTTCCTTTTTGGCATCCTTACAGACAAATTACTTTTTTCATGTTTCATCTCATTTTCTTAAACATGCATTAAGTGACCCCAGAGAGATTCAAACTCGCACGCCAAAAAAATTATACTATTTCCAATCCAATGCCTTACCCACTCGGCCATCCTGATTGTTGACAAATGCTGTGGCGAAAAATTATGAAATGCCCAATACCTATTATTTAAATTGTTGTTATTTCCCCAATAATCATAAAACTTTAATGTAAGGCCAGAATATCATCAAGTATTACATCATTGCCTATACTATCCATTTTCTACCATTTCGCATCAAAATTGAGGTGTAAAATATGAAATTTCGAGCTAAACATGTGACTAATTTAAAATTACCGGCAATGTTCAAGAACTGTTATTTAACTTGCAAAAATGAAAAAGGTTATCCAACTCCATTGGTTTGGGATTATTCAATTTAGTTTACCTATAAATGTGATAGGTTCAGAATTTATCGATGGGTAGTTGCGATTACGTGATAAACCAAAAATAGGTTAAACCAGATACCACATGTAGTATAAGCTACACAAGAACACAGATTTAAAGAATGACTGAACATATGCAAATGTCTTCTTTTTTCTTTTTTTTGTATTACAAATAAGTGAGTATTGACAATTTCATGTTTGTTTTGGTCCCCCTCCCCCACCTCAACCAAAGTATTTCTGAACACTCTCTAAATAGGACAATGTTTATGTCATCTAGGTACTAATTAGCAGTATTTGTTGGAAATAAATCCAAACTGATTATGATTTTGTAAGTAGAAGCCCTTTTTTATGGCCCAGTGTAAGGGGGGGGGGGTTCTCACTATATAGTGGTATCGTATGCGTATATATGCCTGCCTTTTGAGGTGCCTTTTCGCAAAATTTGGTATATCGATGGGTGGTAATCAGAAAGGTTTTTGGCATTTTAATGCCCCTTAATCCTTTGATGGTATATAGAAGGGTGTACTTTGTTAGATAGGTTTATTGAATGACACCCCCCCCCCCCCCCCTCTAAAAAAGCCTGACATATTCAATAACCGCTAGATCCGAAGTTCAAATGTTTTAAAATACATCTTTTGAAAACCCAATTTTGGTTTCAAATACATTTTTGAGAACCCAATTTTCTAATGTACCTTTTGTTTATTGTAAATTTAGTATAACAAGGGGTATATTGATCGATAGACATTTCACCAAGTTTGGTATACCGATATATTGGGTGTTAATTTTGCATTATGTAGGTATATTGAAAGTCAGAATTTCAAAGTCTGGCAGGCGCATCCACGTATGATTTTGGTAAAAGAACCCCTCCCCCCTAAGGTTTTAAGGTGGGCGTAAAAAGGAATTTCAAAACCAAATGAAAATTAAGGGGTGGGCCCTACATAAGGGGTGGGCCCTACATAAGAGGGTGGGCCCTACATAAGGCATGGGCTCTTATTTTATATTATAAAATATTAGGTACAGTTTGAATTTAAAACCGTTGTTTGCACATGTTGTTACCAGCACTATGATTGTCCTTTCCAATGGAACAGCTCTTTACGACCATTGAATGATGCAAAATTTACCCTTTTTTTTAGATGGTATAAGGCTAAGCTGATGCTATACCTTGCAGCATTTTGGTAAAAAAATACACTGATGGTGCATTGGCAAATCATTGTTTGTTTCACTACTTTTCTTCAAGTAAAAAATCACACCATCTTTCCACTAATAATACACATGCCACACATCCATAATACAAATGGTATTGAGTTGATGACATTGGTGTCAAATGTGGGATAATATATTTTTTTGTTCCGACTTTAATTTACAAAAGTGGTTACGACATCAATATTCAAGCCTAATTAGTTTACTGAAAGTGATTTTAAAGGTAATTCTACATTGCAACTACTGTACGTGCGTGGAATTTTTGTGCTACGTTAATTTTCGCATTTTTTTGCACTCCACAACCAGCTACCGCGAAAAATAAAAACATGCAGATATATTTATTTTGTGTACATAAGTCTATAGATGTAATGAGCTTTCAAATCGCGAATTCAAAAAAACAAGTAAAGTGGTGGCTGAAAATCAGCAAATTACTACTTTTACTGTATCACTGTAAGTGTAAACGTGGAAATTTTCGCACTACATTAACTTCCGCGCTCCAAGCAGCTACCGCGAAAATAAAAACACACATACATATTTATTTTGTGTAGAAGTCTATGTAATGAACTTTCAAATCGCGAATTGAAAAACAAGTAAAATGGCTTAAAATTGGCAAAGCGCGTAAGTGACCACTTTTACAGTATCCCCTATCACATTTAGGGCAAGGTTACAGGGATGTGCCGCCAAATAGGGTAGGGTCATTTTTCACCCACCTGGTAAATTAATGACCACTTTTCATAGTCATTTTTAGTAAATGTATGGGTCTCAAATCCTTAATTTTGCAAAATGTTAGCAAACGAAAGGCGGTCAGTTTAAGCTGTTAATTGTATAAAATAATAAGCTTATTTATATAATCAATTCAATCAGTCCTAGGCCTACCACCAGGGCCTACCATCACCCATAACTCTAAATTAATCTTGAGTGCAGACAATTTGCCCGGCAGAGTCC